>CM040121.1:197064331-197466960 GCA_022559845.1 Amorphophallus konjac | reverse complement strand
CAGCTCCGCAATCCGGGCGTCACGCTCTGCCACCCAGGCATCGCGCTCTGCCACCCAGGCATCGCGCTCCTGCTCAGCACGAACAGCACGGGCCAGGGCCTCCCGAATCTCAGCCACCTGTCAAAGCACGCATGCACCGTAAGAGAACAGTGATCGAAGGAAAGCAGCTAGAAAAGGGTCGGGGCCAAGCAAACACTCACTCGAGCCTCGCGGTCACGCTCGGCCTCCTCAGCCCGAGCCACCGCGTGCACCAGCTGCTCCTGGAGGGCAGAAACCTCCGGAGGAGGGCCCCGCGAACTGGAAGCCGCTCCACCAGCCATCCCGGCTGCCGCTGTCTGGTGGGCCCGCTGAAACACGGGGCAAACGTCAGTCAAAGGCTAAGCATCAAAAATCCAGGTCACAAAAAATGCATTGCATAGACTCACCAGGATCTCCAACTCCTGTCGGATGGCCACCAACTACTGCCTGGCGTCCGCCAGCTGGGCCCGCAGGTCGGCGATCATGTTGTCACGAGTATCCTGCATTGCACATAAGTCAGTACCACATGCATATACATATAGAAGGGAGAAGTATTTTCATTTCACACTTACCCCTGCCATACCGCCGAAGGAGAGGCGGTCCCCGTACGTAGCTCGATATCGTCTCATGTAATCTGTGCTGTCCTGTACATTGGACACCACTGGGACCCCGCCCTGCTGCCAGTCCTGGTACTGTGCTGGGAAACGCGTACGCCAGTCCACAATCTTCGCCTTCCCCTTGGTCTTCCTCCCAATGCGGGCTGGCGCATCTACATCAACCCACTCCTGGGCCAGCCCCAACGTCCTCATGACCAGTCTAAGCCGCAGTGGCTCAATCTCGTTCAGGCAATGGACCCACACGTCCCGCCTGAAGCGAGGAAGACCCGCTACAACCCAGGGCTGGCCAGCATCGCCCATGCCCAGGTAGGGCCTCCACACCACCTGCATCACCATACATACATTATGTTAGTTACCATTCAGTCACATGCATAAACACAAAAAAAATCATACGCATCATACCATGGCCTCGGGATACTCGCTCAGCTCCCGACGAAGTGACGCCAGCTGGTAGCCGTGGGGTGCTGCAACCATGATCGGCCTCCACTGCCGCGCCAGAGGCACGGCCCTCCTGTTCCCATGCCTAGCCCTCCCCATCGGGAAATAGTAATAGCTCCACACCTGCATCCATCATACATCATTAGTACAATAATTGCATATTTAACTGTGGGAATGCATAAATAAAATGTTTACCTGGAGGAAAGGTGTGAAGCCACTGACTGTCGTCTCCTTCTCCGAAGTCTGGGAGAGATCAGCAATCAAATGGGCAAGCAGAGCCGCTCCCCACGCGTAGTGTCCCACTCTGTCCAGATCCGCCAAGATCCCGAGGAAACGGCAGTGGATGCCATCCCCCTTCGTCCCCAGCAGAAGGCGGCCCAGGAAGAAGAAAAGAAACCTCTGAAGATCTAGGTCCACCAGCTCCCTCTCGCTCGGATCCTGGGTGAAAGCTGCACGAGCATCCCCCTCCAGTCGAGCCAAGAACTCCGCTCCAGTCTCGCTAACCCGCTGGCGCGGGTCGACGAATCCGAGCGCCTCCATGATCTCCACTCGGCCGACTACCCTGCTGTCTCTATCAGTCACGCTCGTCTCTAACCACAGCAGGTCCAGGGCACTCTCTCGGTAGTCGGGGTAGGTGACCCCGCTGACTGCCTCTCCGTCAACCCGTAGCCCGGTAATCCGAGCCACGTCCTCTAGTGTCGGCACCATGTGCCCCCAGGGCATCAAAAATGCCCGGCTCGGTGCGTGCCACCGCTCCCTCAATGCCTGGATAAGAGGAAGGTCGAGCCGGAAGGGCTCGATCCTAAGGAAAGCTCCAAAGCCCATGGCGTCCACACGTGCCCTCTGGAAATCCGGCAGCCCACGGTATGCTGCCACCACCAGGGACCAGCTAATCCGACCCTTCATCACGCCCTGCAAACCACAAAACCAACAAAGAACACATCAGCATCATGAACAGTAATAAACAATAACACTGTATATATACTACTTATTCTTTTTATTTTATTTTTAATTTTTTAAAATATTTATATTTTCTTGTGGAGGCGTCCAATTCCCTGGACGCCTCCTTCCAATTTACTTTTTTCCTTTTTTAGAAAAAACCCAAAACAAAATTTATTAATAATATGTATATTTTTATGGAGGCGTCCAGGGCCTAGGACGCCTCCTTATTTTTTAATTTTATTTTATTATTTACGTAAATAAATAAATAAACAAAAAGAAAAAGAAAAAGTGGAGGCGTCCAGGCCCCTGGACGCCTCCTTCTCTCACTACCCGGCCTTCTCTCACAGCCTCTCGCACGCCCGTTTTAGCCTATTGAACCACAGAGTGAGAATTCCGAAGTACTTACCGGGTCGTGATCGTCCTCTCCCGCGTCACCAGCATCCGCAGCGGCCTCCGCGGCCAGAAGCGGCACCTCCATCTCCTCCTCCGCAGTAATCTCCTCTGCTACGGCCTCCTCAGCATCGTCTCTCAGTCTCCTCGGAGGACGAGCCAGTCGTTTACGCTTGTCTCCACCTCGGTTCGGGCCTCCTAACTCCATTGGGGCGAAGAATGGGTCTGTCTGGTTTGACCGGATCGTTTGAATGAACAGTAAGTGAGTAAGGGGGGGGAGCCTCCCCCTATATATAGATTGAGCTTTAATTGGGGCGTCCAGGCGCCTGGACGCCCCCACTTTTTTATTTTTTTAAAAGATTCAAAAAAACTTAGGGGCGTCCAGGCGCCTGGACGCCCCCAAACCAAAAAATCAGAAAATAAAAAAAATAAAAATTAGGGGCGTCCAGGACCCTGGACGCCCCCCAAAAAAGTTTTTTTTAAAAAAAAATTATAAAAAAATAGGGGCGTCCAGGCCTCTGGACGCCCCCATAATAAAAAATAATAAAAAAATATAATAAAAAGAAAAAAGGGGGTTAGAGTATGTATATAATCCAAACAAAAGAAAAAAAGGAAAGAAAAAGAAAAACCACAAAAAAGATAATAATTAAGGGGACGGGGGTCCGAAACATCCAAATGCCAGATTTTATTCCATCAGAAAGCAGAATGAGCTACATCAGGGGTTTAGGCGCCTTAGGCCTTAACTTCCCCAGTTCGGTTACATAAGCCCTCCACGGCTCGCATTCTTCCACCACGTGCGCTAATGCCTTTCCCGCAACACTTGTCTTCCAGGGAGCTTTAATGGCCTTCGCTTCCTTCGCGTCCGCTTCAGTACCCAACTCCCTCTTCTTCAAAGGAACGATGCCAGTCGGTGGCGGGAACGAATGGCGTGGGATGCCAATCTGGAGGCAGCACCGATGCGCATTATAAAGGACGAACTCGGTCGCGTCGATCAGTTGAAGATCAACTTCGGGAGAAGACCTCATGAAGAGATCTAGCGAAAGCAAACATGCCGGTGCGCAAGTAAAGAAGCATTGTGTCACGGTGCGAAAGTGAGACCGCCAGTCTTCACGTTTCTTCAGCCACGGAACGCGGTTCACTACGGTACCACCGAAGCCTAACACGTCGGCTATGTGATGAAGAGGGCTTTGTTGGAAGAGCTTCGAAGCGGTTGGCATTCCCTCGCGGTGGTCGAATTTGAAATGCAAATCCAGCCAGCAATTCAAGACAAGTGCACAACCAAATGGAGGCTTACCCATGCTCGAGGCAGTAAGACCGCTGTAAAGATAGGCAAGGACGGCGGGTCCCACCCTCTTTCCACGCCAGATCCCGCAGATGGCACCCAGTTGGTCTTCCTCCACCATGTTGTCGGTATAAGGGAACAAGAGAGCACCCGCCAGACAGATAGTGAACCCCTTCATGATTCCCTCCAAATAGTCATCATCTGGTGACCCTCTCAGGGCGTCCATGACCCACTCCGCGAGCTTTCGGAGATCGATCCCCTTTTGAGTACGGACCTTTCGGGCTGCGTCGGGCGGCATGAAGCTTCCAAGGACACTTTCAGAAGTCCCCCGTGTCAGCATCCGCATAGCCTTCACCTTCCCGTCACTCTTAAATTTCTTCAATCCAAGCAGAAGCTCCACCTCCTCAAGGAGGATGGTCACCTCGAAGGTCGGGAAGATAAAAGTGTGGGTCTGGGGATGCCAGATCTCCACTAGTGCGCCCATAGCCTTCCAGTCCATACGAATCTTCTCGTAATGCTTGGCGTGAATATGGAGCCCCTGCAGATGCCACTTCGAGAGTATGGCCCTCATGCCAATGGAGATATTGGAAGTCAGCTTTGAAAGCCATGGCAGCTTGGAAAACTTCCTCGGGCCTGGGAAGAGTGGATATGGCTGGAAGAGGAAAGAAGAAGAAATGAAGGAAGTAAGAAGAAGGTTCACGTGGAGAAATTTGAAAAGAGTCAGCTTACCATATGCGACATGATCGTCCCACTCAGATGACCCTCGAGGTCGGAAAGTCGCCTAATCTCGCTACTAGGCTTGCTCCTCTTCATAACGCGGGAAGACTCTCCTTCCATCCTGAAATCTCTAGATTCTCCTCTCCTTCCTCTCCTGAGCTTCCAAAACCCACCTTGGTGCATTTGAATGAACTAGCCTAAGGGGAGTTCTTATAGGAAGGGAAGATCGCTACAGGATAGAACATGTCACATCAACGGTCGCTATCAGGATTTTGTCTGGATCTTCTTTGAACTGTGGTGCGATTCTGCTATGATTCTGCTACTTTATGATGTTGCTAACCTTTGCTGGCCTGTGCAGGTTTTACTAACGGACGTCTTTATCCTATCTCCTGTCCCACCTTTCATTGGTTGGTCCCACCATGTCATGCATCGTAGTATATGATACGTACGCTACTAGAACATGCCGAGGACCGTGCGGCCCGAACGAATCTGGGATCTGAGTTCCCCTTCAACAAAAACGGTGATGATCCCGGAAGAATTTGGGTTGTACGGATAGGCCATCAATTTGTGATAGAATGGGGACGACTGTTCCATTCAGTGAGTTGATGCACGGATAAACGGGCCCCAGCCTAGTATCGGCTCACCGGGTCGGTATCCTGACCCGTTCTTAACAAGTTGACAATATTATCCTTGGCTATTTTCTATTTTAGTTTGTTTTAAATTTTTCTTTAAACCCAACATGCATTCATATAGGACTTTGATTTATTGCGGAAGATCATTCAAGTGATTCGATTGTGAAAGCCGTTGTGTTTCAATTCCCACAAATATGAGATATTCCACTCTTAATGAAATACTGAGTTTCCTTGAGACAGCCCTACGCTGCTCTTCCAAAGGAGACCCTTGTTTGGACAGACCCTCAGATATTCCTTTACTTTTTGGACCCACCTTGGCCGCAGCACTTCCACATTGGCTGGTAACCGCTCCCCAAAGGTGAAACCTTCGGTTTATGACCCAGGTACTTCCACACCGAGAAGTTGGTCCCTTTTTGTTTCGTGCCTGAGCGCACATCTCACCCTCCCTTATTTGATCTCCGTCCAAGCAATCGTCAATATTTGAAAGACCTTCTGCAAGGTCGCCTCATTGAAACTCCAGGAAAGATTCCAAACAGTTACGTCACAAGCGTGTCTCATCACACCTTGGCATCAACTTATCAGTCCGCTCCCACTTTATTTCACTCCACTTCGATACCATTCCACTACGTGTCGCTCCCTTGCAAAGTAGACGCCAAGGCGGGGCAGCTGTAGACACGCCATTCTTGACGTCTCCTGAGAAAGTCTCATATTACTATATAACGCCCCGCAACGGCTTACGCATTTTGAATCACTCGAGTGCTTCCTTTTCTCGGGTCTTCTTCTGCCTTTTTCGGCATCCGGAATCATCTCGTCACGGCATTCGGACGGCATCAACACCAGTCAGACGTATCAAGAGGTTCCGGAACCAAGATGTTGACTGCCGGGCGGCCGCTGAGTAGGACCCGGGTGGGTCTTAATGAGGGCAGCCATATTTTTGATTTTATTTATTTCTTTTCTCAGGGCCTTAAACTAACTAAAAAATATATATATTAATGGAGGCGTCCAGGCCTCTGGACGCCTCCATAAAAACAATAATAAAAAATGTTTGTAAAAAAGCCAGTTGGCATAAAAACACAAAAAAATATTAAATAAAAAATATATATTTGTAGGCGTCCAGGCCCCTGGACGCCTCCATAAAAACAATTATAAAAAATCAAAATGCCAGCCTTGGCACAAAAGACAAATAAAACATAATAAAATAATATATTTATGGAGGCGTCCAGGCCTCTAGACGCCTCCATCAAAACCCTCACGGGCGCCGGCCACCGAACGACGGTTTGTCGTGTGTGAAAAAATCCAAAATATGGAGACGTCCAGCCAGCTGGACGCGCCCATTTCTGAATCACGAGGCGCCGCTCACAAAACCACGCGTTGTGCCAAACCGCGTGCGACCGTCGTCGGCTTTCGGTGGACCTGCTTGAGGCGTCCGGGACCCTGGACGCCTCCACAAAAGTATTCCAAAAAAATCAATAAAAATAGAATAAAATATTATTTCGGCCCTGATGGAGGTGTCCAGGGTCCTGGACGCCTCCACCCTCCGGAGCTCTATAAATAGAGCCCCACCCCCTCAGTTCTGGGGGAGCTTAGAAGTGATCCGATAGGCTGCCGGAGCCCAGAGGCTACGGAGTCATTTTCTAACCCGTGGGTTCTTTTGTAGGTGGAGGTTCTGCTGGCTTCTCGGGTGCTCACGCTCGCGAGAGGAAGGTCGTCTTCATCCACCGCGCTTCCACGTCGTCCCCACGCTGCCGGAGCTCCGCCGGATTTCACCCTCGGCTCATCCAATAAGCCTTTTCATCCCCTTTTTCTTCATAGTTCTTTTGCATTCATCATCTCGCATCCTCTATCCCCCTTCATAAGGGCGCCTCTTCTTTTATACTTCTTGCATTCATCATCTCATTTTCCTCCTACTCGAGTCCGAGAGGGGTTTAAAAGATAACACCAACCAGGTGTGTGTCTTGCCATCATTTCGTTATTTTTATCGCAAAGATTTGAATACTACACCTCCATCTTTCTAATCCACTTGTCATTTGTTTGTCGTTGTTTTGCAAGGGTAGCCGAGGAAAGCCCTCTCCGTCGGCCGGCCGGAGGGAGAGGAAGAAGCAACTCGCCATCTCCCGCTCTTAAGGTAGGCACGATCACTTTCTTATTTTGGGGTCTTTCGGCCCCTGGCGATCACATCTTGTTTTCGAGGCCGCGGAGAGTCACTTCCCCAATGGCCGTTTAAATTTCCGTTCTTATATTCTCTTTATACTCTGTTATATTCTGCTCATATTCTCGAGGCCGCGGCGAGTCACTTCCCCAATGGCCGTTTAAATTCCCATTTTTATATGTTATATTCTTATCTATTCGTGTTCTCGAGGCCGCGGCGAGTCACTTCCCCAATGGCCATTTAAATTCACGTTCTTATACGTTATATTCTTATCTGTTTGTGTTCTCGAGGCCGCGGCGAGTCACTTCCCCAATGGCCGTTTAAATTCCCGCTCTTTGTATTCTCTCTATATTCTGTCATCTTATTATCTGCTCATATTCTCGAGGCCGCGGCGAGTCACTTCCCCAATGGCCGTTTCAATTCTTGTTATTTAATTTCTGCACCATTCCCGTCCCCCCGAGGCCGCGGCGAGTCACTTCCCGCTATGGCCGTTTAACCCCCATATCTTGCTATATCACACTTGTCCCGCTCGCCCCGCCGGAGCAATCTCCCGTGGTGGCCCCTTCTCTCTCTTCTCTTATTTCTGTGTTGCAGCAAACAAACACCAAAAGAAAGAAAACAGGAGCCCGCGCGCGCTCCGCGTCCTCTCCGCCCTTCCCCGAACCGCGTGACGTCGCTCACAGTAGCGGCCCCCCCAAGGTCGGTAGCAGGGCTTTTTGCCCTCAAACAGGCGCAAGGGGAGAAACTTCGGGCCTACATCCTCCGGTTCAAATCGGATGCCCTGAGGATCCCCTGCCTGGATGTCGCCTCGGCCATAACCACTCTGACCGGGGGCACCCGCGACGAGAACCTCCGCCGCGAGCTTGTCCTCCACCCTCCCTCGACCCTTGCTGCGCTAGTGACTCTGGCATTGCGCCATGCCGAGTGCGAGGAAGTGCTCAGTGCATGCCGAGACGGAACTAGCTCGGGTCAGGAGGGGGACAGGAAGCGGGCACCCGAGCCAAGCTCCGGCCCAGGAAAAAGGCGGAACCGAGACAGGGAATGCAAGGAACCGTCGCGGAAGTATGAGCGGTACACCCCCCTAACCGCTCCAGTGTACGAGATTTATGAAGACATCAAAGGCTCGGGCCTCCTCCGCCAACTCGAGCCAATGAAGTCAAAGAACCGCAGTCGCAGCAAGCATTGCCTGTTCCACAGCGACCACGGGCATCATACCGGCAACTGCCACCAGCTCCAGGACGAGATCGAGCGTCTCATTCGTCAGGGGCACCTCTCCAGGTTCGTGGCCGGGCACCAGGAAGATTGAGGCACCCCAGAGGAGATCGACAACGCCCCCCGAGGGGTCCACATCAACGTTATCGCTGGAGGAGCTGCATCGGGAGGAGACAGTGGCCGGGGAAGGAAGCGTCATGCTGAGCGGGCGAGCCGAGCCATCGAGCCTCCCAGGGCCCCACCCAGCGAACCCCAGGTCATAACCTTCTCCGACCAAGACCTGGAGGGGCTAAGCACCCCGCACGATGACGCCCTAGTGATATCGGCCACAATAAACTATTGTAACGTAGACAGGATTCTGGTTGACAATGGAAGTGCCCCTGATGTATTATCCTACGAATGCTTCCTTAAGATGGAAGAGGATCCGTCTAAACTCCACCCGATTTGGACCCCCCTGTACGGGTTCAATGGCCAGGCCACCTATCCCGAGGGAGCCCTAAGCCTGCCGGTTACTCTTGGCACCCCACCCAAGACCGTTACGGTCATAGTGAACTTCATAGTGATCAAAGGTATGATAGCATACAACGCAATCTTCGGTCGAGGAATCCTCAGCCGAACAAAAGCGGTGCCTTCTACCTATCACCAAAAGATGAAGTTCCCCACCAAAAATGGATTGGAGGGAAGTCCGAGGTAACCAAGCAATGGCCCGAAGGTGCTACAATATCTCGGTTGAGGCCACAAGGCCGGACGGGAAAAGCAAGGGCCCCCTGGAAGTCGAGGAAAAATCCGCAACCACCGAACCTGGAGGCGAATTGCTAGCGGTTTTCCTAAACGACGACCCGACCCTAGGAGTAAAGATCGGAGCCAACCTAACATCTGAGGTTCAACAGCAATACAAAGAGTTCCTTTCCACGTACGTCCGGGTCTTTGCATAGTCTGATGATCAACTCCCCGGGATACCGGAAGAGACGGTGGTGCATAAGCTCAACCTCGACCCAACCATGAAGCCCGTGCAACAACGCAGAAGGAAGCATGCGCCAGAGAAGCAGACGATTATCAAGGAGCAGGTCACCAAGGGGCGGAAGACTGGCCTTTTTAGGCCGGTCCTGTACCCGATGTGGCTAGCTAACATCGTCCTGGTGCCGAAAGCTTCGGGAAAGTGGCGGATGTGCGTGGACTTCACCGACTTGAACAAGGCTACTCCAAAGGATTGCTATCCCTTACCGAGCATCGACCAACTGGTTGATTCAACCTCGGGTAATAAGATACTCAACTTCCCAGATGCCTACTCACGTTACCACCAGATCAGAATGCACCCCAAAGACATCGAGAAGACCGCCTTTATCACCGACTTCGGCGTACACTACTACACCCGGATGCCTTTCAGGTTCAAGAATGCCGGAGCCACATACCAAAGGCTAGTCAACCATATGTTCGAGGGACAGCTCGGTCGGAACGTCGAGGCCTATATTGACGACATGCTCATTAAGACCCCCAAGGCCAAGGACCACTTCGCCGACCTAGCGGAAACTTTCAACACCCTCCTGAAGTACAACATGAAGCTCAACCCCGCCAAGTGCGCCTTCGGGGTAAAGTCCAGGAAATTCTTGGGCTTCTTAGTCACTCAGCGTGGGATTAAGGCCAACCCCGACAAGGTCCAGGCCATCCTGGACATGCGCCCACCCACCTGCATCAAAGACGTTCAACGCCTCACCGGGCGCATTACTGCGCTCAACAGATTCCTGTCCCGCGCGGCTGAACGATGCCTACCCTTCTTCAAATTGCTGAGAGGGCCCAAAATGGCATCTGCTACATTCGCGTGGGACGAGGAATGCCAAAGAGCATTCGCCGAGCTTAAGGAGTTCCTGGCTTTGCCCCCAGTGCTTTCCAAGCCCGTCCCGGGGGAAGCCTTGTTTCTCTATCTCTCGGCAACTCCATCCACAGTTAGCTCGGTCCTAGTCAAAAATGACTCGGGAATCGAGAGACCGGTCTACTACACAAGCAAGGTGCTCAACGAGGCTGAGAAAAGGTACCCCGCAACCGAGAAACTCGTCCTAGCATTGGTTACCTCAGCCAGGCGCCTCCGACCCTATTTCCAAGGGCACTCCATCACCGTGTTGACCGGCGAACCATTGAAGAAGATCCTCGCTCACCCCGAAGCCTCAGGACGCCTCGTCAAGTGGGCCATCATGCTCGGGGCCTATGATATATCGTATCGGCCTCGCTCGGCTATCAAAGGCCAGGCGCTCGCCGACTTCATCGCCGAGAGCACCATCCCGACTGAAGAGAGATCTCCGTCCGCACCCGGGCCGACCTGGGAACTGTTCGTTGACGGATCTTCCAATTCCGCCGGGAGCGATGCCGGCATCCTCCTGAAGTCCCCCGAAGGGGCAGAGCTATAGTACGCCCTGAAGTTCGACTTCCAAGCATCCAACAACGCTTCCGAGTACGAGGCCCTCATATCGGGAGCCCGCATGGCCCGATGGTTAGGAGCTGAGCGAGTCAGGATTCACACCGACTCCCAACTAGTCACTAGCCAGGTCAACGGCGATTATGAAGCTCGGGAGGCACCGATGATCAAATACCTCCAACTGGTCAAGACTGTGGCACAACAGTTCGAGAGTTTTGAGGTAGTCTGGATAGCTCGAGAGGAAAACTCCCGAGGGGACGCCCTCTCGGCTGGCCTCCTCTCTTGACCCCGAGGGTACTCGATCGGTCCTTCTCGAAGAGCTAGAGTGCCCGAGCATTGATTCGGAGCTCCTAGCTGTTGGCTCAGCCTGCCCAGGCGACTGGCGTACCCCCTACCTGTCGTGGCTCCAAGACTCCGAGGAGCCTCCCGACCCTCGGGAAGCCCGAAGGTTGAAATACCAAGCTCGGTGATTCATCACCCTGGATGGCACACTTTACCGGAGATCCTTCTCTGGCCCTCTTCTGAAGTGCCTCGGTACCGATGAAGCCAACCGAGCGATTGAAGAAGTTCACGAAGGTCTATGTGGAGCGCATTTGGGGGGAAGGTCACTCGCCAGGATCTTGCTACGGCGAGGTTTCTGGTGGCCCACCCTACAGCGTGGCTGCTCGACCTACACACAATGTTGTGACCGTTGCCAGCGATTCGACCACTTGGTCCATCAGCTAGCAACGGAGCTTATCACCCTAGCCGAGCCTTATCCTTTCGCTCGCCGGGGAATCGACATCCTCGGGCCATTCCCCACGGCCTAGGCCCAGAAGAAGTTCATCATCGTCACCATCGACTACTTTACTAAGTGGATCGAGGCCAAAACCACTGCAAGGATCACCGAGATAGTCGTCTGGAATTTCATCTGGAAGTCGATCATCTGTCGCTACGGCATCCCCCTGGTGATAGTGAGTGATAATGGTCGACAATTTGATTCTCGATACTTCCGAGACAGATGCGCCGACCTCAATATTCGCAATCACTTCACTTCGATCGCCCACCCTCAGGCTAAGGGCTGGTCGAAAATGCCAACAAGGCTATCTTGAAAGGCATCAAGACTAGGCTCGGCAAAGCCAAGGGCAGCTGGCTCGAGGAATTGCCTAACGTACTTTGGTCACACAGAACGACTCCCAGAACAGCAACCGGTGAGAGTCCTTTTCAACTAGTGTATGGCACCGAGGCCGTGATCCCGTTGGAGATCGGCAACCCCTCCCTCAGAGTCATCCGCTTCTCGTTCGAGGCAAACGACCAAAAACTACTAGAAAATCTCGACTTAGCAAATGAAATCTGGGAGATCGCCAGCATCAGAGCAACGGAGTACCAACGCCGCCTCACTCGATACTACAATGCCAAAGTCCGAGACAAACACTTCCAGCCGGGAGACTTCGTCCTCAAGAAAGCCGAAGCCTTTCGACCACTTGAGACGACGGGCAAGTTATCCCATAACTGGGAAGGCCCCTACCGAGTGGTCGAGATGCTTGGAAAAGGAGCATACCGCCTGTCTACAATGGAAGGAGAACCCATCCCTCAGACCTGGAACACAGCTACATTACGCAAGTTCTACTTCTGAGTACTGAGTATTGTGCAGACGACATGAGATAAGACAAAAGGCCCCTTTCTTTTTATTCAAACAACACGTTTGTACATCAGGAAGGCCGAAGCCAATAGATTACATGTCAAAAAAGCAAAAGATCCATCTAGCGCCGTCGAATAAGCCCGTCGCTCGGCTGACTCGGATGACCTTCCTGTGTCCAGCCACTGACTCTGCCTAGTGTAGAAACTGGCTCGGATAAAGGATAGTTGACCCCGTTGGCTCGGGCAGCTCGAGACAAAGGTGACAGAGGGAGTAAGAAAGAGAAGGCTACCTTCCAAGTTGAACTTGGAAGAGAAGGAGGAGAGAGAATGCATATGAAAGCATCTTCCCCGCCAAACTGCCAACTCCTTGGAAGAAAGAGAGTGTAGGCACCCTCCGAAGAGTGAAAGAAAGGAGGACCAGAGTAGAAGAGGGAAAAAGAGGCTGCCAGAAAGAAAAAGAAACCAGAAGAGCTGGATGAGGAGGCAGGGGAAGGCCGAAAGGGATGGAGCTTAGTTGGCTTCCTCCTCCCATCCGTGAGGCGAGCAGGAAGGGACGGGCATCAGGGATGTCTGATCCCCCCATCCGTCCTCCATCTCGCCCCCCTGCAAGCGCCGCCAGAACTGATAAAGGGAAAACGGCGTGCCTCTGCGCGTCGGCCCCTTTTCAAGTCTGCCCACCGGCCGTCGAGTCCTTTTCAAGTCCGGAGCAACAGGAACTCCATGCCCCCCGTCGTCGGAAGCCTCCTCATCTGGAGCTTCCTCCATGCTCCGAATACCACGCCACAACGCAACGTGAAGAGGGAATGAGGAAAGACTGTTAGCGAAAACCCTAAGCGGTGGAGAGGAAGGGACGCCCTTCAGTCCTTTTTATAGGCAAAGGGAGGCTACTTACCTTAAATGATTTCCCCCCTCGAAAACACGCCAGAAGGATTTCTCCCTACGAATGGTCACCTCAAACTTCTCGTCTTCCGCCCCAGTGGGACACATGAAGCGGCCAGGCATTTAAAGCATGGGAAAACGGGAAGACATCCTGTCAGACTCTCACCCAACGATCGTGCGAGATTCACGTAGAAAATATCGGCTCTTTCCAACAACCGCAGATACGCTGAACAGAATACGGCAACAGCGGTATGGAACATATAAGTCTTCATCACGATACCACTGCCTTATTTATTTCTACACAAAAAGAAGGAAGTTTTTTCCTTCCAAAAAGAAAAAGGTATACAAAGAGAGGAAGCAAAGCGGATAGGTCAGGCCTCCGGCCCACCCTGAAGCTCGGAAATGGAAGGCTCGAACAGTCTGCCCCCGGCATGCTCAGTGACGGTCGACCCTGGCACTGACCCCACCGGCGTGGGAACTGCCTCGGTTGCGCGCCCTCCAGAGGCATCCGGAGTTGGCGATCCCTCGGGCGAAGACCCCTCCTGATCCTCTTCGTCTGGTGCCGAGACAGAGGAGCCCGAGGACGACAGATCCGAGTCGTAGCACTGTCCGGATGGGAATTCAATCCCAGAATCATGTTCCCCGGCATAAGATACCGCCCGGTCGTAGCCCTACTTGAACCCCTTACGGATGCCTTGGCGAAGCGCTAACTCGTAGTAGGGAAGGGCATCCTACTTAAGGTCGACCCGGTAGGCCTCTGAGCTCTTGTACTGCTCGAGAGCCTCCGCCCCGGTCGATCCCACCATACCAGCGACCTCGGCCTCCCTCCGCTCCGCCTCGGCTGACCTCCGCTTGGCCTCAGCAGTCCGCTTTTCAGCCGCCGCCACCTGCTTCTCCGCCTCAGCCCGATCGGCCTCGGCCTCCCGTCGAAGGCGCTCGGCTTCCTCTGCTTGATCTACCAGTTCGGCCCGCTCGGTCTCCCATTGGCCATCCAGCTCAGCGCGCACAAGGCGCTCCTCCTCGAGAAGCTTGTTCTTCCTCTCGAGCGATTCACGAGCCTTGGCTAGCTGCTCGGTTAGCGCCCGGGTCTCCACCTGGCTCGACCGCATCAGCCCCTTGACTGAGGAGAGCTCCCGCCGAAGCCCGTCACGCTCCTCGGTGAGCCGAGCCAACCTCCTATCCGACCTACCAAGGGTCCAGGCCAGGTTCACTCGCTCCCATTCCGACCGAGCATACGCTTCCGCCAGAGTAGCCCCCATCTGGGCTAGGGCCAGACCGCCCTCCATAACCCCGACGAGAGCCGTAGATGGGGAGTACTGCCTACTTCCCCCCCTCACCTTCGCGGCTATACCGCGGCATACCTGGTGCAGGGGGCTCGAGATACCGAGCCTCTCCAAGGCCCCCGGAACGGAGAACCCCCTATCACCCGGTGCCCCACCGCGTGGCTCGGATCGAACCCCAGCCTCGGTCGGATTTTCTTGCGGCCCCTCAACCTGGATCGGCTCGCCGCCTGCGCCACCGCCCGAAGCGCCAGCCCCGGCCGCAGTCACAGCACCCCCAACTTCGGCCACGGCCCCCTCGGCTCCGGCCGAGGAGAGAGCCGGGTCGGCCCCGCTGCCGGTTGCAGGAGCCCCCTCGGCCCCCTCGGTCCTAGCCAAAAGAGGAACCAAGCTCGCATCATCACTGCGCGTAGGGGCAGCCCCTACCTCCTCGGCCCCCTATGGCTCGGCTGGTTGGAGAGCCCGCCCGGTAGGGTCGGCCCCACTGTGCCCGGCGGAGGGGTGAGCCGCGGTAGGGTCACCTTTGACCGTGGGTACGACCCCGGCCTTCTTGGCCCGCTTTCTGGCCCTCGCAGCGGCCCGGATCATACCCTCCACAGGGTCCTTACGCTTGGGTCCCTGCGGACCGGAGGATTTACCCTGGGCCACTCCCTTGCCCTTATCTTTAGTTCGAAAGCGACCCACGGGAGCAGTCGGTTCGTCGGCAGCCGAGCCATCTCCAAGCTCGATCACCTCTGCGGCCTCCTTCAGAGGCTCCCGCCCGGTGTCTGCACAAGGAAGAAGACGTGCTCAGGAAAAGAAAAATGACCCCCACATCCGAAAGAGGATCTAAGTTGTGGCACCTGAGCCCGATGGATGCAGCCGCGTAAGAAGACACCGCTCGATATTCTCCGGCGTCACCAGCTCTTCGGTGGACTGGCAGTGCTTCAGCAAAATGGCAGCATACTCCTCCACATGAGGAGGGAACTCGTCCTGTCTGGGAGGGACGTTAGGATGGAAATTGGGGATTACCGGGCACCTCCAGGTTTCCTCCACTGAGAAAATCCCCACCCAGAAGAATTGGGTCTTCCACCCCTTATGCGAAGAATCCTTCGCCGCCAAAGAGATACAACTCCTATTTCGCCTCGCCTGGATGAAGTAAAAGCCCTTCCCTGCCGAAGGATGCGCTTTCAACTCAAAGAAAAAGTGGAAAAGGTCCATGGAAGGAGGGACTCCGCACTGACGGTAGAGAATACGAAAGGCGGAAAAGAAGAGATAAGAGTTGGCTACCAACTGAATGGGCGCCAACCGAAAAAAATTAAGAAGCTGAAGGACGAAAGGTTCAAAAGGAAGGCGGAATCCACCCTTCCACGACAGAAGAAACATACAGATGTGACCTATATGAGAGTCCAGGCTCGTCTCGTATGGGGTAGTAGCTGCAAAACTGAACTTGTGGGGCAGGCGATACTGGTGCTCTAGCCTCCTCACATCCGCCTCCCCCAGTTCGCTGCAGTTGGGGACCGGCGCCCTCGCCACCGGCTCGTCCTCCCCCTCCTTAACATCTAGGCGCTGGCCCGCCATGGAGTCAGAAGAAGAGTCTAAGGGAAGACGGTACCGAGACCCTGAAGATTCTGGGGGAGGAGGAAGCTGCTGGACGGCCTCCGTGGTTATCGCCGCCAACTCCTTGAATGCCGCCGCAAGCCTCTGCTCCTCCATCGTGTCCTCACGGCGCATCGAAGAGCCCTAAAAATGAGAACGAAGGAGAGCCAAAACCCTAAGAAACGGAGGGAGTCTGGAATGACAACAAGCGCCCAATGCCTATAAACCCACGCGGGAGGCGGCGCGTCGTTTCGAACTCCGAGGAAAAGGGGCCCCTTCAGTTCAAATCCGTCAGGATCATCATTAACACGGGCATAGGTGACCACGACACGTGGCTTCCTAAACACCTCCAGATTCCCACCCACCTGAGCCACGCTGGTCCGAAACCCCAAACAGCTACTTGACTGAGCTTACTAAAGCTCGGGAGTAGGAGGGGGATAAGTGGAGAGGGGGATTTCTGTAGCCCAATTAAGAGTAGCCAAACTAGGCCCATCAGGACCGAACGAGGCTCAGCTCATCCGAGTGACAGCCCTCTAGGGCCCACTTCGGCAGAAAAGCCCAATAAAGATCACTCGGGATCCCATCCTTCCAAGGCGGCCCTTAGGCTCGGAAGGTCCGAACGACAAAACGGAGGAAGACCCACGCCCCAGCCATCTCCCCACCGAGATAAGGGCAGGCACCCACTCCGATATGACGGCATCCGAGCTACGCCCATCGCCCAGACAGGGCTGGCACTTCTCATGCTTGGATCAACTGACAAATGCTTATCCATGCAGCCGTTGACAGTCCTTTATGAGTAGGAGTTCAGCGGGATAAGGGTGCCACGATCTCCCAAGGTCATGAAGAGCCCACGATGAGGACGTAACGATCCTGGAGAGGGGGATTTCTGTAGCCCAATTAAGAGTAGCCAAACTAGGCCCATCAGGACTGAACGAGGCTCAGCTCATCCGAGTGACAGCCCTATAGGGCCCACTTCGGCAGAAAAGCCCAATAAAGATCACTCGGGATCCCATCCTTCCTTGGCGGCCCTTAGGCTCGGAAGGCCTGAACGACAGAACGGAGGAAGACCCACGCCCGAGCCATCTCCCCACCGAGATAAGGGCAGGCGCTACGCGCCCACTCCGATATGACTGCATCCGAGCTACGCCCATCACCCGGACAGGGCTAGCACTTCTCATGCTTGGATCAACTGACAAATGCTTATCCATGCAGCCGTTGACAGTCCTTTATGAGCAGGAGTTCAGCGGGATAAGGGTGCCATGATCTCTCAAGGTAATGAAGAGCCCACGATGAGGACGTAACGATCCCATGATGAGGACGTAACTCCCGCTTGAAACTCCTCAGCTTATGGGACTCTTCGGGGGAGCTCGCTATATAAACTAAGGACTCCCTCCGGCAACAGGTAAGGCAGATACATGCCTAACACTCCCTGAGCCGGAACCACTTCACCATCTTGGTGTTGGGGAATCTCGCGCATCTCTTTCAACCTCCCTCAATACCTTCCACCATTGCTCTACTGACTTAAGCATCGGAGGGTTTTCCCCAGGGAACCATCCCTGGGCCTCCTGATTCGTTTCCCTTTCTCTGCAATTCACTATCCGGTGATCATCCTCCCAGCTCAGGACCAGCGCGAGATCACGCCCCTTCAGGATGCATGCTGGATAGTCTGCAAATCATCATGGGCATAAAAGAAACAAACCTGTGCTTAACCAGCACATCACTTTCTTCAACTGCAACAAGCCCGGTCATAAGGCTGTTGAGTGTTGGTCAGGGAATGATTGGAATAGTTATGGATCTAGAAGTAAGCACTTCATGTGCTTTGAATGTGTAAAGTATGGCCATACAGTCAGAGACTGCCGGCATGCTCAGGGAAACTCTGATAAATCTAAATTTGCTAAATTCCCTGTAAAAAAATGTGTTTGGTAGGAATTTTATCAGGACAAACACTTCATGTTTCAATTGTGGCAAGCAAGGTCATCAGTCTGCTAAATGTTGATTAACTGAAAACGAGAAACAAACTGTTCATGTAAATAACATACAATCTCATGCTCATGCACATAGGTCTCATGCTTATGTTAATGTGCATCATAATAAAGTCAAAAACTATGTTGGTACATGTAGATACTATGAAAAATTTGGACATTCAATTGATGACTGTTCTCTGATGAAATTTGATGATCATCTAGCTAAGAAACTGTTTAGAACACCTACTGGGAGTAATACAGGACCCAAGGCTGCTTGGGTTCCTGTTGGATCAAAATAATTCAATTTTTGCAGGTGTGCCTTGGAAGCTGATGGATAAAGGGGTTAATAATCCAAGGCACTCAAGAATGAAACCCCCAGGATTGCACTATTTAGGTCAGTTCTGAAAACCTGTCTTAAATTCTATTATCTGAAATTGTTTGCTTTAGATGTTTGCATATCATATTAACTGTCTGTGCTTAATTGACATCTTTTGAAAATTTGATTTCTCTTGCATGATGTTCATGCTGCTCATGACCAGTTTCATTGCATAGTGCATATATACAGTGTTATGCATTGCATATAATCTAAATTGAAAAATCTGAAAAGAAATAACTCTTTGCATCTAGACAGGGGGAGTGTTTTAGACTTACTAGTCGTTCACCTCTTGAACCCTTTCTATCTAGCTATTCGGCTCACTTTCATATTCATGTGTGTTGATTTCATTCTGATTTGAGAGTTGAATTGTTTGAAAAATTATCCCGTGTCAGTCTGTCATTGATATCTGAATAACGAATGTTCTGATGTATGTACTGCACCGAGTTTAAATCAATGCATTTTATGCATGAAGTCGATGCAGTGTGTAAGCACTTGCAGTCGATGCATGTATTTCACCGAGTATAGGTAGTTGCATGTCTTGCATATAGTCAGTGCATCTATTGTCCACGTTGCATGCAGGTCCGTGCACTTCGTGTCTTTCACATGTCAAGGTCGGTGCATTGTATGCTTCATACATGATTCAAGTCGGTGCATCATGATGTCAGGGAAAGGGTAGTAATGTCTGAACCTGATGTATCAAGTAGTCTCTGTCTCTCTGATTGCATTGCATGTCTTATCCATAAGCACAAATCATAAAAACATGTGTTAGGTTTTCATTGAATATAATGTATTTAGTCAGGGGGAGTAGAAGGCTGTCTTTCAGAAAATTCATTTCATAAGATGACCCATTGCATCCAGACAAGAGGAGCACTATTGACTCATTAATCCTTTTCAATCCGGACTCCTCCTGTGCAGATATTTGAATTACTCTCTTGCTCTTGTGTGTTCCACTCGAATTCTCAAATTGTCATTACATGACAAGCTGATCTGTCTGTACTCCAGACTCAGCTACCATATTTTGATATGCATAACTTTGATGCTTTCTTCTTGGTTGCTGTTATTTGGACGGCCAGCTTTTCCCACTCACTCACATTCCTTCAAGCTGGTATGACTGGTTTGGTTCCATGCTGTGAATATCATAGAATTCTTCTCCCTTGATTAATCATCTGCTAAAATTCTTTGAAAATCTGTTCAAATTCTTTCATATCAGAATTCTGTGCTCTGGTGTGGATAAGTTGTTCAGTTGCATTGATTGAACTGATTTGAGAAATCTAAGTTGTGTACCATATTTATATGTCTAAAATCTTAGAAGAAACTCCTATCATACAAAGTTAAGAATGTGTACTGATTCAGATTGGTATAAGTCTAATGTATTCTTGAATTTGAATTTGAATGATTGAAAGTATCCGAATCATAAGGTTTAATAATTGTTAACCACCCATGTCATAAAATATCTAGACTCTTTCATCTGAATTCTAAAAATATGAGATCAAGGCTACTTTGGTAGAGATACATAGAGCTAGTATTGTTTTTAAACATCATGTTGTAAAAGGTTGTCTAAGAAGAAAAATGGTTATTAGAGCAATGACCTTGGTCACTGAGAAACTAGGTTCTCTATCAAAGAAATAGAGTAAACCTAAGTCATGAAGTGCCATAGTTATCTCTGATGGGAAAATGATTGAAAATCTGATAGAGCAATGGCATGACTGTGTTGAGTAACTGGGGATTCTGACCTCTAGTCAAGGTGTCTCCTCATGTAAAAAGACACTTCATTTGCTAACTCTGTTCTCATATCTGAGAGGTAATGTCAGTTATCATACTGAGTAACTGGGTCACTTCACCTAAGACGTGTTGTGTCTCATGTAAAAATATGTTGATTAACTAAACTTGCTCAAGAAAAATAATGTGCTGATCAAAAGTAAATATTTTACAAATTCAATCAACCTCACATTCTAGTAAAGGTGGTTAATCTCAATACGGCACTATGTAACTCTCAAAGGAGTCATTGAAATTATTTGTGTAAGATGAAGATGATTGATCTGGAGCATTGCTTGATTAGTTGGTTAATCCTTATTAAAACTTAGTTTCAGATATGAGTAATGAATTTAATTGATAGATTCAGTATACATCATGCTTAAACCAGTTAGGTCATGTTGGTCAATTCATAGCCCCTTATGATAGGAGGGTCTATCCTTACATGGACTTATAACTGTGGTACCTGCTAGATAGCAATTTCTTCTAATCAGGCTCACCTCTGACAAACTGATCATCCACCTGTTGGTCACTTTCTGCTCTGTGACTGTCATATTCTGCCATATTTCTGCTTAATGATTCTTGAAAATCCTGTGCTATGGTTACACTCACATCACTCTATCTCTAGTTATCTTTACTAAGATTACTTCACCAGTTTCATTCCCCACACTGTTGGAATCTTCCATCTTGCTTCTGTATCCCTGACGAAATACTCTTGCAACCGGTTCTGGTTCTGTGGGCGTTGCACATGCATTTTTCTGACCATACAAATGTGAGGTGCCACTCCCAATATTACCTTGTTCACTTGCAGCCTTCTGAACTTTAGAATTCTTAGGGTGGTGGATTCCAGATTGATTCATTGGATTACCAGAGTTCATCCCTGTAGGTACACCCTGTGTCTTGATTCCACTCATGTTTTCAGGGGGAGGTTTGATACTTGATTGTCTAACTGTTCCTGTGTTTGCTGATTTCATTTCTTTGTTCAAGGGAAGCTTCATGTATGGTTGTCCCTTCTCTTTTCAAGGAAAGAGTAGAGGATGTCATATTGCATTCTGGGGGAGAATAGCTTCTATATGCATTAATGCTACAATAAAAGGGGGAGATTGCATTTCTATCATTTCATACTGCTTATATTTCATTCAAAAACTGGTTTCTTTTTGATGAAGTCAAAGGGGGAGAATCGCTTCACATGAGACAGTGTGACTAGTGTGACTCATAGTGTTGACATCATCAAAAAGGGGGAGATTGTTGTGCCCTTGTTGTTTTGATGGTTTTGATGGATAGCAAACACTGTGAGTCACTATGAGTCACCACTGTATAAGTGCTGAATGATTGCATATGATGATTGCATATGGTCCTTGCATACCCACTGGTCATATATCTCTATCTAAACTTTAGGCCAATGCATACATCCAGGGTCAGTGCATCCTCCTGATACTATGTCTGTCTGCGTTGCATAAAGTATGTGCATTCACTTATGTTCAGCAGACTAGGTCAGTTCACTTCATTGCTTAAGTTAGTGCAGGGTTGATTGCCTAAGGCTAAGGTTCGTGTATATCTCAGTTAGGCTGCATAATAAACTAAGTGCATGTTATTGTTCATGTGCATAAGGGTCTGTGCGTCTTGTCCTTGCACGCTGCCTTGCAATTGATAGTCGGTGCAATGTGCACTCCATCCATGAAAAGTCGGTACAGTCCTTGCATTAGGCTGGCATCATGTCGATGCAACCTCTGTACTGCATGCTAGCTAAGTCGGTGCAACCTTTGTTGCTGCACGCGACTAAGTCCGTGCATGCTGCATCCTAGGCACAGCAAGTCTGTGCAAATCTTGTTGCTGCACGCGACCAAGTCCATGCATGCTTTAGTCCAGGTGCATCAAGTCGGTGCAACACCTCTCTTTGTACGTGATCAAGTCTAAGCAAGGTTGGTCACACACACACACTAAGTCAGTGCATGCATACACAAAGTCAATACAAGCCTTGTTTCTGCATGCAACCAAGTCAGTGCAGTATTGCCTCGAGCATATGGACAACGTGCATTGAAAGTCGGTGCATGTTTTTAGTCTCTCATATATATAGAAAGTCCATGCTTCTTTTACTTTGGTCTGTGCATACCACATTATTTGGAACATAACGTAGGTATATGTCTTAGTCTTTTGCACATCAAGGATCGGTGCATTGCATCCATAGTCGGTGCACGCTCTACATCTTGCATATAAAAGTCTGTGCATATATCATGCGATGCATAACGTAGTCTGTGCATCTCTTGACTCTTGCACCGAGCACATAAAGTCCGTGCACATTACTTTGGGTTGGTTGTGCTTATCTCACATACTGCACAGCAAAGTCTGTGCATCTCTTGATTCTTGCACGAACAAAGTCTGTGCAAGACGGCTCTCGGCATTCGTAGCCTGTGCATCTTTTAGCTTTGCATTTTAAACTAGTCTGACCACTTGTTCCCTGTGTGAACACTGAGTCCGTGCGTATGTGCACTTATGACATATTGAGTATATGCATGGTTGCCTTAATGGCTCAGCAAGTCTATACAGTCTCCACACTCATCTGATGTTTATATGTCTTGACACACTGACAGGTCAACTGCTCGTGATTGTTAAGAAGAGCACGTGATCCCAGGCGGATCGTCCCTGACAGATTACTGCCACGTGGAAGCTATAGTACCCAGAGTTGTGACACGTGGACAAGATTCCTGAACCTTCCTGGCGAGAGTGTTCTCTCCACACTTCTAGGGCGAAAGACCGTGAGTCTTAAACTGAAGGAGTATATAAGATCATTTCCTGCCATCAATACATTGATTCCTGAATTATTCATGGAGAACGAGAGAAAGAATAGAAGAACAGGAATCGTCTGAGAGCAGTAGCAGACTAGAGTAGAAGTGAAAGAGAGATAGCTCGTGAGATCGAGAGAAGAAGAGAAAGAAAGATAGAGAGAGAGAACAGAGATCGAGAGAAGAAGAGAAAGGAAGATAGAGAAAGGAAGAGAAGGTTCGAGGAGAAGAAGAGAAGCTTCATCAGAAGATCTGTCCCTACTGGAATCTGGATCAAATCCAATTTAGTCAGCTCCATGGGAGCCACATCTGTGTGGCTATCGTTTACAGCTTTCAGTTGTTGTGTCTTCTTGTCTTTTGTTTTCTTTTGAACCTTATTTCAAGATGTTAGTCAGCGGAGCAAGCTGTGTTGCTCAGCGGTTGCAGAGGAGGATTCCTCTGGTCGGCTAAGCTGTATTGCCCAGCGGGTCAAGCTGTGAGGCAGCAGATGGCTAAGCTGTATTGCCCAGCGGAAGCAAGTTGTGATGCTCAGCGGTTGTAGGCAAGCTGTGAGGCCCAGCAGTTTAAGCTGTGTATCAGCGGAAGCCACACTCGGATTTGAGTGTGGGGTGGACGTAGGTCTGCTGATCGAACCACCTAAAAATTCTCTTGTCTACTGTGGTTTGATTGCCTTATTCGATTCGCTAGATGTATGCATAGGCCGATTTATATCTTTTGTCTAGCGTGAGTCTTGGGCTGCATACTATCTACTTGATTCTAGTTCCGAAAGATCCCATGTGTTCAGGTGCCGTCACTCTATGTCTAGAGCAGTAGGTGATTGCACCTTCTAAGCTTGATTGAACTCATCTCTGTCCTTCAGACTCGTTAAGATCCTAGTTTATTTTATTTCGCATCTCTGATCGTTACAGTCAATTTTTAATTGGGCGAAGTTTTTAAGGGGATTCATTCAACCCCCCCTTCTGAATCTGATCCTAGCACCATATCAATTGGTATCAGAGCATACCGTCTAGGACTCATTTGACCTATCACTTGGTTTCAGAGAGTCCATCTATTCTATCAGGAAGGTTTGGGTGGGCTAGGAGAGCCAAATTCTCCTTCTGTACCCTAATGAACGGGCTCCTTGCAGAGTGTAGGTGGACTCGCCTGTGGGGTAAAGGTGTGATGACCCGGATCCCGGATACTAGATATACCCGATAGGACTATCGAATACACCTGATATCACTTGGAACCCGCGAGGCCTCCCAAGAGCTGTAAAGCTTCGAAGGGAAAAAGGATTGTCGTGTAGTATATTGAAGCCACATAGATATAACAGGAATCAATAATATTTCATTAATCAGGTTTGCTAAAGTAGCAGAAATAAAATTATTTTTTAATTAACAGTTTAAACTTAACAATTATATACCCAGAGTCAAGTCCAAAGGAAAGATAGCAAGTCTACCAAGTACAGTCGATAGAAAAGAAAGACGTACCGAAGAGTCGGGGGAAGCCCAACGAAGGTACCAACTGAACACGCTAAGAGCACGCGTACCAGGAACCACACAAAGGCAGAACGAACAACGTCACCCCACCTGAAAAGTAGGGGTGAGCCATGTGTCACTGGCTCAGTAGGGGTAACGCGGATCCCCACTAAAAACACGCAGTAACACGCTAAAACAGCAGGTAAGCAATAGTAGGAACAGTAGGTGTAGTACAGCAGGAAAACTACACCACAAAGCTGTAAACTACTCCTGAAAGCAGTAAAGGAGCAGATGGGTAGTAGGAGCAGGGAACAAGCTGTAGAAGAGGGGGAGGAAGTCATACCAAACAACCGGCTGTCGAACTAACCTCAGCACCATAACTACTCCAAGCAACGATAGGAGGGCAGACTCTGATCTGACGAAGTCAGGAGCTGCCGATCCGCCGACAAGATGCCAGGCCTAGAGCAAAGACCTGCGAAGATAACAAGAAACCCTAGGAAACCTAGACCCACAACCGACAACACTACAAGACTAGAACGTCGTGCACACTGCCCCACACATGACCTGAACGTCGTGCAGGTGACAGAACACTGACCTCGAGTACAGCCACGGAAAGGCTAACCCAGAAGGGTCACAACGCACAAGAACGCCGAGAGTCACTTGCCACGTGATGGGTGTGCCTCACCACCAGAAGAACAACCAGCTGCGTCCACTGACGTCTTATGCTGCACCACGAGTGTCTCGTCAATTGTGCCCCATCGACAGGCAGAGACTAAGACCCAAATTACGAGTAACTAGATAGGGGAATGCCCGTCGGCGTCACGTCTAAAGCCCCTGACTACGTGTGCACACACTGGCTCTTGCCTAAGCCAGGCCTATAGCTAGTATTCTCCCCCTGTAGGATGCTACGTTGAGATGAGCCGGGAGCCCACGGAACTAGCTTAGGAACCGTTTAACGGGAACTCACCACTCGACCTCTGTCGAGGCGGGTCGACACTGAAAGTCTAGGGTGACAACAAGTGGAGGCTCACGAACTGCAGAGACGCAAAACACAAGTGCTGAAGTACTGAAAGCTTAATCATGCATTGTCACCCGTACCACAAAGCACCACAGGCAGTACAGCCACTGCCGGCCGACTCAGGACAAGGCAACTAGACCTACAAGCGCATGTGGACGTCAAAAAATGATGATGATCATACGACATCACTGCAGGGTCGATTGGCCTATATCCGCAGGTTCATCTCCAACCTGTCCGGCCGATGTCAACCATTTCATAAGTTGATGATGAAAGATGCGCCGTTCGACTGGAATCAAGAATGCCAGAAGGCTTTTGATAAGCTGAAGGAATACTTGAAGACCCCACCAGTGGGCAGCTGTTGCCCTCTAGCCATTTTCACCACTCTGCTGGATATATCCGGAAGTCCCATGATGGGGCCGACCGGGTCACGGATTTCTTCGGGGAATTTAAAATCATCATCCCCTTTCACTGGATGTTCATCAGCCACATAGAACATCGTAGGTGGGCCCTCTGGGTTGGGCACCTCCCAGATCTTCAAGAATTCTACTGTTTGACAGTCTAAATCTGTGGGTGGCAATCGGCGCGCTATACTGTTCATTGCCTATTCCGGCGCGTCCTTGGAACCTATTCCTATTTGAGCCTTAAACCGGCGCGCCCCCTTCCTGGACCTTAACCGGCGCGCCCCCCCTTGAACTCCCTTAAACCGGCGCGCCCCATGGATGCCTCTACCCGACGCGCCCCCTTCATATCTTGACCCGGCGCCCCTTAACCGGCGCGCCCATCTTCTTGCAACGTGCCAACACGGCGTGCTAAAAGAAAACTAAAAGGAAGAAAGGAAGAAAGAGAACTATTGAAACTAAAGAATAAACCAGAGGATAAGGATGCAGCTGTCTATGAAAAGGGAGTCCATGTGGTTTCCCTCCTCGCAGAGGTCACAAGCCTGGCCGGTGAAAGATGTCCTGAAGCAGATTTCCCTCAGCCTGACTCCACCTTGCCCTCACTGCTCGGCGGGTTACATCAGGAAATTGAAAGGCTGGAGGAGCACCTAGCCGAAATAAGTATGCGCTGGTTTGACCCAGCAGGGGACATCCTCCCTCAGCGATACAGTCACTCAAGCCCGGAGCACTTCCTCGTGACCAGGGCAAAACTCTACAGCCACAGGCAAGAAGATGATGAGCCCGTCCTGGACTACATCAGAAAGTGGAGAAGCCTATATGTGAGATGCATCTCCCCGTTAAGCCACGAGGTTGCCACTTGGGCTTGCGGGGAAAGTCTAAAGAAGGATATTCAGCAGCGGATGGTCGGCCTTAACGTCCACTCCCTTGATCAGTTGGCCATGATAGCGGCTGATATTGAAGCCTTCCTGGCAAAATACCATCCTGCCATCACCCTGGCAAGGCAAGAAGACAAACCCGGAGGTGTCAACTTCCGCACTTCTGGGCATTCGAAGGAGAAGACAAAGGAGGTAGCCAATCCTTCAACCAATCAACCGGCCTCATTGCGAGAGAAAATGAGGAGGCCTTATTCCTTCCCAAGACACAAAACTCAGAGGATTTTTGAATGGGCTTGTCGTTATGGCAAGATTACCTTGCCAGAATCCAAAAGGCCAGAGGATGTCGGACGAAGCGACGACCCCGAATTATGTCCTTATCATCGGGTGCTGGGGCATCCTATTGAAAATTGTTATGTATTCAAAAATATCGCTCAAGGCCTAATCAGGAAGGGTGAACTAAGGCTGGGAAAATATGAAGTGTACCCACCGCGTCCGCATGACGTGGTCGCTTATGTTGTTTCTGCTGTCACAGCTTCATATTCTTCTTCGTCACCTGGCTCCTCTATCATGCTGGGGACCTGGCGCCTATTTATGACTGTTATGTTGAGGGATTCGCCCGACAGAGCCGCCAGTGAGCTTGCTAATTTTGCCAGTGCATCAGCCTGGGCATTCTGGCTTCGGACGACATGGCCTACTTCAATGAAGTAGAACCGCCCCATGAGCTTCTTCGCCTTGGCGCAATACGGAAGTAGCCCGGGCTTCCGGACGTCGAACTCTCCTTGTATCTGCTTGATAATCAGCATAGAATCACCAAACACCTGCAGCATTCGGATCTCCATGTGGAGGGCTATCTGAAGACCGATAACCAAGGCCTCATATTCTGCTTCATTGTTCGTGCACGGTTTATTGATCGAACACGATGTATGCAACACTTATAAGCGGGGTCCACATGATCTCTTTGCTCACGGAGGTCACAAGCCCCGCCGATGGAAGATGTCCGGAAGCCAGTGAAGCACCCCTTTCAACCCCTCCGGATGAAGGCCCCACGAAGCCGGTCTATGATAATTATCAAGAAGAGCATGAAGAGAGCCTGCGCCCCTTTGTGCCAGGAGGCACCTCGAAGCCCTATACAATGATGCAGGAAGAGCCGAAAGCCGATGCCCCCTGCAGATGTTGGGAGTCCATCACCAACGAGGTTGCCACGACCTCCAATTTAATCGCCAAGAAAAGGGGCCTCATGGCCCAAACATCAATTTTTCATTAAGGCATGCGATTTGGGTTAACATGATTTAAACCCTCCGCATCGGTATGCAAAACGGTGTTCAAAACCATACAAATACTTGCTGCAAGTGCGGCGAATTTAATGAAAGTGCGGGATTAGATCCCGGTATATATACATCAGCCACTAACGGACAATCCAGTATTCGGTCGGGAGTTCATAATTGAAGCATCGGAGATAACAACAAAGACATTTGGATATCTGCCGTCTAAAGAAGGATATTCAGCAGCGGATGGTCGGCCTTAACGTCCACTCCCTTGATCAGTTGGCCATGATAGCGGCTGATATTGAAGCCTTCCTGGCAAAATACCATCCTGCCATCACCCTGGCAAGGCAAGAAGACAAACCCGGAGGTGTCAACTTCCGCACTTCTGGGCATTCGAAGGAGAAGACAAAGGAGGTAGCCAATCCTTCAACCAATCAACCGGCCTCATTACGAGAGAAAATGAGGTTTCGGCGAGGGTGCCGAGTAAGGTAAATTCGTCAATGCTGGGACTGCACCAACACAAGGATTTCAGTTTTCTTCCGACCCAGACGAAAGGTCTAAATCGGAGCTTTCGGCGAGGGTGCCGAGTAAGGTAAATTCGTCAATGCTGGGACTACACCAACGCAAGGATTTCAGTTTTCTTCCGACCCAGACGAAAGGTCTAAATCGGAGCTTTCGGCGAGGGTGCCGCATAGGGTGGATTCGTCAATACTGGGATTGCATTAATGCAAGGATTTCGGTTTTCTCTCGACCCAGACGAAAGGTCTGAATCGAAGCTTCCGGCAAGGGTGCCGCATAAAGTGGATTCGTCAATGCTGGGATTACATCAACGCAAGGATTTTAGTTTTCTTCCGACCCAGATGAAAGGTCTAAACCGGAGCTTTCAGCGAGGGTGCCGATTCTTGAAAACTTCACGCTTCAAATTCTGCTTACAGATCTGAACCGCATCTTCTTGGTGTGGCGGGCGCCTACACCTCATGCTGAGGTTCCGCCATCTCTTGATGAATTCTAGGGCAGTTTCATCATTCTTCTGCCTGGTTGCATAGAGTTCGGCTACTGTGACCTCTCTTTCGGTGACGTGGAACCGCTCCTAAAATTTTCTTTGCAAATCTGGCCAGTCGTTAACAGACCCCGCCGACAAGTTTGAGTACCATTCGAAGGCGAGCGCTGTGAGCGAGGACCCGAAGAACTTCAGTAGGTACAATTCATCAGTCGCCAGATCACCCATCACATTGACGTAATAGGCTATGTGTTCCTTCGGCGACCCCTGGCCATTAAATTTGTCAAACCTTGGCGGCTTGCTGACGCCAGGAGGTAATCTCTTCCCCGCATGATGGACAGGGTAGGGTACCTTGTACACATCATATGAGGCATATTCTTCACTTCCCCGATCGGCCAGCTTCATCTCGACTATCTGCTCGATCATGAGCTTGTTAGCCGTTGCCGGATGTATTTTGCCAGGAAGGCTTCAATATCAGCCGCTATCATGGCCAACTGATCAAGGGAGTGGACGTTAAGGCCGACCATCCGCAGCTGAATATCCTTCTTTAGACTTTCCCCGCAAGCCCAAGTGGCAACCTCGTGGCTTAACGGGGAGATGCATCTCACATATAGGCTTCTCCACTTTCTGATGTAGTCCAGGACGGGCTCATCATCTTCTTGCCTGTGGCTGTAGAGTTCTGCCCTGGTCACGAGGAAGTGCTCCGGGCTTGAGTGACTGTATCGCTGAGGGAGGATGTCCCCTGCTGGGTCAAACCAGCGCATACTTATTTCGGCTAGGTGCTCCTCCAGCCTTTCAATTTCCTGATGTAACCCGCCGAGCAGTGAGGGCAAGGTGGAGTCAGGCTGAGGGAAATCTGCTTCAGGACATCTTTCACCGGCCAGGCTTGTGACCTCTGCGAGGAGGGAAACCACATGGACTCCCTTTTCACAGACAGCTGCTTCATGGGGTTGTGGGGGATTCACCTCATAATCCTCCATCTTCAATTCTCCTCTGTTGATCAGGTTCTGGGTGACATCCTTGAAGACATAGCAATCTTCTATAGGGTGGCCAAGGATTCGATGGTAGAGGCAGAATTTAGGGTCATCACTCCTTTTAGCATCCTCTGGCCTTTTGGACTTTGGCAAGGTAACCCTGCTATAGTGGCAAGCGGGGTCAAGGGGCAACGCCCCTTGCGGGGGTTTCCGGGGGCAGCGCCCCCGGAACAAAATTTGGTTAAGGCGTGGGTATGCTATTGTCATTGTTCCGATCATTGAGTTAAGTGTTTTATTCCCATTCCATTCTTTCCATTTTGTTTATTGATTTAATCCTTATCCTCTGGTTTATTCTTTAGTTTCAATAGTTCTCTTTCAAGAAAAATTGATGTTTGGGCCATGAGACCCTTTTCTTGGCGATTAATCAGAGGTCTTCCCCTCTCCGAGGGGATGTAATCAACGTCGCGGCCTTTATGGCGCGGCGGGTCTCCAGTCCCGACCCGATATCCACAATCGTTTGATTAGTCAGATAAAGCGCTCCCCGGGCTTCGGACCACTCCAGTCTTGAAGCCCGAACACATTGTCACCTAGGTGACTGGCACGCCCTCGCACTAGATAAACCGATAAAAAGACCACCAATATCCCGATACCTTCACACCCGAAATTTAGTGCGTTCCACAAGAGGGCACGCCCGGTGGGACAGATGATCCCGAATCGATATAACCATCGATACCACGACATTTTGACAAATGAAATTTAGTGCGTTCCACAAGCTGGCACGCCCGGTGGGACAGATGATCCCGAATCGATATAACCATCGATACCACGATATTTTCGTCCAACGAAATTTAGTGCGTTCCACAGCGCAACGATCCCTGAGTCGGACGACTCGGAGGTAAGATCGTCACAAGCAGCGGAACACGCCGCCAATCGGTCTAATCCTAAGCCAGAGAGAAACGACACACGGAGACTCGAGGGAAAAACCAAACACCCTCAGCACGCCTGGATCCACGGACCGAGGTAGGGCAATACCTCGAGGCATCCAGAACCAATGTCTCGGGCTGGACAGAACTGCCGAGACACGCAAGGTCACCTGTCAACCCCTGGGTAACCCCGGGTTGACCGGAACCCGGCGCGACACTCACAGACACACACACAAACAGGCGCACACAGGCACCACAGTGAGCACAAGCGCTCCTGGCCGTCCCATCATGGTCACAGTCCTCATAGGGTGTCAACAGACATCCACGGGTCATGGGAAAACCACGAGATCCAGCCAAGACAAGTAGAAACAAGAGCGGTGGACACAGCAACATCCTGGGCAAGCGAACCATCACTCAACCGCTAGGCAGACCCGGCAGTCAAGGAATAGCTGCCACGCAACCAGAGACAAGGACACATACAGGTTCCAGATTGAGTCGTTAGGGAACTGTCGCAGTCAGAAAGAAGACCGCACCCAGTCACCTAAACCGACCGATCCGGACATTCTCCGACACACAGACAATGCCCTATAACACAACCTAAGGCAGACCGACACACAGACACCGCCCTAGAACACAACCTAAGGCAGACCGACACACGAACACGGAACCGAACTGGCCATCACGACCAAAAGGACTATAACGCACCACCATAGGCGCTCTACACTAGCCTAACGCACCAGGACAGGTGCGTCAGGGCCAACAGACCAGAACCACAAACATAGACAAACAGAACGTAACGGATCAGTAGAGTCCGTCACAGCCACCTAGCGCATGGGTTAGGTGCGTTACAGCCGACCGACATGGGCAGCACAACTCGGGCAACTACGCTGTGACGCACCTCTATAGGGGCGTCACAGTCATGTAACAGGCCAATACTGGTTCGTTACACTGACCTAGCCTCGAAGAACACAAAATGACCAACGGCTGTGGCGGTCTATCGGGGGACCGTCAGAGCGTGTGACGGCCACTGGAACGACCGTTACACCGGTCACGGTGGGAAAACAGTGGAATGGCCCAATCGGCCCGTTCCACGCCCCATTTACGCCGAAGCGCAGGGGAAACAACGCCACACGACGGGAAACAACTCCTGGAGGCTAAAAACACCACATGCAAGCACCAAAATGCACGAACGGGGCGATTCCCTCAAATCGACCCAAAACGAGTCATCGGGGTTCCCGGACTCCTACCGGCCCCAAATGACGATCGATCGACACGAAACTTACGTGAATGGGATCCAGACATCCCAGCGGTCAGTTTGACATTAACTAGATCGAGAATGGTTGTCGTTTTCCGGGAAACCCTACACACCCCAAAAATGATGATTTTCACTAAACTGGTCCGATCTCCCCCGATCGAGCACCGAACCACGTGCAAGAGTAGGGAAAACATGCATAACGAAGTAGCGGTCCATCTCCCTACCTCCACCGAAGAAACCAAGCGCCGAGGCAACTAAACCGTGCCAAAAACCACAACGCGAACCGAACCATCGGCTTTGAATCCACCGTTCGAGATCGCGCCCAAACCGCACCGATCCTCGCTCCATCACGCGCCTCAGCAACTTCCCGGCGTCGCTACCTCGCCCACGGTCGCCTCCGTCTGCAGCCGGAGCCGAGAGGGTGAGAGAACGAGAGAGAACGGGAGAGAGAGGGAGTGAGGGCGTGAGTGAGAAGAGAGAGAGAGGGGGTTTAATATAAAAGAAGAAATTAGATATCTTATCTAATTTCTGAAAATCCGTAAAATGCACCGAAAATGCACTAATTCAAAAAAATACGTAAAAATAGCCAAAAAAATCCTCGCGAAGAGTACATTGCAACGGTATCATCCACGAGTCGAGGAACTGAGAACCAGACTCACCGTAGGGTTCCGTAGATTATACGGGAGAAAACCCACACGGATCGTAAAACTCAACTCGGGAGCTACAAAAGCGATCCGAAACTTCCAAAAAGGATCCGAAAGACCTATAAAAGATCCGACAAAGATCCACTAAGGATCCAGGGCATTACATCCTCCCCTCCTTCAAGAAATTTCATCCTCAAAATTAAAGGACTAGCAAGAAGGAAGAAGCAGGGAAGAACCACCTGACAACACAACCGCAAAATGACACAAATCTCGAGAAGCACAGCTCAGAGGGACACAGTCAGACCACAATCATAGCACACGCTCTGGGCAGAGCACGAGGCAAGTAAACACAAATCCGACACCTCCGAAACGCGGCAACGTCGCTTACGTCTCACTGGAAAAGGAGACACGACTGCCACAACAACAGACAACCGAGAAACAAAACAATAGACACATCAAGCATCAACTTAGACAAGGAGACACAGTCCTTACAGCTGACAGCTCGGCCATATCATCGGATCCAGTGCCAAGGGTAACAGGGAATACCTGGCACACAAGACGCCGATGACAACAACACTGCTGGACCACAGGCACATACAAGTCAGTCCTCACTCAGACATTACATCTGATCGAGTCGCAAGCTACTCCACCAGGAAAGAAGAGTACGGCATGCTACTGACAAGAAAATGGTCCAAGATGGAGACACAAAATCGTACAGAAACACACTTACAAAAACAACACAACAGTAGCACCTGCAAGATTCCGGCTCCGCACAGCACACAGAACCACGGAACGCCATTACAAGCAGGGTCACATCAAGGCACAACAGCAGCTGAACACACGGCTACGGGGAACGAGTCATGCATCAAGCAGCCCACCAAGAAGGGACCTACAACCACGAGAAAGTGACCAGAAAAGTAACAGTCTCGGGGAACGCATCTCAAGGACCACGAGCATGCCTCGAGAACACAACACCTACGAGGAGAAACACAGAGTAGAGAGTACTCAATCAGCATGAAAGCTGACAAATTCCCCAACACTCGCAAATGCCAATGCCAATACCAGAAAATGACCAGCAACAGCATGACAAAAGACGACATCGAGGCACAAGAAGTCAAGATGAAGTCACATCGAGAAGAAACAAGATCCTCGACCAGTGGGTAGCCAACCCACACGCTTCCGCTGCGCAGTCAAACGACGTACACAGGCATCAGAAAAGACCTCGGTATCCGCATTTCAGCACACACTAAGCGCCATCGCAATCTATGCAAATCGTAATGTAGCACGCCACGAGTACCGATCCAACGAACAACCGATCAGAAGGAACCTAAGTGCAATGGAGGAGAGTACCAGCTTCAGTACAAAGCCCAAGGAAAAGCGCTAATCTCAGCCTACCTTCACGTCCTGAAACGACAAACGGGCCTTCACAACACATCGGCCGTTGGACACAGCACGACGAAATACGGCACGCAACAGCTCTTGACACAGAGATTAGGTCCAAAGCCAAGCAGCCGTACAGTAAGGAACAGATCAGGCTCAGAATAAAGCCGTCCACACTTAAGCAGACACAGGACACGGGCATCACTAAGACATCAGTTCCAAGGTCAACCTCGAAAAGAATCCACCAGAAGGGACGAGAAGCAATAAGCTCAACCAACAGAAGCTCACCAGGAAAGGGAAAATCCTAACTTACCTGAGCAACTTCTTAAACACGGAATCTAATCGAGCACTTCAACAGAAGCAAAACACATTAGGAGCTGAATAGACTTAAGTCGGGATGACCTAAACAATGTAAGGACGTGTATGGTCATCAGACCACTGCTAAAAGTCAACAGCAACCTGAGCAACTTACAAGAAAACATCGAACAACGTACTGCAGATTTGAGCCTTTTGGCGAACACTGCCAAGTACAACATGATCGAGACAGTCATCACGACGAAAAAGAAACACATCGAACATCCTGACAAGAGCAGGACCATCTCGTACAGTGCCAAAACAACACGAACAAGACGACACGTAGAAAATAAAGTGATGCAGAATCGCGAAACCTAACGCCAGCAAATTCATCCAGTTAATTGCTGGGTGGCTGTACAGGACTTCAACGACTCTGGTAACTGTATATCTCAGATTCCCATGTACTTCACACAACAACGCTCTGATACCAACTGTGACGACTCGGATCCCGGATACCAGATATACCCGATAGGACTATCGAATACACCTGATACCACTTGGAACCCGCGAGGCCTCCCAAGAGCGGTAAAGCTCCAAAGGGAAAAAAGATTGTCGTGTAGTACATTGAAGCGACAGAGATATAACATGAAGCAATAATATTTCATTAATCAGGTTTGCTAAAGTAGCAGAAATAAAATTACTTTTAAATTAACAGTTTAAAATTAACAATTATATACCCAGAGTCAAGTCCAAAGGAAGGACAACAAGTCTACCAAGTACAGTCGACAGAAAAGAAAGACATACTGAAGAGTCGGGGGAAGCCCGACGAAGGTACCAGCTGGCCATAACAACACGCTATGAGCACGCGTACCAGAAACCACACGGAGGCAGAATGAACAACGTCACCCCACTTGAAAAATAGGGGTGAGCCTCGTGTCACTGGCTTGGTAGGGGTCACACGGATCCCCACTGAAAAACACACTGTAACACGCTAAACAGCAGGTAAGCAACAGTAGGAACAGTAGGTGCAGTACAGCAGGAAAACTACACCACAAAGCTGTAAACTACTCTAGAAAGTAGTAAAGGAGCAGACGGGTAGCAGGAGCAGGGAACAAGCTGTAGAAGAGGGGGAGGAAGCCGTACCAAACAACCGACTGTCGAACTAACCTCGGCACCCCAACTACTCCAAGCAACGACAGGAGGGCAGACTCTGATCTGACGAAGTCAGGAGCCGCTGATCTGCCGACAAGATGCCAGGCCTAGAGCAAAGACCTGCGAAGACAACATGAAAGCCTAGGAAACCTAGACCCACAACCGACAACACGACACAACTAGAACATCATGCACACTGCTCCACACACGACCTGAACGTCGTGCAGGCGATAGAACACTGACCTCGAGTACAGCCACGGAAAGGCTAACCCAGAAGGGTCACGACGCACAAGAACGCCGAGAGTCACGTGCCACGTGACGGGAGTGCCTCACCACCAGAAGAACTGCTAGCTGCGTCCACTGACGTCTTATGCTGCGCCACGAGTGTCTCGTCTACTGTGCCCCATCGACAAGCAGAGACTAAGACCCAAATTACGAGTAACAAGATAGGGGAACGCCCGTCGACGTCACGTCCAAAGCCCCTGACTACGTGTGCACACACTGGCTCTTGCCTAAGCCAGGCCTCTAGCTAGTATTCTCCCCCCGTAGGACGCTACGGTGAGACGAGCCGGGAGCCCACAGAACTAGCTTAGGAACCGTTTAATAGGAACTCACCCCTCCACCTCTGTCGAGGCGGGTCGACACCGCAAGTCTAGGGCGACAACAAGTGAAGGCTCACGAACTGCAGAGATGCAAAACACAAGTGCTGAAGTACTTACAGCTTAATCATGCACTGTCACCCGTACCTCAAAGCACCACAGGCAGTACAGCCACTGCCGACCAACTCAGGACAAGGCAACTAGACCTACAAGCGCAATGATCCCTGAGTCGGATGACTCGGAGGTAAGATCGTCACAAGTAGCGGAACACGCCACCGATCGGTCTAATCCTAAGCCAGAGAGAAACGACACACGGAGACCCGAGGGAAAAACCAAACACCCTCAGCACGCCTGGATGCACGGACCAAGGTAGGGCAATACCTCGAGGCATCCAGAACCAATGTCTCGGGCTGGACAGAACCGCCGACACACGCAAGGTCACCTGTCAACCCCTGGGTAACCCCGGGTCGACCGGAACCCGGCGCGACACTCATAGACACACAAACAAACAGGCGCACACAGGCACCACAGCGAGGACAAGCGCTCCTGGCCATCCCATCATGGTCACAGTCCTCATAGGGTGTCAAAAGACATCCACGGGTCATGGGCAAACCACGAGATCCAGCCAAGACAAGCAGAAACAGGAGCGGTGGACACAGCAACATCCTGGGCAAGCGAACCATCACTCAACTGCTAGGTAGACCCGGCAGTCAAGGAATAGCCGCCACGCAACCAGAGACAAGGACACCGACAGGTTCCAGATTGAGTCGTTAGGGAACTATCATAGTCAGAAAGAAGACCGCACCCAGTCACCTAAACCGACCAATCCGGACATCCGCCGACACACAAACACCGCCCTAGAACACAACCTAAGGCAGACCGACACACAGACACCGCCCTAGAATACAACCTAAGGCAGACCGACACACGAACACGGAACCGAACTGGCCATCACGACCAACAGGACTGTAACGCACCACCATAGGCGCGCTACACCAGCCTAACGCACCAGGACAGGTGTATCAGGGCCAACAGACCAGAACCACAAACATAGATAAACATAACATAATGGATCAGTTGAGTCTGTCACAGCCACCTGGCGCATGGGGTTAGGTGCATTACAGCCAACTGACATGGCCAGCACAACTCGGGCAACTACGCTGTGACACACCTCTATAGAGGCATCACAGTCATGTAACGGTCCAATACTGGTCCGTTACACTGACCTAGCCTCGAAGAACACAAAATGACCAACGGCTGTGGTGGTCTATCAGGGGACCGTCAGAGCGTGTGACGGCCACTGGAACGACCATTACACCGATCATGGCAGGAAAACAGTGGAATGGCCCAATCGGCCCGTTCCACGCCCCATTCACACCGAAGCGCAGGGGAAACAACGCCACACGATGGGAAACAACTCCTGGAGGCTAAAAACACCACATGCAAGCACCGAAACGCACAAACAGGGCGATTCCCTCAAATTGACCCAAAACGAGTCACCGGGGTTCCCGGACTCCTACCGGCCCCAAATGACGATCGATCGACACGAAACTTACGTGAATGGGATCCAGACATCCTAGCGGTCATTTTGACATTAACTAGACCGAGAATGGTTGCCATTTTTCGGCAAACCCTACACACCCCAAAAATGATGATTTTCACTAAACTGGCCCGATCTCCCCCGATCGAGCGCCGAACCACGCGCAGGAGTAGGGAAAACATGCAGAATGAAGTAGCGATCCATCTCCCTACCTGCACCGAAGAAACCGAGTGCCGAGGTGACTAAACCACGCCGAAAACCATAACGTAAACCGAACTGTCGGCTTTGAATCCACCGTTTGGGATCGCGCCCAAACCGCACCGATCCTCGCTCCATCACGCGCCTCAGCAACTTCCCGGTGTCGCTACCTCGCCCACGGTCACCTCCGTCTGTAGCCAGAGCCGAGAGGGTGAGAGAACGAGAGAGAACGGGAGAGAGAGGGAGTGAGGCCGTGAGTGAGAAGAGAGAGAGGGGGGGTTTAATATAAAAGAAGAAATTAGATATCTTATCTAATTTTTGAAAATCCATAAAATGCACCAAAAATGCACTAATTAAAAAATACGCAAAAATAGCCAAAACGATCCTCGCGAAGAGTACATCGCAACGGTATCGTCCACGAGTCGAGGAACTGAGAACCAGACTCACCATAGGGTTCCATAGATTATATGGGAGAAAACCCACACAGATCGTAAAACTCAACTCGGGAGCTACAAAAGCGATCCGAAACTTCCAAAAAGGATCCGAAAGACCTATAAAGATCTGACAAAGATCCAATAAGGATCCAGGGCATTACAAAAGGTGTGATAGTGAACTTCTCTGAAGAAGTGGAGTAGATATGGTGGGTCAAGGGGTTCACTAGGGAAAGGATCGAAGGGATCAAAGAATGTGTGACCCCTCGAGATGGGTTCCTTCACTACACAGTCCCATGTTTGGAATTCGTGAAGGTGTAGATAGTCACCTTCATTCATGATGGTCGATGGGACAGGGATCTCATGGAGAAAGTAAGGTTCCTCCCTCGGGACAAATGGAATGGGGTAAGGCTCATCAGGAATGGGAAAGAACAACAGGACCTCGGAGGTGATATGACCCATGGTGGACACCGAGGTGATAGAACCCAAAGCTGGGATCATGAAGTTATGACTAGAGGGTTGGTCAGACCCTAAGGCCAACATACATGTCAACCCCCATTGACAATCTAAACTCCTTCGTAGATCCTTCACACTTTCTACAAAGCAAAAGGACTGGAAAGTGGTGTGATAGGAGTTAATGGGTACTACTGGGAGTGCTGGGTCCATGGATGGGTAGCAAGGCGGTCTAGGGACCAAGCCTATCTTAAGCCAACAAAGTAGAGGCTCAACGATGAATAGCTTTCCCGTTAGAAACACGGGTGGCTCCAAATGTGGTGGCTCCGGATAAAGATCGGAAGGTAAAGTAGGTGGCAAAGGAGCTCTAGGGGAAGGGTTCCCCAGCTGAGGTGGCTGAGGCCGTGGGGCAGGAGCATCCTGCCTCGTGGGCTCATGTGGCCGACCGACCGGCTCGGCGCTCTACTGACAGGTAGATGCTCACCGTAGGGCAGCATCAAACCTTGACTCGAAAGGCTCAACGTCTAGAGCGACCTGATAAGAATGCTCCAGAGTGGTCACGTCGCGGCAAAGCAATTCAAACTAGTAGTGAAGCCGCAAACCTCTCCAGAACTGAAATGCAGTCGTGGTGCTCTTCTCTCCAACTCCACTTCCCAACCGGTACTCATCGAAGTCCCTAATGTACTCAGACACAGACTTGTTGCCTTGGACGGGTTTAAGCGGGGCTTTCTCTGGCATTGGGGGGACTTGGGCGTAGGGGTTGGCCATAGTTGCAAAGGGATGGGAATTGGTTCCCCTAGGAGTGGGCATGCATTGGAACAAAGTGCAAGAGACTTTTTTTTCTTTTTTTAATGCAAAACTAATGCAAACACCTAGACACGACTCTAAATGGTGAAAAGGGATAAAATGCGGACTCGAATACAAACCTAGAGTCAACCAGTATCCAGTACGTGGCGGAGGTTTGATCCGAAGATCGCACTCACACAAGTGTGTTACCTTCCCAATAGGCGTAACCTATCGTTCTGGAGACACCTTTTGATATACCGGGTATGGGAAGACAATGTGACTCCTAAGACAAGACTACCCTAGACTCAACCCGCTCTGATAGCAATTTGATGCGGGACGGGACGCGAACTTGGGACTCTAGCTCGCGGACGTCCCGAAGCGAGGGAAACGCGTGGATCTGCGCGGTTGAGGAACCGGCAATGAGTCTCGGGTATCGGCTTTCCGCGTGCTCGGATCGAGTCACGGGACGGGTTCCACTCACTCACTCTCGCAGCGGTGATAAAATTATAACTAGATACGTCCTATCACTCATGCAGCGGCATATGAAATTATACGAGATAAGTAAAATGCCAAAATAGGGAGTGGACACGATACCTCCACACTCCGGACGTGGGGAAGATGACCCCGGCCGAAACTCGTACTCCTGGTGTATAGTAAATAAATAATTGCAACAGTGAATTTAATTACCCACTCCACGCAGGGAGGTAAAGGGCTACACGTGGGACCCGGGAGTAGCGAACTCGGGTTGACGGGTAGCAAGCCGGAAGGCTCTCTGGCCGGAGACGGGCTGTTGGTCCGGCTCGGTTCTGCGGGGCCCGCGGGACAGCAGGCGGGTCCGGCTGCTAGGACGGAGGTGCCCGGGCGTCTCCTTGCTGCGGCGGCTGGCTGGGACGCTGCTGAGGGGTTGCTGATCGATCTCCTGGAGCGGCGGTCGCCGAATGTGAGCCGGCATATTTTACTGGAATTAACTGGCGGACTGATCTGCTAGCCTGTTCCCGGGACAGAATTGCGCGCCTCCATGAAAACAATTGTTGCGCCCAGATCCGGTATCGGATCGAGGTAAAATTGGTACCGTTGGAAACTAGACTTACAGGGGTACAACATATATTATTTTTAGATCCATCCAACAAACGGATTTGAAATAAAAATGATTGTAACACTGTAACTACCTCTGGCTCGGAACCCAGAACACACAGGACAGAAAAGGATCTGTCTGAAGATGAACTTTGACCAAAATAAAAATGATAGATCTAGAATCTGGGAAAATTATGGGTGGAAGGGGGGAATGTTAGGATCATGTATGAAGTTTTTGGGATTTTTTGGAGATGACTAAGGGGGCGGGAAAAATATAACAACAGACTACTATCCCACAGATCTGCAAACTGGAAGATTGCTGGGGGGAAAAGTAAATTACTGGGAAAAATAGTAATCAAAAGAGGAATGACACAAAATTTAAACTTGAGATGGGGGATGACATGGGGAACAAACCCTTAAAATTTGAGGTCTAACAGATCTACGGATTCGAAGATAAAATTCCGGCCTCAGCATGCTGTCCAGCAGAGAATAGACCGGAGACGGGTTGGCGGTGGTGGTGCGATGGCGGCGGCGGCGGCGGTGATGAGCTTCTCACTCAGAGAGGGGTTGATAGGGAGGCTTCACACCTTAGAAGATTAGAACTTTCACAGCTGCAAGGAGTGGGAAGAGAGAGGGGGGCTGCGCCCTTGGCTCTTGGGGGAAAAATTCATGATTTTCTTGTCATTAATTGTATGAAATGTGGAAATACAAGGCTTATATAGAAATAGATAAAAGATCTAAACTATCCTTAGATCTAGGGTTAGGGAGGGGCAAATGGGGAATGGGGAATTATTCTCCCATGTGGTCAGAATGACCAAAATAAAAAAACATTAAGGGAAGGGGGCGCCCATGGCAAGTGGGCAAGGAAGAAAATTTGAATTTTTCTTCTTGGTCAATCTTCTACCTTGGACCAAAGGCCAACCTATTGGGGCCATGGACCTAAGTGGACCAATGGGAAAGAGGGTGGGTGTCCTGTAGGGCCTATGTGACCTTTCGCAAAGAAACCCAAAGATTTCTAAAGACTAACACATTGGCTTATAATTGCCATACAATTGCAAACCAATTAACTCAAGAATATAAATGCAAACAAAAGGATACAAATGCAAAAATAAAATGTTAGTGCTCGGTGTTGATTCCCATCATCTGCTATGGATATTTTTTCAGAAATATTTCTTGCAGGAATGACAACAAAACAGAGATACCTCGGAGAGGTATTCCAGCTTCAAGAAATCACGCCTGACAGAGATCTTCACTGTAGTCTGATTGACCCAGAAGGACTAAAGAAAATCTGCCATAGAGACAAGAAGCTTCGGAGCACCTATTTCTAACGAATATATCTTTGAGCCTAACGTTCACTACACCTTGTGACTAACGATTATATTTTGGAGTCTAACATTAGACTAATCTGTATCTAACGGCTTCAAAATACGATCTAACAGAGGTATCCGTGAAGGCTATAAATATGTAGATCACAAGAAAAATTAGCAAGCTTTTCGAGCAGAGCCTTTTTTTGTAGAATCTTTGAAAAGCCATTTTTGCAGAAGTCTTCAAGTCTTCAGGAAAAGCCGTCTTGAGACTTCTTGAGATTTCCTGAGCAACCTTTTTAGCAAGAATTTAGCATTGCTAAGAGGTGAAGAACAAGCAAGCAAATCATCTGCAACTCTTACTCCTGCTCAACGCGTCGGCTTACAACAAATCAGCCACTATAGTTTTTCTGAAATCTCTCTCTGCTGATTTCTTCTAGCCTTTTGCATTTTTTGGAATATTACTTTAAAAGGCTTTTTGTAGTTCAAGATTGAATATCTCTATTCCTATCTTTCATCTTGAACTCACTGAATCACACTGTACACTACAAGCCTATTGAGAGGCAACATTCGTGGATTTCTTTGATTATAGTTTGTATCTCCTTGTGAAGGAGTGGTACTTGCTTGCAAGCAAGGGTGTCCTGCAGAAGGATAGTATTCTGCGTAGGTTTGGCTGATACTCGAAAAAGTCATCTGGGACTCTGATTGTGAAGGAGTGCCCGAGGTGTGGCTAAACACCTAAGAAAAATAACCAGGTGTGGCTTGTCTGGAAAAGACTAGTGGAACCTTAGGGAGTTCTCTGAGGAACTAGACATAGGTGATTGCTTTCTTACTTTAACTTCTGTCACACTATTACTTAATATCTCTGCTGCATTCTTAAGCTATATACTAAAGTCACTTAATATCTCTACTGCATTCTTAAGCAATATACTAAAGTTGATTAAATTTTTAATTACCCATTCACCCCCCTCTGAGTCTAGCCATGTACTAGACAACAAGTGGTATCAGAGCCCAGGCTCTCTTGTAAGAAGATTTAACAATCTGAGAGTAAAAGACTCGTATGGCTGAGATGACAGAAGGGCAATTTGTTAATCATCCTCCATTGTTCGATGGTTAAGACTATGCTTATTGAAAAACTTGAATGGAGTTTTTCTTACAAAGTTAGAGCTGTGATCTATGGATGATAGTTGAGGAGGGTGACCTTGTTATTACTAATGATAGAGATAAATGGACTTCTACTAATAAAAATAATGCTTCTTTGAATGCCAGGGCAAAATACCATCTTTGTTGCAGATTATCAAGAAGTGAATTTAACAGAGTTTCTGCCGGCAAGACAACACAACAAATTTGGGAGAAGCTTAGGATTACTCATGAGGGAACAAACAAAGTCAAGGAGACAAGAATAGACATCTTGGTATCACAATATGAACAATGCAGGATGATGTCTGACGAAACCATCTCCCAAATGTACTGCAGATCATAGACATCACCAATGGGCTAGTTGCACTTGGAAAAGAATACAGCTCGGGGATATGGTGTGAAAAATACTTAGATCTCTACTAAGCAGTTGGACAGCAAAAGTAACTGCCATTGAAGAAGCAAATGACCTGGCCACATTGTTTCTGGAAAAATTAATAGGGTCACTTATGGCTCACGAAATCAACATGTAGAGACTGGGAGAAACCTCTACGAGTAGAAAAATAAGTGCACTTAAGAAAGAAGAATCATAACCGGAATCGAAAGAAGAAGAAGAAACTCCGAATAACTAAGATGAAGAAGTGTCTATACTATCCAGGAGGTTGCAAAGAATCATGAGAAAGAAAAGGGTACAAAGACAAGGGTAGCACTCCAAAAATCAGAAGAAAAAGAAGTATTCAATGAATGATCTTTATAAGAAAGAAGAATCTATCTACTACGAGTGCAACAAATCAAGATATATCAAGACCGAATGTCCTAGACTTAAGAAGTAGACAGAAAGAAGCAAAGAATGGAAGAAGCAAGAAAATCCCAAGAAGACCAGAAGATATTTCAAAAAGAAGTCCATGACAATTGCATGGGAAGAGGAAGAAACCACATCCTGCACGCCAGCTTAGAGTCAGAAGAAGAAGAAGCAAATTTGGCCCTGATGGCAAACAATGAAGAAAATCCGATCTACAAGTAAAACAAAGTGGTGTTTTGATAGTGGTTGCTCAAGGCATATGTCAGGGGATAGGTCTCTATTCATAAACATTAAAGACAAATCTGAAGGAAATACGACCTATGGAGACAATGGAAAAGGGCTAGTCAAGGGCATAAGAACTGTCAAATTTAAGACTGTCTAATGCATAGATAAGGTACTATATGTAGAAGGATTGAAGCACAATCTACTAAGCATAAGCCAATTGTGTGACAAAGGACATCTGGTGAAGTTTGAAGCTGATCACTGTATAATTCCTGAGGCTGAAACAAACAAAGTCATATTCAAGGCACAAAGAGAAAGAAATATGTATGTAGTATATATGGATGATCTGAGATCACAACAAGTGTGCCTTGCAACAAAAGATGAAAGTGAAGCTATCCTATGGCATAGAAGACTCGGCCATGCAAGTCAGGGAGTTATAAGAAAATTAGCAAAACATGACTTGGTTGAAAGACTTCCCCTAAAGAAGGTTATTGAGTTACCAATTTGCAGATCTTGTATGAAAGGAAAAATGGTTAGAACTTCCTTCAAAAGCAAGAATATTGTTACTACAAGCAAACCCCTAGAACTACTTCATATGGATCTATTTGGACCAATGAGAACAACAAGTCTTGGAGGGAAAAATTACAGACTAATAATAGTAGATGACTATTTAAGATTTACAAGTGTTTCATTTCTAGAAAATAAGGTTGACACCTTTGAAACCTATATTAAATTTAGCAAGAAAGTTCATAAAAATCAGAAATACAATATAATTGGATTAAGAAGTGATCATGGGGGAGAATTTCAGAATGTTGATTTTCAGACATACTGTGAAGAAAACGGAATTGAGCATAACTTTTTAGCTCCCAGAACACCTCAACAGAATAGAATTGTTGAGAGAAAGAACAGAACCTTATTGGACATGGCTAGAACAATGTTATCAGACTACAGTCTTCCAAGATATTTTTGGGCTGAGGCCATCAACATTGCTTGCTATATCATAAATAGAGCTATGATTAGACCTATATTGAAGAAGACACCATCTGAATTATTCAAGGGAAAGAAACCAACTATCAATCACCTCAAGCCATTTGGATGCAAATGCTACATTCTCAACAATGGCAAGGACAATCTCGGAAAGCTAGATTCAAGATGTGATGAAGGTATTTTTCTTGGGTACATTTCTAAACCTAATTTATTCAGAGTATTTAACAAAAGAACACTACTTGTAGAACAATCTTCACATGTAAAATTCGATGAATCTAACCCCTCCTCAAAAGAAAAAGAAAAGTCAATTTATGATGATGCAGATGAGCTAACCTCGCACATGGAGGATTTTTTAATCCAAAAATAGAATCAACTAGGTCCACCAATTGAAGAGCTTCAACAAGAAGAAGACATAGATCAAGAACTACCAAAGGAGTGGAAATATGTCAAAAGTCACCCGAAGGAGAACATCATTGGAGACCCACATGCTAGGGTAAGAACCAGATGAAATATGTTTTCTTGTGATTACTTGGCTTTTGTCTCATAGGTAGAACCAAGAAATATAGAGGAAGCTCTTAATGATGAAGCTTGGATCCTAACTATCCAAGAAGAACTAAACCAATTTTCTAAGAACCAAGTATGGAGTTTGGTAGAAAGACCAAGGGATCGCCCTATAGTTGGAACCAAGTGGGTATTCAGAAACAAAGTGGATGAGTCAGGGGTGATCACCAGAAAAAAAGCCAGACTCGTTGCACAAGGATATTCTCAAGAAGAAGGTATCGACTATGATGAAACTTTTGCACCGATTGCAAGACTTGAAGCTATTAGAATCCTCCTAGCATATGCAGCCATAGAAGGATTGAAATTATATCAGATGGACACCAAAAGTGCATTTCTAAATGGCTACATCAAGGAAGAAGTATATGTAGAACAACTACCTGGATTTGAGGAGCAGAGCAAGAGCGATCATGTTTACAAACTTCATAAGGCTCTCTATGGACTAAAACAAGCTCCACGGGCCTGGTATGAATGGCTAAGCTTATTCCTAGTGAAACATAAATTCAAGAGAGGTAAAGTAGACACAACTCTCTTTAGTTTAAATAACAATCTAAGAACCCTGATTGTCCAAATATATGTTGATGATATTATTTTTGGAGCCACTAACAGTAGAATGTCCAAGAATTTTGAAAAGTTGATGCAAGGAGAATTTGAAATGAGCATGATGGGAGTGCTAAGCTATTTCTTAGGATTACAAATTAAACAACTAAAAGATGGAATCTCTATAAGTTAGAGCAAGTATTGCAATGACATGTTAAAGAAATATAACCTTGACAAAAGAAAGCCATTGTCTACCCCAATGAGTTCCTCAGCCAAAATAGACAGTGATGAATTAGGTAATCTGACAGATCAGAAGACCTATAGAGGTATGATCGGTTCCCTTTTATACCTCACTGCTAGTAGACCTGATATTTTATTCAGTGTTTGCATATACGCAAGATATCATGCTAATCCTAGAGAATCACACTTAATTCATGTTAAAAGATTTTTCAGATATCTAGCTGGCTCTGCTAATTTAAGTTTATGGTATCCAAGATTATGCACACTTGAATTAATAGGATATTCAGATGCTGACTATACTAGTTGCAAAATAGATAGAAAAAGCACCAGTGGTATATGCCAATTCTTTTCAAGTTGTCTAATATCTTGGTCATCCAGAAAGCAGCACTCTATAGCATTGTCAACTGCAAAGGCAGAATACATTATTGCATAAAGCTGTTGCGCTTAATTACTATGGATCAAACATCAGTTGGAGGATTACGACTTAAAGTTAAACCAAATCCCAATGATGTGTGACAACACCAGCACAATAAACCTAACACAAAATCCTATCTAGCATTCCAAAACCAAGCATATTGAGGTACATCAGCATTTCATACGAGAACATGTTGCTCATGGTGATATCACTCTGCATTTTGTTGATACCTTGCATCAATTGGTTGACATCTTCACAAAGTCTCTCCTTGAGGAGTGTTTCACAACAATTCAACGAGAATTGGGAATATGTGCTTTGGAATAAATAGATGATCAGAAAATTAAAATGCAAACCAAAAAAATGATGATGAACCAAAGAAGTCGACATGAAGTACACAAACATTCATTCCGCTCAACTATCTCCTTTATCTTTTTACTAAGATAGCCGACTATCTTTTACGCCTTACTAATCGTAGTCTATTATGTCCAACGGTTGGCACGAAACTCAAAGGATCACCTTTTTTTTGAAACCAAAAACACCACCCTTATTTTAAGCCAACTATTCCTACCTATCCTCTCCACCTTCAAACCCGTCAGCTCTCGCACAAGACTCATCTTCTGCAGAGGCTCTCGCAACATCCTTTCTAGAACCTGCTCATCACGTTCGAGCTAGATTCCTTTCTTTTAATCTAGTCTATATCTTCCTCTGCTTCTCTATGATCCTTACACACTTTTTCAACATCCAGAACTCTAGTACCATGGCATCCATCCCTTCCAAAAATCAAGACCGGGCCAACCTTAGGCATGGAAATGATGACAAACGCCCTTCACATGTGAAATTGGCTACAAGTGCACACATTGAGGGGGAGTCCTCTGCTATACAAGATGCACACATTAAGGGGGAGCAGCCCCTTGTGCAAGAAATATCAACCAACTGGGAGCTTGCAAGTGCTGAAGTGTCTTCCTCGACGATTCGTACTACTAACCCAACTAGAGCACCAACTCTACCAGTCGCTACTCCACCTACATCTCCTCCCTTAACTCGTTACATGGTTACTGTATCCTGCTTTATACCACCCAACTAGTTTTCTACATCTATATATCCAGAGTTTCATTCTAGACCTTCCTCTGAACTTGTCTCCCCTCTTCTGGGTCATAATCAGAAATTTCCACTCTTTCAAACACAATTTGTGATCAATGATATTCACAAATCCTTGTTCAATCGAATCGTCCGAATAAACACCACACTATCCCTCCAAAACCAAAGCACTATGGGGTTTTACTCCTTTCTTCTCAAGTTTGTTCGAGAAAAGCGCACCACTCCAAATGCCCTTGCCCAGATTTGATTTCACTGCTATAAGCATTCCCTTCTCGACTGGCGTCGTTATTGTAAAAACACTCACCACTATCATTCAGAAATGGTTGAACGACGGCCAAGAATCAACCTTTGGTCCACTTTGTAGAATGGTGCCTCCAGTATACCTATAGAAAGTTTGCTGATATCGTTGCCTGAGCTCCAAAATTTCTTGAACTCTATGTTCACATCTGCCAACCACGAGAGCAGCAAGGCCTCTCCTTCCTCTCCTATGACGCTTTTTGCTGAACCATCTCACCCTTCCACTTCCGCCAGTGCACTTATCCGCTACTACACCAGGAAGTAGAAGCAGAACTAGTTTTTTTTTGTCCTTATACTTCTTCATGTATCAAATAGTTCATCAGACACTTATGCCTCATGTTTATATCTATATATGAGTGTTGTTTTTATTATAATTTTTTGCTTTTTGCTAATGACAAAAAGGGAGATAAAAGATATATGGTGTATGTGTGTATTGATGAAATTCCTGGTTATCATATTTGCTCCGTCTTCGTTATCATATATGCTTTGTCTCAAATATGCCTTGACTATCAAAATTTTATACAAACAATTATTGCAACTAAAGATATGTTACAGAAAGATACTATGCCTTGTACAATTTTTACAAAATCACTTGAATTCCAGAAAATATACAACATACAATATGACATCTAGTCCTTAAAAAATTTTCTGGTAAAATTATTCCCATTAGTTTTGTCATCACCAAAAAGAGGGAGATTGTTAAGCTGACACCTCCATATATATCATAAGTACCCCTTGATGAATGAAATTGATTTTGGTGATAACAAAACAAATTGATAAAAACAAGTTAAACAAATAACAAACACATAAAACAAATGTCAAAACAAAGGAACAATTATTAATCATTTTAGTCAGAACTACACTTATCTAAAGACATTCATTCATAATCGATTCACTCAAACATCTGAAAACATAGTCGATACAACAGTCTATCAGAGAACATAGTCGATGAAAAACTTAGTCGTTGCAATAAACTATCAGGAAACATAATCGATACAGAACATAATTGATACAATGGAGGAAACATAGTCACGACAATTGACTATCTGGTAACTTAGGCGATATATATTCAACTAACTAGAGATATAGTCGATACACTCATAGAGTCGATACGCTCGACTATCTGCTCACATAGTTGATACACTCATACAATCGATACGCTCGACTATCTGCTCACATAGTCGATACACTCACATAGTTGATACACCCGACTATCTGCTCATTTAGTCGATACACTCACATAGTCGATATGCCCGACTATCTACTCATATATTCGACATGCCCGACTATTTGATCATATAGTCAATACATTCACATAGTCGATACGAGCGACTATCTGCTCACATAATCAATACATTGAACTTAGTCAAAACGCTCGACTACCTGCACACATAGTCGATACATTAATATAGCCGATACATTCGACTATCTGTATATATATTGTCAAAAACACTCACATAGTTGATGCAAACAATGTCTTGAGAATTTAGTACAATCTGACTATTGACATAGTTGATACCTTCAACTATCTTAGAATCTAATCGATCAGGAAACCGACTATCAAGATATATATATCGTTAGACAATCTGAATATGGGTATTCAAAATAACATAGTCAAACTAACTATTCACCTCAAAGTTGCATAAACTTCGACTATTTCGAAATACTACCTGCGACTATCTTAAATAGAGTTAGAATTTCAAATACTAGCGTTTAATGTATACGCACAAATCATTTATTGCTAGACATGCAAGAACTTCTCTACATTTATTACAAGACATGCAGAAACTTCCTTTCTCATGCTACACTCTTTTGACAACCAAAACAAGGTCAAGTCTTGCTGTACACTATTTCAGAGAAAACCAAAAGAAAGACGTCTGCACAGACAACATACAAACATGTTTCAAGAGCTGATTAAAGGAAGGAATAAACATCATATAACATATTTCTGCTATGGATACTTTTTTATAAATGCTTCTTGCAGGAATGACAGCAAAACAGACATACATCGGAGAGGTATTCTGACTTCAAGAAATCACGCTCGATAGAGATCTCCACTGCAGTCTGATTGACCTAGAAGGACTAAAGAAAATCTGCCATAGAGACAAGAAGCTTCGAAGCACATGTTTCTAATGACTATATTTTGAGCTTAACGTTCACTACACCTTGCGACTAACAATTATATTTTGGAGTCTAACGTTAAACTAATCTGTATCTAACGGCTTCAAAATATAGTCCAACAGAGGTATCTCTGAAGTCTATAAATATGCTGATCACAGGAAAAATTAGCAAGCTTTTTGAGCAGAGCCTTTTTTTGTAGAATCTTTGAAAAGCCATTTTTGCAGAAGTCTTCAAGCCTTTAGGAAAATCCATCTTAAGACTTGAGATTTTTTACAGAAATTAGCATTGCTAAGAGTTAAAGAACAAGCAAGCAAATCGTCTGCAACTCTTCCTCCTGCTCAAGGCATCGGCTCACAGCAAATCAGCCACTACAGTTTGTCTAAAATATCTCTCTTCTGATTTCTTCTAGCCTTTTGTATTCCTTTGGAATATTACTTTAAAAGACTTTTTATAGTTCAAGATTGCATATCTCTATTCCTATCTTTCATCTTGAACTTACTAAATCACACTGTACACTACAAGCCTACTGAGAGGCAACATTTGTGTATTTCTCTTATTATAGCTTGTATCTCCTTGTGAAGGAGTGGTACTTACTTGCGAGCAAGGGTGTCTAGCAGAAGGATAGTATTCTGCGTAGGTTTGGCTGATATCCGAAAAACTCAGCTTGGACTCTAATTGTGAAGGAGTGCCCGAGGTGTGGCTGAACATGTCACGCCTCAAGATATGCAGGGGAATTAAGTCAGGAACGTGAATAGTCTGCAATATGCCTCAAGCTAGCAATATAATCAGAGCGCTATAATATTCACACATAAAAGAGGTATGCACAATATTTGATCAAAGTCCAACTTTATTGAATAATGATCATAAGTTTACATTGACACTTGACTTCTTTCAATATAACGACTCACTAGACTCACTAAAAAGAGAAATTACATCAATATGACTCTAAATTCCATAAGACACATGTGACATCTCTAAGCCTCCACTCTTACTTCAATCACTCTCGGACTCGCCACTTGAACATTCCAAATCCAACCCGCTAGAATTTTCAGAAAAAGATTGGAAAGTAGGGAATAAGCGCACTCGCCCAGTAGGTATCTTCGTATCAACCTGAAGGCAATGTTAAAATAATCAACAATTTAGCTCTAAAAGGTAAGGTAAAGGAAAATGCGATAAACATGCAAAATAAAACCAAAGTGACAACAAGACATGGACTATAGAGATACGAAGGATGTGAGCATGATCAAGCAAGAATATGATGTGGCCTTTTAATAACGAGAATGTACTATCATGTAACGAGAAAGTCATGTTACTAGAATGTACTTTAGCAAGTATGTAAATATCATGAGATTGCCTCGTGGATTTCACCAGTTTATAAAAAAAGTACTCCCGGCACAATGCGATGCCAGTAAGCATCATACCCCATGGTTTATAGTATGTTTCAGGCCATCCTCTGACAGGGCTAGTGTCGAGCCCTTGGACACCGTCCGTGCCCGCGTTTGCATCTTCAAGTTATAAATCAAGCTACTTCTACGAGAAATAATAATATGGGTCAATAATATCAGGTTCAAACAGTAGTTTCATGATAACAAATGTAATCAAGGTAAGAATGCACCAAAATGGAATCATGAGAGCAATGATGATTTAATTGGACATTATGCGACGGAGGAGTTCCGGCAGCATAACGGTACATTTCCATAGTTCCATAGTTCATTAATGGCTTATTGAACAAGATGTTGGGTTCCAAATAATCAGAAGATCGCCTGAAAATAAAGTAGAATCAACCCGTGGGTCAAACCTCGAGTTGGGCAACATGTAGATAGAACGTGATCATCAAGAGACCGTCTTTTTAAAGTAGCGGTCGAGTCAAGACCGCCTTCAGGATGAGTCGACGCACCAAGGAAAGAGTCGTCGCAATGAGTGCTGAAACCAGAACGCGGTTGCGCCAGGACTGCTATCATGATGTAGCGGTGTCCTGATGGCCTCGTTCATGTCTGTTCACAGAAAAATGCGGGGAGCTCAAGTGCTTTCTAGACCATTGGGTTTTAGGGTACAAGTAGCTCAGCGTCCTAGCGGGAATCCCAGGCTCGCGGACACTTACAGAGGTCTTGAAACATGATAACCTAGTCCGATAGAAGGAATATCCGACGGAGAGGATCTCAAGTCCAAGAGATGTGCCTATCAAGTGCGTGTGTATCTAATAGCAACGTATCGGAATATGCACTATATGTGAACTTAATAAAACAAAAAGATATGAGAAAAAGGAATGATAAAAACTCATAAGCCAATGTGCATGAAACTTCCTTTAAATACAATACTATATGATTTTGGGCAAGAACATAACGTACATGAAATTAATCTTAAGAACATGCCAACATGCAGTATAAAACATGCCATGGTTGGGGAGTACAATAACTATGCTAAGGCATGCATAATACTTATCAATATAAAGGAAATATACAACATATAGTTTAGGCTCAGAAATCATAATGCGATCTATAGAGAACCGCCTCTTGGAAGATGCAGTTTCTGTAGAACCGCCTTCTGTCTGCCTGATAGAAGGTAATATATTAACGTGCAAGGCTTATCTAAGAGCAATTTATACATGAAAACTGAGTAGGATAGATAGGGAAGGCATGATAGCATATTTATAACGAAGTAGATGCATGGAAAAAGGCATGAAATAACCAAAATTTCATCTTTTAGTTAAGGGTGCAAGGATAGTATGAAGTGAGGGTTATGCATGCACAGTCATGGAAAAATATCAAATACTCTGTGTATAGTGCATGAAATCATGAGGTAATTGAGGGCTTTTGTTCCTAACTTGATGTTTAAGCCAACATGAGATAACCTACTTCTGGTTTGATCTCTAGACTTCGAATTTATTACTGGAAGAATGTTCTCATTCCTGCGCGTCCTACGTGGAACCAACAACTTCGAGATGCTCTATCTCCCTGACCGCTTGGTCTTTCCTCACGAGATTTGGAAAGAGGTTAGAAGATATAAAGGGGAACAATTTACTCTAAAGGCTCAACTTAAAAATACCTCTGATAGGGTCCCTCAACTTCGGATCTTTGTCGGAAATACACGCCCGTTCCTGTGTGTTCTGCAGAGAAATAGCTACTTCCGATCTCTCTAACTCTCTGGATGCTTGGTCTACTATCATGCAATTTGGCAGAGGGTTAGAAGATACTAAAGGGAATAAAAATTTATAAAAGACTAATATGAAATAATATCATCTTACCATCGAACCACGCAAGCCAAAATGAGGGTTCGCGCAGGTCGATTCTGAGCCCTATTTATAGGGAACGACCTAGGGCTAAAGTTTTAGATCGAATTAGAAGTCCTATAGGGTACCAATCTGATCTCCTAAGAGTTCTAGATAGGTTTCCATGCCAGAGCACACCTATCTTTGGAAATTGGATGGATAAAATTCTAAAATTTTCATGATTATCAAATCTCGTTTACGGAAGCAGAATGTGGTCGTGTCTGGACTGCCTCTTGGAAGACGCGGTCGCGCAATAGATCGCCTTCTGGACAAAAATAAAAAAAAATCAGATTTTATCTTAATCTCCACTATTTATCCTATTTATCCATTTAAATTAGAAACTAGCCCTAATTACATCTCTAGAAGTGGGCTTGGGCCAAAAGGTCTTAGAAATTATTCTATGGACCCAATTTAAGTAGGCTTAATGGTTTACAAGTAATTGGGCCTTCACATAAATATTAAATAACCCATTAACTTAATAAATAGTCTATTAACCCTTTTAAATGCTTAATAATTTTTCTCAGAAAAAGATAAAAAATTATCAGGGTTGCTACACCCTCCCCCACTTAAAGAGAATTTGGTCCCCAAATTCATTACATGGGATTTATGGAGAGTGTTAATTTACTTACAATCAAATAGCTCCGAAAATCTTCTGCGCATAGCTTCTTCCGTTTCTCACGTCGCCTCGTGCTCCAGGCACTTACTCCATTGGACTTTTACCATGGGAATAGTTTTATTTTGAACCTGATGTACTTCCCGATCAATTATCTTGAGTGACCTTTGCTCGTACGTCAAATCCTTTTGAATCACCAGGTCGTCATGACTTATAACATGGAATGGGTCATAGACGTACATTTTAAGCATAGAAACATGGAACACATCGTGGACTCTTGATAATTGTGGAGGCAGAGCTAGCCGATATGCGACTTCGCCAACCCTTTCAAGAATTTCAAAAGGGCCAATGTATCTCGGAGTGAGCTTGCCTTTGATGCCAAATCTTTGAATATCTCAACCTAGAGAAACTTTGAGAAACACATGGTCTCCTACTTAAAATTTCAGGTCTCGCCTTCTATTATCAGCATATGCCTTTTGTCTATCTTGGGCCATCTGGAGTCTTTCCCGAATAAGTTTTATTTTCTCGGTGGTATCCATGATGAGTTCAGGGCCTAAAAATTATTTTTCTTCAATTTCATTCCAGTAGATCGGTGAGCGGCAACTCCTCCCATATAATGCCTCAAATAGTGCCATTTGAATACTAGCTTGATAGCTATTATTGTAGGTGAATTCTACTAGAGACAAGTGATCGTGCCACTTCCACCGAAATCGATAACACAAGCCCTAAGCATATCTTCAATCACCTGATTGGTTCTTTCAGTTTGGCCATCTGTTTGCGGATGGAAAGTAGTGCTAAAGTTGAGTCGGGTCTCTAAGGAATGTTGTAGACCCTTCTAAAATTGAGATGTAAAGCGAGGGTCTCGATCAGAAATAATAGTGACTGGAACTCCGTGTAATTTAACAATCTCTTTCATATACAAAGCTGTTAAAATATCCACAGACCATCGACTTTTGATAGGTAGAAAATGTGTAGATTTAGTCAATAGATCGATGATCACCCAGATACCATAATGTCCACCTCTTGTCTTAGGCAAACCCATGATAAAATCCATCCCTATACTCTTCCACTTCCACTCGAGAATTTTTAAGGGATGTAGCTTTCCAGTGGGTTTTAAATGTTCCGTCTTGACTTGCTGACAAGTGAGGCAGCGAGATACAAAGTCCGCTACTTCTCTCTTCATGTTGGGCCACCAATTTTTTTTTTAAGGTCTTGGTACATCTTGGTAGCACTAGGGTGAATAGCATATCTTGACTTGTGGGCTTCTTCCATAATTAGCTTCTTAGTGTCGGCATGATCCGACACACAGATCCGACCTTGGAATAATAACCTTTCATCGTTCGAGATAGAAAAATCTGGCCATTGATCTAGATTGGTTTTTATTTCCACCAACATAGGGTCATTCTCTTGCAACTTAACTAGATCCTCTATGAATGTAGGTTGCGACCGGATTTTGGCAATCATACACCCTTCATTTTCTGAGTTAATAGTTAAGTTCAATTGTGTAAAATCTTCAATAAGATAGGTCATACCTTTACTGAGGCTGGATAGAGTTGCCCTTAGCTTCCTGCTGAGGGCATCTGCTATAGTATTCGCCTTGCCAGGGTGGTATTGTATAGAGAAATCAAAGTCCTTGAGATATTCTTGCCACCTTCTTTGCCTCATGTTTAACTCCTTTTGGGTGAAAAGGTACTTCGGACTTTTGTGGTCCGAAAATATAATAAAATTTTTCCCATAGAGATAATGTCGTCATATTTTTAAGGCAAAGATAACAACAACTAACTCTAGATCATGGACTGGATAATTCTCTTCATGACGCTTCAATTGTCTCGAGACATAACAAATCACCTTACCATGCTGCATAAGGACACATCTAAGGCCAATGCCTGATGCATCCGTTTAGACTTCAAAGCCACCACCTTCTGTGGGTAGTGCTAGTATAGGCGCAGTCGTGAGATATTCCTTGAGAGTTAAAAAACTCTCTTCACAATCCTTGGACCATATAAAGGGATTCTCCTTTCTTGTGAGTCGGGTCAAAGGGATGGCAATTTTTGAAAAATCCTTTATAAATCGCCTATAGTAACCAGCTAGACCGAGAAAACTCCTGACTTCGGATACGTTCATTGGTCGGCTCCAATTCTTGACAGCTTCGACCTTAGAAGGATCTACATCGATACCTTCCTTTGAAATAATATGGCCAAGGAAAGAGACATCATTTAGCCAGAACTCACATTTACTGAGCTTTGCATATAGTTGGTGTTCCCTTAAGGTTTGCAAGGCTATTCTTAAATGTTCTTCATGTTCCTCCTTGGTCTTGAAGTATATGAGAATATCATCGATAAAGACGACCGCGAACTGGTCGAGATAAGGCCTGAAGACATTGTTCATGAGTTACATGAAAGCTGCAGGGGCATTGGTTAACCCAAACAGCATAACCACGAACTCATAGTGCCCATATCTACTACGGAATGCGGTCTTGTAAATGTCCTCATCCTTGATTCTGAGCTGATGGTAACCAGACCTGAGGTCTATCTTAGAGAAATATTCTGCTCCCGAGATTTGATCAAATAGCTCATCAATATGCGACCGTGGATATTTATTCTTGATTGTGAGTTGATTTAACTACCGATAGTCGATATAGAGTCGAAGGGATCCATCCTTCTTCCTGTCGAATAGGACCGACACACCCCAGGGGGATGTGCTAGGCTGAATAAAGCCTTTGTCCAATAGTTCCTGAAGTTACTTTTTCAACTCCTTGAGTTTCGTGGGGGACATCCTGTAGGGAGCTTTTGAAACATGTGCTGCTCCAAGAATAATTTCAATGGAGAAGTTTACTTCCCTTTTGGGCGGTAAACCAGATAATTCAGATGGAAATATATCAAGGAACTCTCGTACAATGGAGATTTCCTCTAGGATGATTTTCTTGGACTCGGTAATGATTACAGAAGTAAGGAAAGCTTCACAACCTTGTGAGATAAGCTTGCAGGCGTGAAGAGAAGAAATGAGGGCAGGATGCTTCCTATATTTAATGTGGTGAGGACACGCGCCGCCTTTCTCGACGGAGCACGCGGAGCACGCCGGCATCTCTTTGGCTCGGCGACTACGGCATGGTTTAGAGGACCTTCTTTTACATGATGGCCATACCAGGCCTTGGTTTAGTCCCTGCGTGGACATGTTTATTCTTTATTGTGGACCTTTGTAGGCCAATTGGGGCCAATTAGACCTTTATTGGGTGTGCTAGGCTCATTGGTTGGGCAATAGGACTAGTGGGCCACTTCTTGGTCCAACCTTTTGGCCCATTAGGGTTTTGGGCGCCCCTCTCATCTCCTCCAAGAGGAGGAGGTGGCAGCCGCCCCACTCCTACTTTCTAGGAGTGGAGTGTGCGGCCCTCTCCTAGATTTTAGGAAGAGGGATGCGCACCCCCCTTTCCCTTCCCCATCCGGCCACCCCATCCCTCCTTTGGCCGCCCCCCTTCCCCAATTCCCTCCTAGAATCTAGGAGTGGTGCGTCCCCCCCCCTTTCCCCCCCTAGCCAATGTGCGCACCCCCCCCTTTCCCCCATGCCACATTGCGCACCCCCTCTTTCCCTTGTGGCTAGGGTTTCAACCCTAGCCTTCCCCCTCCCCATATAAAAGATCTCTTGTATTTTCTTTAGAGAATAAAATGAATAGTTGAAATATTTTGATTGAGCAGCCATTGGCGCAGCCACCCCTTGGAGAGGGCGACCCTCTCTTCCTCCTCTGCTCCTGCGACGGGAGCAACCCCGGGATGCGACTCCCCATCCCCTCGGTGCGACGCCGAGGGCCCCTTTCTCCCCTATCCCTTCTCAAGTTCTAGTTCGGTGCGCCCAGATTTCTCCTCCAAGAGCAGCGACGACCACCCCCTGTTCGTGAGGATCTTGGGCGACCAGCCCATTTTTGTGTGGTTCTTCTACGAGTCGTCGACGCGTGCGAGGTGGTCTCGCCTCATTCAGAGATCGGCACCGCCCGTGGCATTTTTTCTCGTGAGCGCGCGCAGGACCCCCTCTCCCTGCGGGCCTGGTTCTGTTCGCCCCATTACAAAATTCCCACAGGACGGACGTCTGCGAGTTTGGGCGCGGGATCTTCACTGATCATACCTCTCCCCGTCCTCTGTCCAACGCCGCCGACCTCGCGTCGTTCCGACGTCCGAGCTGCTCGTGGCATCCGTTCCCGTGAAGTCACGCAGGTCTGCCCTGCCCAACCGGCGCCAGAGCCACCAGCGGATTTCAGAGCCTGCTGCTCTCAGCCACGATCAGATCTGATCGAGCCCTTTGGGCGGGACCTGCTGCTCTGCGTCCCCGACGTCCTCCCACAAGCGGGGCCTCGTTCGCCTACCGGAGCAGCAAGTTACCATTTTCCCCGCTCGACAGCGCAGTTCTGGGTGCAGATTCCTTGTCCCCACTTGCAGGTGCGGCCACGGCTTCCACGGACAGAATCTGAGCACGCCTTTTGGCCGAGGCTTCCTCCTGCGACCTAATTACGCGCCCTCGCTGACGGTGCCCCAATCGGACTCCGGATCCATTCGTGGGAACGTTTACCACCGAGTCGCGCGTTGCAGCGATTCTGCCGATCGTCATCCGGACCCTCCTCGTGGCCAACCCTTCACCGAGTGCAGCCCGTCAGCCCGTGTATCGGCCGCCCCGAATGGAATTGTTGTAGCCTGTTATCTCCCTGCGAGGAGTGGGCACCATTGCTGGCTTGTACCTATTCTTTCATTGTGTGTATCGGGGTTGTCGGTCTCGGCCGGGGTTCCTTCCCCACGCCTAGGCGTGGAGGTACGTGCGACGCTCCCCCCTTGGCATTTTGCTTTACTAGTATGTGATCTTATATGCCGCGTGAGAGCGTAGGGATCCTAGCTAGCATTCAACACCGCGAGATCGTGAGTGAGAGTATCCCATTCCGTGGCCCTAGTCGAGCACCGAGCTCGGACTAGACTCCTATAGTTGCGCGTCGGCTCCTTTGCCGCTTTGATCCACTCGCTTCCCTCATAGGGACGACCGTGGACTTGGGTTTCTTGTTGAGAGACGCCTCTTTTCGGAGGAATAGTACGGAGGTCGATCACTCGGCTTGCCTTGTCACGTGTGAGTGCTGGCCGCACTTGGTCTTCATAGTAGGTCCAGTCCCTTTTTAGTCCCGTTCCGCATCAAATTTGGTATCAGAGCCTATTGTCCCGCATCAAATTTGGTATCAGAGCATATTGTCCCGCATCATAATGCCAAGGAAAGAAAATCATGGAAGATCAGATTTGTGAAAGGAAATTCTCCTATTGCGACAATTGATGTTGACATAATGATCGCATAACCAATCTACACTTAGGATGGTGTCGTAGCCTTCCATATCAAGGCATACTAGGTTTGCGGGGAGATTATGACCTTCTAGGGTTACCTCACTATTTGGGTACTGGGTTGTAAGCTTGGTTCCAAGACCTAAGGGTGTTGTGATAGCTAGGTCCGAAGGTAGAAAAACAGGTGAAACTGGTAAAGTTTTTGCAAAAGCAATAGATATAAAAGAATGAGAAGCACCAGTATCAAATAACACAAAGGCAGGATGTGAGTAAATTTGAACGGTACCTTCCATTAAGCCATCATCCTTGGGTGCTTCCTTGTCCAGCACGGCATTTAGACGAGCCTGCCACCTACACCCACCATTAGAAGGTTGATCTTTCATGAGGGGGCAATCCAGCATGCGGTGCTCCTGGCTTCCACATCATAGACAAGCATCGAGGCGCTTCCAGCACTCTTCGACTAAATGACCGAACTTCTCACAGAACATGCAAGCCGCCATGACTTGCTTCTCTTCCTCTTTAACCTTCTTATTCTTGTTGTTGCTGTTGCCGTTTCTTGACCTCTTCTTATTGTCACGGGAGTTGTAAGACCCCGCGATGCTGAATCTTTCTTGATGGGGGCATCTCTCGCCCTTCCACATTTTGTGAAGCTCTGATGGATCGTCGGCTTGCGCCATTGTGTTCTTCACACTTTTTGAGTCAATCCATGTAATTTTCATATTTTATTTGAGTCATAAACCTTGTAATTTTCTTTTTATTTGATCATGTACCTAGGTATAAGGGTCATTTACCTAAGTCTTGAGTCATAGGGTTAATTAAGTAGGCTAATGGGCCCAATTCAATGGGCTAGGCCCATGGGCGCCCCCCTTCCCCTTGGTTTCTTGTAAATAGTCCAAAAGTCAGGGACTTATGTTGAATTGTGGCAATCCTATAAATAGGACCCCACTCCCACCATTTGAAGATAATGAAAATCTGAGAATTTTAGTCCAACTAAATTGTTTATTTTCTTGTGGTGAGAAGCCATTAGATAGGGTGAGAAGCCCTAGGGTGAGAAGCCCACCTACCCCCCCTCCCCTCTCTCTCTCCCTTGGGCGCACCTGTCCCTTCACCTCCCTCCTTGCCACATCATCTCCCCTTCACCCACTCCCCTTATGCCACATCACCCACCCCTTCATATCCCAAGGCCCATTGAATCCTCTCTTCAAGTCCCTCCCCTTCTAAGGTGACCTTTGGCACTCCCCAAGCAACTCTTCCCTTCCCCCATGCACCCTTTCACCTCCCCAAGGCCCCAATTTGAATTTCCCTCCCCTTGAGGGCTGCACCCCATTCAATCCTAGCCCCCTCACCTCCCTTGGTCGCAGCCCCCACCTCCCCTCCACCTTGCTTGGTCGACCTCCCCCATCTCCCTCCCTCTCCCTTGTGCTGGCAGCAACCAGCCTATTCTCCTCCACCTCTGGTCGCACCAGACCTTCCCACCTCCTAGATCCGCCCCCCTTCACCTCCCAGCCACCTCCATCACCCCTGCACTTCCCCAGCAACATCCCACAAGCTCTAGCCCCATTCCCCCTACCATTTGGTCACCCCTCCCGACCACCATAACCATCATCTTCAACCTGCAGTTCCCAATTCACCGACAGTAGAGAAGCTTCTGGTTGCAGAGGCTGTCCCGTCATCTCCACGAAGTTCCTGGTATAAAGTCATACATTATTGGAAAGCTCTTCGAAGTAGCTTCGCAGGCGAGGTGGTCTCGCATCCGTCTGAGCTCCGAGCTCCTAGCTGCTCGGGAGAGCCATTCTCCCACGACTGCGCAAAAATGCTCCGATAAGGAACCAGAAGCCAAAGAAAGAAGCGACCATGGCTGTTCTAGGACAAATTTGGACGTGATTTCTTGGCTGAGGTCTTCTCCTTTAAGCCCCCTATCAGCACGAACAAGAAGGGAGTCATTTGGAGTCCGGACCATAGAGTTCCAATTTTTCTCCCCGAGGTGCGCAGGTCAGTCTCCCCAGAGTTAGATCCGACCCCCCCTCACCTTTCTGGGTCTCGAGTTCTACTCCGACCTCCGCCAATGACCCCGTTGGTCCCCGATCGAAGAGGAGCCATCCACGGTCGTAACGATTCTAGTCCCGCCCTCATCGGACCCCAGGAGCGTTCGTGGCGGCTACGTCTTCCAGCAGCAGGAGTTCTGGGACAGCCAGAGCCAGGCCCTACCGACCCTGGTCCCGACTCCACCCCGGCCACCGTCGGCATCAAAAAAATCTCCACAAATTCGAAGGTCTTCCTGGGCCAACCCAGGGAATTCTGGCGCTGGTCCCATCTTCTTCTGAAGTTGGTGGAGTTCGTGGCGGCGTCATCATTGACCCCCTGTCCTGCTGTTCCTGAGCGGATAGAACCGGCTCAGTTCGGCGAATCTGGTTTAGCTTAGCTCCCCCACCCCCGCCTAGCCGGCTTAAAGCTCCTCCCTGCGTGGAGGTAGTGTTTGCATGTAATTCTCATTCCCTCACCCCTAGTTCAACCCTCCTGTGTGGGGTGTAGTGTATGTAATTGATTGGTATATGTTGAAGCTTCATCGGCGCAGCGTGCTGGTGGCGTACCCTCACTTCCCCACTCGCCTCATCTCCGATCGGGATCGGCGTCTTCACGCCGATCAGGTGAGCTCCTGGTCACTTCCTCTGCTGGTTTATCATTGCTTAATTAGTATTATCTTTTAGCTCCGTCGGACGGCGAGTGAGCGCCCGATCCAAAAATCGATCAAATTGAGTGACCACCGCAGAGCGAGTTGTGAGAGAGCACACCCTATAACCCACGCCCTCGGCATGCCGGCCGCCCATGAATTGGGCATCCTTGGCCCATTGGGGTCCTCCCCAAGCTATCCATATCCCTGGAACCCCAAGGTCCAACCTCGGACCCTCACCATCATCACCGGTCCACCTACGGACCCGGGTGTGCGCAACGCGGGTGAACCCGCTTGAGTGAGTCCGCCGTTCGGTTCGGTTGCTTGCGTAGATAGGTCCAAGGGGCATTGGTCAAGTGGCTGCCACACCCAAGGCGGTGTCACATCATTTCTTCTCTTCTTCCTCTCTTCTCACGCTTGCGGCTCGAGTCTTCGCCCTTGCCTGTGAACTTCTCGACCTTTTCCAAGGTCCTCTCACATAGGTGGGCTCAGTGAACCATCTCCGTATAGGTTTGGATATTTTGGGGGCCAAGTTGTTTGACAAAGACGGGCCTCAATCCATCCATAAAGCGATTAGCCTTTAGAAGCTCCGTAGCGACCAGATGTGGTGCATATGGGGCCAGCCTTGAGAATTGAAGTTCGTATTCCGCCACGGACATCATCCCTTGCCGAAGGGAGGCAAATTCCCCAGCCATCCTCTCACGTACATGTTCAGAAAAATATTTCTCTCGGAAGAGTTCAAGAAACTCCTCCCAAGTAATTTGGGCATTATGAAGATGGGCCGAGGTAGCCTTCCACCATGTGCGTGCATCTTTATTTAGTTGGAAGGTAGCAAGAAGGACCTTCTATTGGGCCGCGCATTGCATGACATTGAAAATGTAGTCCATTTCATCTATCCAATTTTTCGCTTCATCCGGATTTGACAATCCCGAGAAGCGAGGAGGATTCATGCTTCGAAAGTTCCTATGTAGATCTCCGGCGCCAGCCCGCGTGCCTACCTGAGCCACTGTCTGAAAGGCCTGGTGTGGATGCACTTTTGGGACATTGCTCATTTTTATTAGTTTATTCGTCCTTTTGTTCGTTTGTTCGGTTTATTAGTGCGAGGGTGTGCCAGTCACCTAGGTGACGATTTATGCGGGCTTGAAAGAAGCCCATGGTGCGCTCGATCTGACTAATCAGACAATTATGTGTATCGTGTCGGGATTGAGAACCCATCGTACCATAAAGGCTACGACGTTAATTACATCCCCTCGGAGAGGAGAAAACCCTTGATTAATCACCGAAAAAGGGGGCCCTACGGCCTGAGATTCATAATAATGGAAGCGAGAGCCAAAACCTTGGATTGCGTTTAAACAGACCCCGCGTTGGGGCGTAAACGTTCATAGATGCGTGCATGTCAGTCACTGGCGGACCATTTCTTGTTCGGATGGAAGTCCGTGTTTGTAGCGTAAGAGACGGTGACAAACCGTACGAATGTCTGCCGTGAGCACGGCAAGTTTAATGCAAGTGCGGGATTAGATCCCGGTATACATGTCGGTCACTAACGAACCATTCATTTTTCGGACGAGAGTCTGCATTTGAAGCATCGAAGATAATGACAAAGCCATACAGATGTCTGCTGTAGGTACGGCAAGTTTAATGTGGGTGCAAGATTGGATCCCGATAGAGGTAGGTCAAGCTAATGAACTATCGGCCCAAGATGTGCCCAGATCATGACCATGTCTGGGATTCCGAGGTCCACGTCCAGTACCATGGGGCATCGTTTCTTTTCTCTGCACGCACAGTACGGGGAAGTGAATTGTTAAGTGTGAAGCCCGAACTCGCCAACGTGCGCCCTCGCACGCGGATCGACCTGCACGGTCAGGTCGCGGGAGTGCATGGTGGAGGCTAATACGGCGCGCAAAGGTGAAAGAGATGGCTTAAAATGGCGCGCCCTTAATCTGGCGCGCCCCAAAGTATAAACGGCGTGCCCATGAAAGTAATCCGGCGCGCTAAGACCGCACCGGTTTAGGACCCCTTGGATTGAAATGGATTATGAGTGTAGGGCTAAAACGGCGCGGGGGGGTACCACACCGGAAAATGGAGCACCGGTTTAGGGGCGCGCCGGATTAGGGTAGGTTTGGCTAAAATGAAAGATCAAGTGGTTTTCTTGAAACTTTAATGTTAATCAGGAAGATTATAGAGTTTATTCAGGTCCCAAATGCCCAGCAGACATGACCAGTCCGGACTTATGCGAGGTTCCTACTCAAGCATAGTCCAAAATAGACTAAGTATTCAGTCAAAAATTGGGCAGCACCTCCCCATGACCAGAGGGTTGCGGGGGCGAAGTGGAGACAGTCCCATAGCATCTGGGGCTCCTTAAAGCCGGGAGTGCCAAACGGTGACCAGCAGACATCAACGGAGGGAAACCCCGAGGGCTAACCTACGAGGGGCACCAACACTCCACGAGTCAAAGATACGATTAAAAGAGACAGGTGTTTGCCTAGCAGGGCCATGAATGTTCATCCTTGCTACGGGTTCCTCCGAAGGCCATGCTATGGATAAGCAAGCTTCGAAGCACCCTGGATGAGCAGAAGATGAGAGAGGGAAAGCAGAGACGAAACAAACAACCGTGCTTGCCAAAAGACCTTCTGTTAATTCATCCGCCAAAGAAGGGGGAAAGGGGTTTTAATACAAGGAAGTTCATCTCAGAATGAGATGGAATACATTGCAGGGGGGAAAGAAAAGATACACTGATGGGGGAGGGGAAAAGAGCACAAGATCTTCCCCTCCGACTCACCTCTCGAGGGACTCTCCTCTCTTCACCTCACCTCTCAAGCGCAGGGAGGAAGCTCTCTTCTCTCTTTTTCTTCTTCTCTTCTTTCTCTGGCTCGTTCTCTCTTGAGCTCCCGAGAGCTCTCTTCTGGTAGGTGGACCATAGAGAGCGAGCTCTCTCCCTCTTTCTTCTTTTTGTTCTCGAACCATGCAGGATGTAGGGGAGGCTCATCTGGGGAAGAAACCTCCCCGAAGCTTCTTCTTTTCTTTTTCCCCGAGGATTGCGGATTTTCGGCAAGAGGAGTTGATGCTTTTTGATTTTCAGGGATCGACCGACGGATTATTGAGATGATGTCAGGAGACTTCTCTGCTTCACGCAACTCTCGATCCATCTGTCTGCAGGAAACATGGGGCCTAAAGCAAGATGGGACAGCTTCGGGTTAAAACGGCGTGACATTGTGCGCGTCGGATTAACAACACAACGAGAATGGCTTGAATAGTAAGGCGTGAATAGTGATATGAATAGTGGCCTGAATAGTGATACGTGAATAGTGATGCGCACCGGTTTAAAGGGCTATGCAAGGGAGCACGTCGTATTAACATCCAAAGAGGAAGGAGCGCGCCGGTTTAGGTGATGGCCGCGCCCGTTTTGGCTTCACCTCAAGGTCTCGGCCATTCAAAGGACCACTTGTATTTCCGGAATGCTCCAGTTACAATGCATTGCCTCCGCGGTGTTTGGTTTGAAGCCTTTGAGCCCCGGTTTAGGACTTCGGATGCTTTTTAGCACATGCCGAACCTGTGTCTGAACTCTCAGGTTTTCTCTCGATTCGGGCTTCGGCACAGCCTGTTGGAGGGTTGCGGCCATGTCCTTTGCTTGAGGGGGCTCTATCTTGGATGACAAGATATCAGGCACACGCTCGTCTCGTCCGGAGAGTGCGTAGGGTATATTCGGCCATCCCGTCTTCGGCTTGCTCTCTCGAATGCCGAGACGTACGCGTTGTATGATCTTCATCATCATTTTTTTGACGTCCACACCTGGGTAAGACCCGCAACAGTTTGTTGCATAGCTTCCCAATTCGCACGATTTGCGGCCATTATGAAAATAAGGTTCCTGAGAAAATAAACAACTAGTTATTTCATTGGAATGGAGGTTAACCTACCGATTAGTTTTCTCTGGATAACTATCTCATCTCGGGCTCCACCCACTCTCACATGGGTTTAAAATTTTTTTTCCCTAGTTCATAGGTATGGGTCCTTAAACCTGGGACTTAACCTATGACTTGACTTTTTCCTAGGACTTACTTAAGCCTAGGCTCTGATACCAACTTAACTGTCACGCCTCGAGATATGTAGCGGAATTAAGTTGGGAACGTGAACAGTCGGCAATACACCTCAAGCTAGCAATATAATCAGAGCGCTATAATATTCACACATAAAAGAGGTATGCACAATATTTGATCAAACTCTAACTTTATTGAATAATGATCATATGTTTACATTGACACTTGACTTCTTTCAATATAACGACTCACTAGACTCAATAAAAAGAGAAATTACATCAATATGACTCTAAATTACATAAGACACATGTGACATCTTTAAGGCTCCACTCGTACTTCAATCACTCTCGGACTCGCCACTTGAATAGTTCGAATCTAACCCGTTAGAATTTCTTGAAAAAGATTGGAAAGTAGGGAATGAGCGCACTCGCGCAGTAGGTATCTTCGTATCAACATGAAGGCAATGTTAAAGTAATTAATAATTTAGCTCTAAAAGGTAAGGCAAAGGAAAATGCGATAAACATGCGAAATAAAACCAAAGTGACAACAAGACATGGACTATAGAGATACGAAGGATGTGAGCATGATCAAGCAAGAATATGATGTGGCCTTTCAATAACAAGAATGTACTATCATATAACGAGAAAGTCATGTAACTAGAATGTACTTTAACAAGCACGTAAATATCATGAGATTGCCTCGTGGATTTCACCTGTTTATAAAAAAAGTACTCCTGGCACAATGCGATGTCAGTAAGCATCATACCCCATGGTTTACAGTATGTTTCCGGTCATCTACCGAGGGGGCTAGCGTCGAGCCCTTGGACACCGTCTATGCCCGCCCTTGTATCTTCAAGTTATAAATCAAGCTACTTCCACGAGAAATAATAATATGGGCCAATAATATCAGGTTCAAACAGTAGTTTCATGATAACAAATGTAACTTGTCTTGGAAAGACTAGTGGAATCTCAGGGAGTTCTTTGAGGAACTGTACGTTGGTGTGACTGGAGGTCATGACCGAATCAGTATAAATCCTGTTGTGTATAACTGTGTGATTGCTTTCTTACTTTAACTTATGTCGCATTATTATGTAATATCTCTGCTGCATTCTTAAGCCATATATTAAAGTCGCTTAATATCTCTACTTCATTCTTACGCTATATACTAAAGTTGATTAAATTTATAATTGCCCATTCATCCCCCCTCTGGGTCTAGCCATATACTGGGCAACACTAAGCATAGTTCGCACTAGTTCTAACCGCCCCTGCTTTTGAATGTAATATGTTTTTCCCAAGAGTTCAACCTTCTCTTGATCTTCTCTAGAATGAGTAAACAATGCTCCTTTTTAAGGGAGGTAGACAACAATGGGAGGCCTAGATAAGGTAATGGCAGCTTTCCCTTCTGTACACCCAAGGTCCTGCTAATATCTTCTTTGCCCTAAACTCCACCGTCAATATGAAGTCTACATTTTTTTTTCAAAATTTAATTTCAAGCCTGACATATTGAAAAATATTTGCGAAATCTCTACTATTTTTTGGAACGGATGGTCAATCATCTTTGAAGAATAGGATAAGATCGTCAGCAAAGGTGATATGCGATACCTGCACATTCTCAGCTGATTGGACCTTAATGTTCTTATTCATGACCTCTTCGTCCATCAAGCATGTGAAACCCTCCGTAACAATTGTGACAAGGTAAGGAGAAAGTGGGTCACCTTCACGCACCCCATTAACTACTTTTGAAGAAACCCATCGGGGAGAAGAACGGAAAACAACATTGGGCTCTCTAATTAAGCAACTAGGACGTCTTTGACAACGGGGTTGTCCTCGGTTAGCCGACACCGGCTAACCGGTGGGCCCTGCCTCCGCTCGCCCTCCCGCTCACATAAACCCGGTAACCGACCCCGGGTACCGTAATCGCGGCACCCCTTTACTCGGGTATCAAAGATGCCCCTAGAGATCCAATCAATCCATATTGGCGGGAATCCCATTTGCTCCATCAAATGATATATGAATCCTCTGTTCACATAATCAAATGCCTTCTTAGGGTCCGCTTTCAAGCAAACAATATTGCCTTTTGATCATTTCGAGTGAAGATCCCTGACAAGATCATTTGCTAAAAGGACATTATTGTGAATGCTGCGTCCCTTCAAGAAGGCTTTCTAGTGATTGAATGAATGATAAGCTCGGGAAGGACGGACTACTATCTATTAGCCTGCAATTTAGATCCATTTGGTAGATAAATGTTGCATAAATAGAAAGACCTATACTGGTCTACCGAATCATCTACTTTAGTCTTGGGAATAAGAGAAGTAAACGTGCAGTTGTATTGCTTCAACAATCTTCTAGAAGAAAAGAAATGTTTGGTGGTTGATGTTAACTCACATCGCCAATTATCGGCCAGGCAGCTTGGTAGAACCCCTTTGGGAAACTATCTGGGCCGGGACTCTTATTCTTGGGGGAATTGAAGACCACACCTTTAATTTCTTTGTCAATGAATGGGGTGCATAGCATAGAAATATCATCCTGTGATAGAAGGTGCTTTGGGCTGATATTAGAAGAATGACAAATTTGATTCTGGTTCAGCAGTTTTTGATAGAAGTTCAGTACTGTGTGTTGCTGCACTATCTCCATATCATTTGTGAAACTGCCATCTTCAAGTCTACAATTCTGTAAACGCAGTCTCCATTCTACCACTTAGTCCTTGGAAGGCTATTTTTGTTTTCATTGTTTCTATATATCTATCCATAGATTTTTATTTATAATGGATTTTGTGGCACCTGTGTTTACTACGGGGAATACATTGAATGGTTTATATCATGGGAATTGGAGTTTAACATTTATTCTATTGACTTGTTTAATAGACCATGACATTTAAGTCTTTTCTTTTGCATATTTTTAGATCAACTAGTCTCACTGTTTTACTTATTCTAGTAATTACTCCTTTCGTCATGTCTTTTAATAATTATGCTGATTTCTCTTGGATAAGAGGGTTAAATTGTAACACCCCAATTTTTTGCCCAAAAACATAGCAGATGTCTATGATAAGAGTCCAAATATATATTAGATTCTCTTAAACAAAGTCCAATAAGATGACCCACTTAGCTAGTTTGAGCTCATTAAATCTTACTAAATAATTCAAATGACTAATTCTCTTATTAATAATGTAACTTTACATGTGAATGTCAGAGTAGGGTCAATATTAGACTTATTGGAAAGATAATTTAATAATCTACAAGTTCAGTGTTGAGCATTTTTTTTTTCAGATTTCACCGTTTAATAGGTCAAAAATAGTAAAGAAAGAAAATAATAGGATAGGGCTTAGTTAGTGATAATTTTAAGGGGGATTTTTATAACAATTTCCCCCTTCTCTCGTTTTCCCACTTGGAAGGCTAATGTGAGGAGGCTAAGGGGTTTGAGGTGGGGGGGGGGAGAGGGTGCCGACGGTGAGGGGGTGGGAGGCGGAGCAATAGGAAGGGCAGGGGAAAACAATGTCACCGGTTACGTGGTGGGGGGAGAGGGAGAGGGGGAGGGGGCCGCCAGTGGTGATGGGGTGGGGGGGGCTGGCCAGAGGTGGGAGGTGGCAGGGCGAAGCAGTAGGGAGAGGGGGGCTGGCCGAAGGTGGGAGGGGGGCCTGTAGTAACCTGGTAAAAATCTAAAATTATAAATAAGGAATTGTTCTTTAATTATTCTCACATTAAAATAGAGATAATTATATAAGTGCATAAATAAATCAACTAACATAAGTGTAAAATTAGAATAAATTGAAATAGGCTAATTGGGCTTGAAGTGGTGATCTTTTAGGCAAAGGATTAAGGCTTAATTGGATAAATAATAATGGGCCAAACCCTAAAAATCGGACTAATTGGGGGAAACCATAAATCCTTAGAAATTGATGGTTAAAACCTAGCCTATTGGGCCTAAAACCATAGGGGAGCCCTACCCACTTAGAGGAGGAGCTTATCCTTCGAATTCTTAATCTAATTAGGGTTTTGGAAAGGCTTGGCGGCGCTAGATAGGGTAAAGATCAAGTTTTTCAGAGTGGGACTCTATCCATTAATTGGATCAGATTTGGGAGACCAAACCCCTATATAATGGACCCAATCGACCCCCTAGACGATCCTTAGTTTGTGCTAAGGCGTGGAGGCAGAAGAGAGGACCAGATTCGGGAGGAGAAGGCGAGGTTTTGGGGCGACCGTAGGAAGACCGAAGTTTATCGTCCTCTTCCCTAGATCGAGTCAAAGGTAGATTTCCTCTCAAGCACAAACAAATTAACGTTCTAAATCATGTTAATCTACATGTGTAGAAGTTCTAGAGTGCTATTTGCCCAATTTTCATCGATTGCATTGCATGAATTTGATGATTTGAAGCATGAGACATCGTCCTGTGTCAGAACATACTTTCTATTCGTGATCACTGACCTAACAGTAACCTCGTTCCTGAACGCAAGCCTATGATAGACCGCGATCTTAAGTTTTTATTTAAAACATCATTTTCTATTTATAGTATTTTTAAAACAAAAATTATTTATTTTTCATGAACGAGGTTCCCTCGTCGACCGTGATCTTAAATATTATTTTATTAAAACATGATTTTTCTCCATGTGAAATTTTTTATAAAATAATTATTTTCCCCTGAATGCGGCCTTCAGACTGACCGTGATCTGATCGTGTCCCTAGTGATGACCACGTTCCGTCAACGGATTTTTCAGAAACCCTAGCTTTTCCAAGTTGATTTTCTGACATGTAAAGGTTTAATATCATGTTATTTCAACTGATCATGGCATCTGAATGAAATAAAAATCTAGGCCATCACGAAAGAAAGTTAATTCTTAAAGATAGAATCATGAACTATGTCCCTCTTTATTTCATGAAATTCTTTTACCTCCATGTTATCTTAAGAGAGTAGAAGTATTCTGAAAACTTGAAATTGATGCATCTCATGACATGGTTCTCTATTCTTGCACATGCATATGATATTGATCGATGTTTTAACGATAGATTGTATAGTGTTTTGTTTGAAGGTTTTATCACTCCGGTGATAATAACCTACTGCTAGTTAATTATTTCTGGTAGTGAGATAGGAACCCTAATTCTTAGTGAAGTTAGGACCTTCTGTCAGATATTCTTTCTGTCGAACTGGAACTTTCTTCATCAAGGTCTCCATAAGTCTCCGCGAGTCTGGGATTCCCACTAGGATGCCGAGCCGGTTGTAATCTAAAAACCCTGAAAACCACTAGAATCCACGTCCTACTGTGTAGGATAGGGTTCAACTGGCCTTTGGAAGGGCAGAACATAGTTTTGTTTAAGTTTTACCAGTACTGTTCTGAATGCGGCCTCTACAGGTATCGCGTTCAAGCTCGGTTAGAGAAAGCGGCCATCCATCTGACTGCATTCTTCACCCTCATGTGTCTGTCATTAACGTAGCTTGGAGACTGACTACGTTCATCAAAACGTGGCCTACTGACCGATCACGTTCAACCCAGTGTTTTGATGATCGAGTTTCTGCAATGATTGAGTACCTACATGTCTCTAAGCCTGAGGTTATCATGATTGGCATATTTCCTCATTATCCTTGATTCCTTTGGGGTATTATTGAGAGTCTTGTATCTTAATACTCGATTTTATTGAAATTCTTTATGAGATTGATCTAAGTTCTAAACTTAGTTCGTATTTTAATGAGATCTTTGATATTGTCATTACTTGACTTCTTTCATATTACTGTAATATAACTTCTTTGGATTCATTGGCCACTAATGAATGAATGGAATTGTCTAGAACCTAATGAATGAGATTATGGTCCAAATTGACCCGAATGCCTGTGCATATAGGGCCCGGTCAGGTCCTGGGAGGAGCACTAAAAATATTCGATAACCGTGGGAATATTGATCAATTATGGTGATGGCATTGAACCAAACCCAATGCAAGATTGAATCTAGACATTTTAACGAATGAATGAATGATCGAATCGAATGAAATATTGCTCTTGACCTGGAAGGGGTAAATTATTATTGAAATTCTAAGGTTATTGGGCGTATTCTAATGTTATGTTCATCTTAATATCCAATCCATTAATATATTGGTTTAGCTTATAATTGAAATTTTAATAATCTATTTTCCTTATTATAGCTTATTCCTTGATATTGTCTTGTACTTCTAAGGTTTTTTCCTTTATTGATCATATCATATTGTATTACCTATTGTCTCTTGATTTAGCATGTGATTTTCATACCATGGAATATAGTCATATTGCATAAGACAATTGATTACTTATATTTGCCTGGTTAAAGAGGAGTAATCCCTACTTAGCGTTCGCTCACATAGTATTTTCAATATTTTTTGGGTAGTTCTGATGAAGATGAACCTCAATCGGACGGGCTGGGATTGGAGTGATCATGAGCAACCACTTAGAAGATTTGTGTCCTTAGAGTCTGTTAGAGAGTGTCCAGTTGTAATGAGTCTTGAGTTGAGTTATAAGAAAGTTTGGAGTCTTTATGTCGAGGAAGAATTTGTAGTTGTCATGTCTTAGTAAGTTGGAGTTTGGTGTATGTAACTCTTGAATTTTCATGATTAATAATAAAGTTTATTTTGGTTGAATTATGGTGTCTTGTCCTTTTAAATTCCCGATTATTGCTCTCATTGAATGAATGATTATGACTGCTGCGCTCTAAGATTCCGCATCGGGACGTGACAGTCTTTGTGTTATTAGAGTCTAGGTTATTTAAGACCCTAGGTTAGAAAGTCTCCGTCATTAGGATCCATAACTTAAGTCGATATGTTGTATCTCACTAGTGAGAATGGGTAGAGCCAAGGGTTAAGTGTTAAACAAGCTTAATAAGTTAAATAGACTTGCTCTTAAAATAAGATAACTTACTTTATTCTTATTTTGAAGGTTGATTGATATCAATGGCGGCCGAGAGAGCTTAGTGGCGTGAAATGCAGCGCACCATGTAGGGTATGACTCATGCTCTCCAACAAATGGTGCAAGGAGCGGCATATCACGATGGAGGAGATCTATATAGAAGCTTTCGAGGCTTAAATCCCCTTAGGTTCCATGGGTTGACAGATCCAGATGAAGCTGAGCATTGGATTGAAGAGTTAGAGCGAATCTTCTGTGTAATGTAATTGCACGGATTAGGAGAAGGTCCTCTTAGCAACATTCCAGTTAATGAAGGATGCTGGAGCTTGGTGGCGGTCTATTGAGGCCTCTCACCCACAAGAGCCTATATCGTAGGATGAATTCTTGGAATTCTTCAACGACAAATATTTTTCTGAGAGTGTTCGAGAGAAGAAGACTGCTGAGTTTACAACACTAATGCAACAGAACCTCAGTGTAGCAGAATATGAAGCTCATTTTTCCAGGTTAGCACGGTATGCTCCTCATATTGTCTGTACGGAGAAAATGAAAGCGAAGAGATTTATGAATGACTTAAGGCGAAGATTTATTCCCTACTTGTCTATGTTGGATATTCAAACATACTCAGAGATGGTCAAGAAGGCCCAGTTGTTTGAGGATGAACTAGCTTTCGCTGATGGAATTAGAGGGAAGACTGTAAAGAAGGAACAAGCTAGTGGCTCTAGTAGTTTTAAACCCACTGCTGGAAAGAAGAGGCTTGGAGTAGGCCGTGATTTCTCAAAAGATAGGAAGAAGCTGGAGGAGGGCAATAAGTAGATGGTACCTATGCCCCCTCAGCAAGAAAGATGCAAGCATTGTGGCAAGGGTAACTATCAAGCCGATGAGTGCTAGAGGCTCCTCGGGAATTGCCTATGATGTGGGAGCTACGAGTACAAGATCTCATATTAATGAAGGTGCGAGCCCAACAAGAGAAGGCGCAGGGAGGTTCGAGGTGTCAAGGGCGTTTGCATGCTTTGATGGAAGCGGAACCCTCCGAGGAAGGTGGAGTGGGGGAAGGTGTTCTTGTTGTTAACTCTAGACCTGCATTTGTTCTGTTCGACACTGGTGCAACTCATTCTTTTATATCAGAAAAGTTTGCTGCTACCTTGTCCTTGGAGCCTACTTTGTTGAAATCTAATTTGGTTATCATTATACCATTAGGAGCGAGTACTGAGCTTAATTTGTTTTATCCTGCAAGTGAAGTTCTAATTGATAACTGTAATCTACCTATTGATCTGATACATATGGACATGGAGGGTTATAATGTGATTTTAGGAGCCGATTGGCTATCTAAGCATGGTGCTAGCGTGAAGTGCAGGGAAGGGCTAGTGACCTATAAGAGGCATCGTAAACCTATTTTCTATGGAGGTAGGCATTCTAAGCCCCCGTATTTTATATCTGCTCTTTGAGCTTTTAGATTATTGAAGAAAGGGTGTGCGACTTTTCTAACCTCTATTGTAATAGAAAAGAAGGGATCTGTTGTTGAAGATATTCCAGTGATAAGAGATTATCCTGATATTTTTCCTGAGGAATTACCTAGTCTACCACCCGAGAGAGAGGTTCAATTCTCCCTTGATTTGATCCTTGAGGCTGCCCTGGTGTCCAAGGCACCCTATAGAATGCCACCAGTAGAATTAAAGGAATTAAATGAGCAGTTAATGGAATTGTTGGCAAAAGGATTCATTAGGCCAAGTACGTCTCCTTGGGGAGCGCCCGTTCTATTTGCAAGGAAGAAGGATGGATCGTTGAGGTTATACATTGATTATCAAAAATTAAATCAACTGAATATTAAGAACAAGTATTCCCTACCTCGAATTGATGAGTTGTTTGATTAATTATCTGGCACACAATATTTTCCCAAGATTGACCTTAGGTCTGGCTATCATCAACAAAGAATTAAGGAGGAGGATATTCATAAAACGGCCTTCAAGAGTAGGTATGGCCATTACGAGTTTGTTGTTATGCCTTTTGGATTAACTAACGCGCCTGCAGCTTTTATGCAATTGATGAATGATGTGTTTAGAGAGCATCTTGATAAATTTGTGATGGTGTTCATTGATGATATCTTAATATATTCGAAGACTAAGGAAGAGCATGAAGATCATTTAAGGACGACACTGTAGATATCGAGGACTAGTAAGCTATAAGAAAAGTTGAGCAAGTGTGAATTCTGACTTGAGGAGGTATCATTCCTCGGTCATGTAATTTCAAAGGAGGGAGTTGCTGTAAACCCTTCGAAGGTGGAAGCAGTGAAGAATTGGGAGAGACCCAGCAATGTAACTAAAGTTCATAGTTTTCTAGGTTTGGCTGGTTATTACCGAAAGTTTATTAAAGATTTTTTCAAGATTCGTGTACCTTTGACGAGGTTAACTCAAAAGGATAATCCATATATTTGGACAAAGGATTGTGAGAAGAATTTTCAAATCTTAAAGGAATGTCTAACGACTGCCCCTATTCTTGCCCTCCCCGTAGGTAGTGGAGGATTCGAAGTCTATGTAGATGCTTCGGGTATTGGTTTGGGCTGTGTATTAATACAACATGGGAAGGTCATTGCTTATGCTTCTAGGCAACTAAAGGGTCATGAAGAGAATTATCTTGTGCATGATCTAGAATTGACAGTTGTTATTTTTACCCTCAAGTTTTGGAGACATTACTTGTATGGTGAGCAGTTTATTATTTACACCAATCACAAGAGTTTAAAATATCTATTTTCTCAGAAGGAGTTGAATATGAGATAGAGAAGGTGACTTGAATACTTAAAGAATTTTGATTTTTCCATCCAGTATCACCCTGGGGAAGGAAATGTGGTGGCGGATGCTCTTAGTCGTAAGCCTATGGTTTCTCTATCTTGCCTAATAATTAAGGAATGGAGTCTGCTAAAGTAATTTGCTGATTTAAATTTGGATGTGGAAGCTAAGGAAGGTCATCTTTTGATTGCCAACAGTAGTGTGCAGCCTGGCATATTGACCGAGATCAAGGAACTTCAGGGTGTTGATCCATTTCTAGTAGAAGTTAAAGGAAGCTTAGACAAGAGACTTGAATTTGATGTTTCAAGTGATGGAAGGCTTTTGTTCCAAGGTAGGACATGTGTACCTGATTGCATCGGCATTATAAAGAGGCTCATGGAAGAGGCACACCATTCCAAGTATACTATGTGACAACCCAGACTCTGGATACCGGGTAAACTCGATACCACTTGGATTCTGAGAGGCCTCCCAAGAGCGGGAAATGTCCGAAGGGATAGAAAGGTATGTGAGAGTACATTGAACTTCCAGATAAAGTAGTAAGCAATGAATTTCTATGATCAGGATGGCTAAAATAGCAGAAATAAATTTACATTTTCTATAACAATTAAAACTAACAGTAGCTAACAAGCAACAACAGAGTCCAGTCCAACTAAAGTATAGTACAACAAGAAAGAGAACGTACTCTCAAGTCGGGGGAAGCCCGACACTGGCAAAAGCTGACAACTAAGAACCACTGCACTGCACCTCCAAAGCATGAGGAAGAACAGCTACACCTGAAAAGTCAGGGGTGAGCCTCGTCTCACTGGCTCATTAGGGATCCCACAGAACCCTACCATAAAACAACGCAGTAATAGCAGTGCTAATAGGAAAAGCAAAGCAGTAACAGCAGGAGCAGGAACAACAACAACAACAACGGAAGTAACAGCCGCCACGACGAAAGTCGAAGGAACCACGACTGAGTCGCAAGCTACTCCTATCGATAAGAACACTAATTCTCAAACGCATTGTCGGGAATCAATAAACCGATAAAAGGAACACTGGCTACACATCCAGGACACATCATGACACCTCAGTCATGCAAGCTCTTCTACAGAGACAAAAACCCGACTCAAGACCACACGGTCTAAAGCACAAGATATACACGAACTCACCGTCGTGTACGCTACCGTAATCGTAATCGTAACCTCGAGTGAAGCCAAACACAGGCTACCCGGACAAGTCACGAAAGCACAAGTCATGCGTCAAGTGACAGAAGCACCTCCTCACTAGAAGAATAGCCAGATGCGTCCACTGACATCTTACACTGCGCCTCAAGTATCTCCCACTCGCCTGGAACGGCGGTAACTGAGACACTCACAAGGACCAAGTACCAAGTAACGAGTGACTAGTCAGGGTCACGCCCGTCGGCGCTCGTCCAACGCCCCTAACCACGTGCGCACACACAAGCTCAATGTCTTGAGCCAGGCCTCTAGCTGGTTTTCCCCTCCTGTAGGACTCTCACGGCAAGACAAAGGGGCCCACGGCAACCAGTCTACAAACCGTCTGAACTGGGAACACGCCCCACCACCACTCCCAGGTGGGCCGACACACAGGAAAGTGTCGTCAGGCTACGACTAGTGGAGGCTCACTAGACACAGAGACTCAAAACAATGAAGTACGGATAGGGTAAGCATGCACCTATCGTACGTACTACGAAGCACAAGGCAGCACACCAGATTATCGTCAGACTCAGGACAGTCAACTAGACCTGCTGACAATGATCCTTGAGTCACAAGACTTAGGTCAAGATCGTCGCACATCACGATAATAAGTCATTAATTAGCCTAGTCCCTAAGCCAAAATCACGGGAAACACATTATGGAAGATGGCACAGAACTGCCGGATCCATAACAACAATAATGATAATAATGAGTCCTCGGCCTCCGAGCCACACAACGGACTCACTATTCCGCATAACACGAACCACAGAACATGAGGTATTACCGAAGCCCTCAAACACATGGACACACAAACCGAGGTAAGATGATACCTCCAAACGTCCAAAGCCATGTCTCGATCCTCACAGGATAGACGAGACACTCACGAGGTCACGTGTCAACCACTGGGTCACAACCGGGTTGACCGGAAACCATAACGACCCTCGAAAATACCATGAAATGCTGCTCGGTACAATGACACTCCCGAACACCCTATAACATGGTCACAGCCCTCATAGGACGTCCAAGACATCTGTTGTAACAGATGGATGCTAAGATCTAGAGGGGGGGGTGAATAGATCTACCCCTTAAAAATACGAACAAAAATTAACTGTGGAATTAAAGGTTCTGCTACGAAACTATCAGATGCACTAATCACAGATATAAGAATCTATAACCAAATTTAGACAGCAGCAGACATAGAGAGGAAGTAAGAACATCTAAGCAAGTAGATTAGGCAATATATGACCAGACAGAGTTAATTTCAATTGGTGATCCTATGCATTCATCTAAGTGAGAAATGAACTAGAATGATAAGCACACAATCAATCACACAGAACACCAGGGATTTTAGGTGGTTCGGTTTTCACCTACATCCACCCCACACTCAGACTAAGTGTGACTTACTATTGATTCACAGCATCGATCCGCTGATCCACAGCTTCGGGGATTAAATCCCTACACACTGCTGATCCACAGCTTTAGGGAAATGATCCCAGACCGCTGAGCCTCACATCTTGCTACCGCTAAGCTTTACAGCTTCACTGTCCGAGGACTCACCCTCGCCCGCTGACTCACAACTTGACAAAATTCAAAAATAGAAACAAAAGAAAGAAACGAGACAACAATGAAACTCTCTAGGAGTAGATTGACTTTGGATTTGATCCACGAGTCAATTACAAGTACCAATTCTCTTAAACTCTCTTCAATCTCAAACTTACGATACTCTGTTCTCCTTCTAGCTTCTCTTCTCAGCTTTCGGCTCTCTTCAGCTCCGAAGACTTCTTCTTCTTTGCTTCTTGCGCTCGCTCTGCTAGTCTCTTCAGATCTCACTCACTTCCTCTATCTGTCTTTTCTCTCTCTATTTTTCTTGCTGTGGCGCACAAATTTTGGGCGACTTTCTTCCTTTTATAGGCAGCAGGCAATCGGCGTGCGGTCACCACGTTCCCGCCAAAAGTTTCACTTAGATCTGATCCCTCAAAGTTCCACGCGTCAAAATCTCAGCACTGTAGCTGTCCACGTGATAGGATCATCTGTTCCGTTCCTTGCCTCGGATCATGTGCCATTAACCTGGTACTTTGACTTCCACGTGAGATAAGTTCGCAGGTTGTCAGTACACCCATCATTTGTTCGACCAAGTGACTGACCTGGCAATATATCAGACAAAAGTGTTAGCTTTTAGCACAAGGAGAATGCTGCTAGCATCGACTTTATATGCATGCGACACGAGACTAGCATCGACCTTATATACGAGTCAAAGGACTAGCATCAACCTTATACCTTCAAACATGCACCAACTTATATGTTGACCTTATATGTAGATATGCGGAATATGCACAGACCTATATGCTGATCGATCAGAACGTGCACGGACCTGATATGCATAAAAGATAAAGGTGCACTGACCTTGTATATCATAATAGAAAGGTGCACCGACCTTTATGCTTGTTCTTGTATGCAGACACACAATGTATGCACCGACCTATATGCACAAGGGAATGTGCACCGACCTATGTGTGCATGATGCAAACTGTTAAAGTGCACCGACCTTGTTGTGTATGAATAAGAATGTGCACCGACCTTGTTGTGCACAATGTAAAACCTGCACTGACGTTATGTGTGTTTCTATAGAAACATGCACTGACTATATGCAAGCGTGTTTCTACAGAGACATGCACCGACTATATGCAATCACAATGCAAAACCTGCACCGACCTTATATGTGTGTTTCTACAGAAACATGTACCGACTATATGCAAGCACAATGTAGACGTGCACAGACTCTATCAATGACTAAGACCGATGTGCACCGATCTTAGATACGAATGGCAAATTCTGCACTGACCTTATGTGCACTTCTACAAAGACATGCACCGACCTTGTATAGAGTCATACAAGACATGCACCGTAAATGCGTGCTATAAGATCTACATCGACTTTAGTAGACTAAGAGATGATGTGCACCGACCTTGCCTCTGCTTACCATGTAATTTGCATCGACCTTTATTATGAACAAAGTTTATCATGCACCGACCTTAGTATGAAGTGCATGTACATGAAGCTATGAAATGCTAACTATGTTGAAAATCATTATTTATCAAAATCAAAGGGCTGAAAAACAAAATGTATTGTTGCCAATCATCAAAACAAAATAGGAAATTAAATTCAGAGAATTTAATCAAAGGAGACATGACATGAAATATATTATTCCACAAAAGCTCCCACAAGATTCTCCCCCTTTTTGATGATGGCAACACGTTTACATTTTGATGTCAACAATGATTTTATTAAAAGTCAAGAATTATGCTCACAACAATATGCACATAGTATCCACGCAGTAAAATTCAAGAGATGCAAATGCAAAGGCTCCCCTTAATGCAAAACACTTTCCCCCATCAAACTCTCTAAAGACTTATCAACATCAAAATCTCTCCCCCTTTGCCATTAGCAGAAAGGATAAAAGGAAGATATCAAGATGAGTACCACATTGAAGAAGAAATCTGATGTGACAAACTATTTAGGCTTTTCAGTAACCAAGCAAGTAAAGTATAGATTCTTCTATTATGAGAGTGCAGATAGTGCATTCCTGAACTTATGTGGTTTAAAGAGTATGAAAGTGAGAGACTAGCCACTCCACTCTGTGAGAACCAGTCTGTATAAGCTCTTAATAGTAATGAACGAGGATCACATGGGACATGTCAGCTTTTGTCTTACTTTATCTTATTTTTCTAAGCCTCAAGGCATCATCAGGATTGACCAAAACTTGTATTGAGATTAAACAAACTCCACAGTTCTGAATTAATCTACAGAGAAGTAGAGACACTTTCATATATTTCTTTTCTTTACTGCTTTAGAATAGTCAAGTATAATCTAGCCTTTTTACATAGGAGTACACATTTATCAGACGCCAGTACCCCTAGTTACTCGGCAAGATCCACTATTCTGTCTCAGGTATAGTTTCCACCTTTTTGGGTAAGGGTACACGCTTATCAGACGTTAGTACCCCTAGTTACTCAGTGGGACTAACCTTTTATTTTCTGAACAAAGATAAATTGAAGTACTTCATGACATGAGTTTTTCTTCATTTCATTGATGAAGTACCCAATTACTCAGTGCATTCAATCATTGCTTTGCCTTTAAAGTATATGATTTATCATTTTGACACAGCTGTCCATTTGATTTTCAGAAAGTGTTGTTTAAGAACAATACATATTTTCAGGTTTTCTCAACCAATTTAGCCTGAGTCTAGGAAAATTCAGATTTTGCAAGACTCAATTAAACATGACATGCACGAAATGGTTAAGAACTATTAAAAGGTATTCCACAGTCCTTCTTCATTGAGTTTGGTTTTTAGTCTCTAAAGAACATTCAGTTTAAACCAACAATTCATTCAGGGTTCATTATTGTTTCTTATAAGAGAAGCTTTCTGATTTCAGCAGCTTAGATTAATGAACATGTCTCTCAGTTTGACATTTGATCAGAAAAAAAAATGATTCCAAGAAATGTTCAGATACTGATGCCAAGGATGAGAATAGATCAGATAAACAGAGAGTATATCATACAGATTCAAGAAAGACAGTGAGTTTTCAAAGGAGTCGACACTGAAAGTTGACATTTTTGAGCAATGATCAGGAGTCGACACTGAAAGTCGACATTTTTGAGCAATGATCTGATCAATCACTAAAGAATTATTCTGAACTCCCCTTATCAAAATGTATGAGATGAAATTAAGATGCATGAAGTGGAATTATAGGGATGATATAAGAATGCACAAACTCCCCCTGACTGTGTACATGAGGTTTCAGATATGTATGAGAAAGGCACTAACCAACTCTAGACATATGTGAATTGACCCATGGTACTAGGCGAAGGACTAGCCTCTACGCATAGTGTGGGTTTCCAGACAGAAAATATCTGTCCTTCCCCCATCTTCCATTTGATATACCTATGGGTCAACCATGAAGTGTAGTAAACAGACATTCAGTGACTCATATTACATCAGAAGCATCCAGGAGATAAAATAAATCTGAATGAGCATTCATGCTAAGAATTTACAAAGACCAAGTTCTCTTCTTAAAAACTTAAATCTTTCATTTCCAAGTGGTTTTATAAAAATGTCAGCAATTTATCTTTCAAATTCAATGAATTCAAGCTTAATCTCCTTTTTATTAACTTCATCTCTAAGAAAGTGATGTTTGATTTCAATGTGTTTAGTCCTAGAATGGTGAACATGATTTTTAGTTAAGGAAATGGCACTAGTGTTATCACAAAAAATTGTAATGCAACCAAGATTGATAAGATATTCAATTAACTAGTGTTTAATCCAGAGGACTTGGGCAACACAGTTACCTGCAGCCACATACTCTGCCTCAGCAGTGGATTGGGCGACAGTGTGCTGTTTCTTAGATGCTCAAGACACTAGACACCCACCTAGAAATTGACAATATCCACTAGTACTTTTCCTATCTATCCAACACCCGGCATAGTCTGCATCTGTGTAAGCTATGAGGTCCAGCTCACACTTAGCAGGATACCATAAGCCTAAGTGATGCGGGACGGACACGGGGACCGACTATACGTGGTATGAACCTCGGACTCTAGATGCGAACACTACCAGCAACACATGATGGGAGAGACACTAGGCCCGACACGGAGAGCTCCTATGGGCTATACGTCGCTAACAGAAACGCAAGCTCACTCGTCATCCCAAGCGAGGGAAACGCGGATCGTGCGCGGTTGAAGAACCGACAGAGTTCACGGGTAGTCAACTAACTTCCGGACTCGGATCGAGTCACGGGACGGGTCACTCTCACACTCACAGCGGTGACATGGACTCACGGGCTAGTACCTATCGCTCTCAGTAGCGGCAAAGACCATATACTAAACTAGCAAGCGAATGCCGAGAAGTTAAGACCATTACCTCCACGCACCCGGCGTGGCGAAGACAACCCCGGCCGAAATACGGACTCCCGGTTAAACAATATTACAGCAATACAATGATTTGACCCACTCCACGCAGGGAGGTAAAAGGTCACATGTGGGGCCCGGGAATCAAGCAAATCGGGTTGACGGGCAGCATCTTGATGTCGCCCGGCGGTGCCGAACTCCGCATTTTCGTGCTTTTCGAACGGCGGATTCTACGGGTCCGTGGGGCCCACGGACGGCGCTGTCCTCCGGAGCTGCGGGGGTGAGACCCACTGTGATGGGGACCCCTGGTGGCACGCCTCCACGGACGGTGATCGGCCGGAAATGCCGATCGGGGGTCGATTGGCCCCGATTCCCAATTGTTGAACTAGCTGCCCACGGATTTTGATTTCTGTTTTCCGGCGCGCGCTCCGGCAAGAACGGCCGCTGCGATCAATCCCGACGTCGGATCGGGGCGCATGAGCTATCGTTGGAAAGCTCTCTTCAAATCCTTCAATCTAGATCTAAAGAGATCGCTGGATCTGGTCGGATCTGAATTTTATTGAATTTTCAAGTTCCTCTTGTACAGTACCCGAAATCTCAGATCTGCAGGGAACTTGTCTGAGAACTGCCGTTGACCGCCTAGTAGATCTTTGATTAAACTCCTAAGCTCTTCACAAAAGTTATAGGATTTTGCACAAGGAAGATGGAAATATTTTTTTTGGACTGATTGGAGGTGTCTAAGAATTGATATGATTTTTACACTGGACAGAGGTCGGATCAGGAAACAGGTGGATATCACTGTAGCTAGCTCTGAGAACGAATTTTGAAAAATAGGTGGAGAGTTGATCAAAAATCAGGAAAATTCGTGCAAGGAGAAGTGAGTGGACAGAACTCCCAGTAAAAGTGGGAGCAATAGCAAAAATCACAAAGGGGTCCGAACATGGGAAACACAGGGCGGGTGGAAATTGAAACAGCAAGCAAATAGATCTGGGAAATGAGATTGGACGAAAATGGGAAATTGCCAAATGGAATAATTATGACCCACAAATTTTTGTAGAATGTGGGGAACACCTCTAGAACATCCCCTAAAAATCCCAAATCGATCGGAGCTCGTGGCTTACTGCAAAATTTTGTGGAAGGGGCTGCTACAGGTAGAAGGCAGAACTCCGACGGTTGCGATGGCGGTGCGGTGACGGCTCGTGGCGGCGGCGATGATGACCGGAACCGATAGGGGAGGAGTCACACCTCCAGAAGGCAGCCTTCACAGCTGCAAGGGGGAGAGGGAGAGAGGGAGAGGGGGGGTGCCCAAGGGCTGCTCCAAGGATTTTCCAAGTTCAAATGGCATTAATTCGTCAAAAATGAAAATTACAAGCATATATAGGTTACATGTCTAATCAATCCTCAACCGTTGGATCTAGGGATGGGAGATGGAGGGCTGGGATTGCATGTGACCATCCACAAAAATTAAAATTAAAATACAAGGGGGGGCAGGCCATTGATTAGGGAGGCAAGGGGGGGACATGGTAGGTGGGGGTGGGTTGGAATTGTTGCCATTTTCATTCCAATGTCCCCCACTTGGCCCACCCTTCTAGAAGCCACCATTTGAATGGTTGACCGACCCCACATGGGGCCCTAGGGATGAGGTGGATCAATGGGAGGGGGCCTGGGGTCCCGTGGGGCCCAGGGGTCTCATTTTTACAAATAAGCCCCTCTTACAATCAAAATTACATACCGAATAAAATGAAGTGAACACACATTAAACACAAATAAAGTCTAACTAAATATGATAAATGGGGAGACTCAAGGCGGAGTCTCCAGACTGTCTCCGAGCCAGATGGATGCTGAGGTGGCTCGAGTCGTGCTCCGTGTGCGGTACCAGTGGCTCGGCGTATCACGCCGCTCAATTGCTCGGGTGTCCGCACCAATTCTCCCCGGGTGGGAGAAACTCGACCCTGTCGAGTAAGGGTCTGCATCGCTCCTGTATCACTCCAGAAGGTCCGGATCAATCCTCTGCAACTCGCCATGTGTGATCCATGTGTCCTCGGTAGCGGGCCGTCCTCTCCATCGCACTAGGTAGCGCGGGTAGGATCCACTCCTGGTAACCGTCACCTGCTCATCCAGTATATGATCTATATGCTCACGCTGCTGTGATAAGGGGGCTGGAGGTGGACACTCAGGTGTGGGCTCACTCTCAATGGGAGGAGATGGCTCAAAAGGCTCACTAGGGATCACCACTGGGTCCCTATATGCAACTAGATCCGAAATATTAAAAGTAGAGCTTATACCATTTTCCTCGGGCAAGTCCACAACATACGCATTGGATCCAATGCGTTTCAACACTCTAAATGGACCGGCTCCGCGAGCTTGCAACTTCTTAACGGTTCTAGAGGGAAATCGTTCAGGTCTTACCCTGATCATGACATATTCGCCCTCTTGGAACTCTCGGTGGTGTCGATGGGCATCGGCTAGCTCTTTGTAACGTGCATTGCTGGCCTCACTCATGTAGACTCCTAACATGCCTAGCACTAGACTCGGCATACTCACTATGCACTCCTAAAATGCTTAGCAAAATAAAAACACACGGATGCACACACAACCCTAAACAACCCTACAGTTAGTCAAACCCAATCATATGCAAGGTGGTCCAGGACATCCGAATGTGTGCCATGCATACCCTAGGTGTGACCGAGGGTCGGTACAATCATAAGACGGTCCTTTGGATTTTGGAGGTTTGGGTGGGACAGGAGGGTCGGGTGTCTCTCGCCCATGAACGGACTCGGTGGGTGCCGATGGCCCGGTCCATGGGGGAGGGGTATAATGGTGACCTCCTTTAAAGAAGTGGAATGGAGATTGTGGACCAAGGGGACCACTAAGAAAGGGATCAACTAATGTGTGACCCCTCGATATGGATTCCCTCATCTCAAGATCCCATGTGTGGAAGTCTAGAAGGTGTTGTTGATCTCCTTCATCCTTGAAGGGAGTTGAGACGGTGGGGGTATGATGGTGGACTCTCTCAAAAAGGTGGAGTAAATATGGTGGGTCACGGGGTCCACAAGAGAATGGGTTGAAGGGATCAAAGAAGGTATGACCCCTCGGACTAGGCTTCCACAAATCGTTGTCCCACATTTGGAAATCTTGGAGGTGCAAATGATCACCTTCATTCATTGTGAGAGGTGGGACGACAGTCATAGGTAAAAAGTAAGATTCCTCCCTTGGGCAAAAGGAAATGAAGTCGGACTCGGCCGGCATAGGGAGGAGTAGAAGAACCTCCGTGGTAACATGACCCACGGTGTACACGGAGGTGATGGACCCTAAAGCGGGATGAGTGAAACTACGACCTGTGGGTCGGTCGAAGCCTGGAGCCAACAAGTGCGTAAATGTCCACTGCCGGTCTAACCCTTTAAGAAGGTCATCTAATGTATCCATATAGTGACTAGACCAGAAAGTGGTGCGAAATGAATTGATTGGCACCAAAGGTAGGATAGGGTCCATAGATGGGAGGGGAGATGGGACCAGGCCATTCTTAAGCCAGCTAAGGAGTGGCTCGGCTATAAGTAGCTTTCCCGTTAGAAACACGGGTAGCTGTGGCTGAGGTGGCTCCGAATAAAGATCGGAGAGTGAGGCTTCTCCAACCCTTTTGTCCCCTAGGGCTAGAGATGTCCGAGTGGGACACTGTCCGACAAAGTGGCCGAACCCCTAGCAGCGATAACACTGCTGTCGTGACCCACTATGCTCCCTGATAAGTGGACCCTTACCCTTATCCTCCTGACGGACAGGGGGTGTAGGCAATGGGGCTCTCATGGGTGGGGAAAGAGGATCCACTATGATGGGGAGAGGACCTTGGGATGGAACCATAGATGGCAACGGGTTGGGGCTACCGATTGCTACCTCCTTAGGCTCGTGTAGGAGTACATCACTAGGAGTATGTGTCCTATCCACCCCATCCAACCGGTCCAAAATCATTTGCATAAGTTCGGCAACGGAGTGGGTTGGAATAGGGATATCATGGTGGACTCGCCCGTAGTCAACCGTCCTAGGATTGGGTATTGGCTCATCTACGTGTGGGGCTCTTTGCCTCTGACTAGGACCCACTTGGTTGGAAGTGATCGGGTGGGGCCGGTTGGAGGTGACCGGTTGGGGCACGTAGACCTTCCTAAGCTCTCTCTTCATGTCCCACCATGATTCGATGGGCCATTGCCTCCTAACCTCTCTCAAGCACTCAATGTGGTCCCACTTTTCGGCGGCCTCGTGTAGAAGCCTCTCCTTGGAAAAATAGAATTGCTCGGCTTCGGACATGGTATAACAATCAAAGTATGTGTCCATGGCAGCCTCCCACTTGAGGTAGTCGCCCGGGCCATTGGGGCCATAAATATCCAAGGCTTCGGGCCTACGGAAGTGGAGTGGATGGTTGCCAAGCCCATGGGTAGACCAACGGCCATATGGCCCGGGTGATTGGGAATCCATGGGAAATTAGGGGGAACTACATGTTGAACATGCCGACTCTCGAACACGACACTAGACCGGCTATGCAAGGTTGGAATGCACTAACTAATGCAAACACCGACTAATGCACCTAGACCTAAACCAATATCCGGTACGTGGCGGAGTTAATCGATCCGAAGATCACTCCCGCAAGTGTGCGACCTCCCGATAGGAGTAGCCTAACGTTCGGACAACACCTTTTAAGATACCGAATTATCGGGATGAAATGTAATTTTAAAACACCTTTTTTTTGTTTTAAAATAATGATGATCCTAGACTTGACTTAGACCATGCAAGACATATGCAACGACTACCCTAGACTCGACTTGCTCTGATACCAAACTGATGCGGGACGGACACGGGGACCGACTCTACGTGGTATGAACCTCGGACTCTAGATGCGGACACGACCAGCAACACATGATGGGAGAGACACTAGGCCCGACACGGAGAGCTCCTATGGGCTATACGTCACTAATAGAAATGCAAGCTCACTCGTCATCCCAAGAGAGGGAAACGCGGATCGTGCGCGGTTGAAGAACCGGCAGAGTTCACGGGTAGTCAACTCACTTCTGGACTCGGATCGAGTCACGGGACGGGTCACTCTCACACTCACAGCGGTGACATGGACTCACGGGCTAGTACCTATCGCTCTCAGCAGCGGCAAAGACCATATACTAAACTAGCAAGCGAATGTCGAGAAGTTAAGACCATTACCTCCACGCACCCGGCGTGGCGAAGACAACCCCGGCCGAAATACGGACTCCCGGTTAAACAATATTACAGCAATACAATGATTTGACCCACTCCACACAGGGAGGTAAAAGGTCACATGTGGGGCCCGAGAATCACGCAAATCGGGTTGACGGGCAGCATCTTGATGTCGCCCGGCGGTGCCGAACTTCGCGTTTTCGTGCTTTCCGAACGGCGGATTCTACGGGTCCGTGGGGCCCACGGACGGCGCTGTCCTCCGGAGCTGCGGGGGTGAGACCCACTGTGATGGGGACCCCTGGTGGCGCGCCTCCACGGACGGTGATCGGCCGGAAATGCCGATCGGGGGTCGATTGGCCCCGATTCCCAATTGTTGAACTAGCTGTCCACGGATTTCGATTTCTGTTTTCCGGCGCGCGCTCCGGCGAGAATGGCTGCTGCGATCAATCCCGACGTCGGATCAGGGTGCATGAGCTATCGTTGGAAAGTTCTCTTCAAATACGTCAATCTAGATCCAGAGAGGTCTGCTGGATCTGGTCAGATCTGAACGTTATTGAATTTTCAAGTTCCTGTTGTACAGTACCTGAAATCTCAGATCTGCAAGGAACTTGTCTGAGAATTGCCATTGACCGCCTAGTAGATCTCTGATTAAACTCCTGAGCTCTTCACAAAAGTTATAGGATTTTGCACACGGAAGATGGAAATATTTTTTGTGGACTGATTGGATGTGTCTACGAATTGATATTATTTTTACACTGGACAAAGGTCGGATCTGGAAACAGGTGGACAACACTGTAGCTAGCTCTGAGAACGAATTTTGAAAAATAGGTGAAGGGTTGATAAAAAATCAGGAAAATTCGTGGAAGGAGGGGTGGGTGGAAAGCACTCCCAATAAAAATGGAAGCCCTAGCAAAAATCACAAAGGGGTCCGAACATGGGAAACACAGGGCGGGTGGAAATTGAAACAGCAAGCAAACAGATCTGGGAAATGAGATTGGAAGAAAATGAGAAATTTCCAAATGGAATAATTATGACCCACCAATTTTTGTAGAACGTGGGGAACACCTCTAGAACATCCCCTCAAAATCTCAAATCGATCTGAGCTCTTGGCTGACTGTAAAATTTCGTGGAAGGGGCTACTGCAGGTAGAAGGTAGAACTCCGACGGTTGCGATGGCGGTGCGGTGGCGGCTCGTGGCGGCGGCGATGATGACCGGAACCGATAGGGGAGGAGTCACACCTCCAGAAGGCAGCCTTCACAACTGCAAGGGGGAGAAGGAGAGAGGGAGAGGGGGGGTGCCCAAGGGCTGCTCCAAGGATTTTCCAAGTTCAAATGGCATTAATTCGTCAAAAATGAAAATTACAAGCATATATAGGTTACATGTCTAATCAATCCTCAACCGTTGGATCTAGGGATGGGAGATGGAGGGCTGGGATTGCATGTGACCATCCACAAAAATTAAAATTAAAATACAAGGGGGGGCAGCCCATTGATTAGGGAGGCAAGGGGGGGACATGGTAGGTGGGGGTGGGTTGGAATTGTTGGCATTTTCATTCCAATGTCCCCCACTTGGCCCACCCTTCTAGAAGCCACCATTTGAATGGTTGACCGACCCCACATGGGGCCCTAGTGATGAGGTGGATCAATGGGAGGGGGCTTGGGGTCCCGTGGGGCCCAGGGGTCTCATTTTTACAAATAAGCCCCTCTTACAATCAAAATTACATGCCAAATAAAATGAAGTAAACACACATTAAACACAAATAAAGTCTAACTAAATATGATAAATGGGGAGACTCAAGGTGGAGTCTCCAGGCTGTCTCCGAACCAGATGGATGCTGAGGTGGCTCGAGTCATGCTCCGTGTACGGTACTGGTGGCTCGGCGTATCACGCCGCTCAATTGCTCGGGTGTCCGCACCACTAAGTCTAGGGTGCCAGACAGATACCTAAAAATTTGTTTCACAGCTATTAAATGTGATTCCTTAGGACATGCTTGAAATCTAGCACACAAACATACTGAAAACTGAATATCAGGTCGAGAAGTAGTAAGATATAGCAAGGATCTAATCATACCTCTGTATAGCTTGGGGTCTACCGTTTTACCTTTAGGGTCAGAATCAAGGCTGGTAGATGTTCCCATTGGTGCGGTTATTGCTTTGAGGTTCTCCATCTTGAATTTCTTCAAAAGATCCTTGATATATTTCTCTTGAGTTATAAATGTTCCTTCTTTGGCCTGACAGACCTGCAACCCAAGAAAAAAAATTAGCTCTCCCATTGAGCTCATCTCAAATTCACTAGTCATTAAAGCTAAGAATTCCTCACACATGGATAAATTGGTTGATCCAAACACTATATCATCTACATAAATTTAAATGATCAAAATTTATTTTTCACATACCTTTGTGAATAATGTTTGGTCAACCTTACCTCTAGAGAATCCCTTTTCTATGAGGAAGTTGCTCAGTCTGTCATACCATGCTCGGGGAGCTTGCTTAAATCCATAGAGTGCCTTATCAAGTTTATAAACATGGTCAAGAAATTCAAGACACTCAAAACCAGGGGGTTGCTTTACATATACATCCTCTTTTATTTCACCATTTAGAAAAGCAGACTTGACATCCATCTGCTGTAGAGTTATTCTTAGACTGCATGCAGTAGCCAAAAGAATCCTAATGGCTTCTAGCCTAGCTATAGGGGCAAAAGACTCTTCAAAGTCAATACCAAACTCTTGGTTGTACCCCTGAGCAACCAGCCTAGCCTTATTTCTAACAATTTTACCATGCTCATCAATTTTATTCAGAAAGACCCATTTAGTGCCTATTATGTTACCATGAGAGGGTTTAGGAACTAAGTGCTAGACCTTGCTCCTATAAAATTGACTACTTCATGCATGGCATTAATCCAATGTTCATCCTGAAGGGCACTCTCTATGTTCTTTGGTTCTACCTGAGATATTAAAGCAAATGAGTTCAATTCATTTTCAATTCTAAAGTGTGCTCTAGTTCTCGGTGGTTCATTTAGATTACCAATAATGTTCTCAAGGGGATGGTCTCTAAGAAATTTAAGGTTAGTGACCTGATTACTTGAATTCTCACTTACCTCCCCATGAGTTTCAGATTCTTCAGCTTCTTCAGTAGATTCTTTATTTTGGTCATCTTTGGTCTTCAGAATTACTCTATCAATTTTGTCCCTGCATAAATCAGTTTCAGTTCTAATTGCAGACTTATCAAAAACAACATGAGGAGACTCTTCTACAATTTTAGAATTGAGATTAAAAATCCTGTAGGCTCTAGACTGATCAGAATAACCTAGAAATATTCCAGGTTCACTTTTGGGTTCAAACTTATCAAGGTCTCATTTGGAATTTATATGAACAAAACATTTACAACCGAAAACCTTGGAATGAGCTGGAGAGGGTTTCTTACCTTTAAGAATTTCACAGGGAGTCATTTAAGTAGTGGGTCTTACCAGGGCTCTATTAATTATATAACATGAAGTGTTAATTGCCTCTGCCCAAAACTTCCTTTGTAGGTTCCCTTCTACTAGTATAGTCTGAGCCATTTCAACTAAAGTTTGGTTTCTCCTTTCCACCACTCCATTCTGCTCTGGAGTTCTTGGTGAGGAGAACCTGTGAGTGATACCATTCTCCCTGCAAAAATCGTCAAAATGTGAGTTGACAAACTCACCACCATGATCAGACAAAATGTTCAAAATAATATGCTCATTGGTCTATTTTATTTTGTAAAAGAACTCCTGAAATTCTTCAAAGGCTTCATTTTTGTGAGACAAGTAAAAGACCCAAGTGAATCAAGAGAAGTCATCAACAAGCACAAAACTATATCTTTTTCCAGATAAGCTAACTGACCTGGTGGGTCCAAATAAGTCCATGTGAATTAGCTCATATGGTTTAGAAGACATGTTTTCGGTTCTAGATTTAAATGATTTTCTGGTCTGTTTACATTGGGTACATGCCTCATAGATTTTATTGTCATTTTTGAAAGAAATTTCAGGAAGCCCTTTTACCATTGTTGTACTCGGACAATTTCCCAACAAAATACCAAAAAATAAGGGTTCGGGAATTTCCCCGAACACCTTCAAGGCATGGGCTATCCAGCCCCTCTGGCACCCAGTGGGCCTGACCAACGGCCCCAACCCGCTAGCCGGGATATACGACGGCATTAGCAATTAACCGTGATCACTCCCGACCCCTCAGCGGTGGACTTTGTCCGCGTTCTATACAACCACCCGGGCCAACCCGGGGGCGCCCCGACTACAAGCCATGCCACGTGGCACTCAGTGAAGAGGCCAGGGGCCTACCCCTGGGACGCCTTCTTTCAACCCTCCAAGGTCAAAGGGAGACCCGAATAAGTCAACCACAGGCTTTGGAGACGCGCAGCGTATGTATACGGCTCATACACGGGTGCCGAATTTTTCCCCGAACACTTTGTGGGCGCATATGTCCCAGCTCTTCTACAATAAACCATGGGTCAACCCACGGCTCCAGCACACCAGTCGGGTTCCACAACAACCCCCCAACAAGTCGGGACCACCCCCGACCCGTAGACACACGACAACGAGCCATTTAGACTTAGCTCTCGGGCCAACCCGAGGCTACTCTGCCAACCCGCCGTGCAACGTGGCACACATCACGGGGCCCAGCCCAAGTACCCAATGTGCCTCCTCTTATCCCCCACAAGCTCATACCCTCGGCCCAAGGCCCACTCCAAGGTGTCTCAGCCAGTCACCCAGGCCGTTCGACAACCCGGGGGAGTGTCGGGTATTTACCCGGACACCTTGCGAGCGGCAACTACGACTCGACAACGTCAACCCCCCATGGGCTGATTCCAGCATCCTAGAATCCCGTGTCCCTTAAAGGACACCCTCAGATGATAAAAAAAGACCCCCGGGGGCCATCCCTCGGGGTTGCGGCTCGTCCGGGGCCGGTTCACCCCGGGGCGCGGCCGCGCCCCCAGGGAGGGCGAACTGCCCGGGGGCCTCGCCCTCTTCCCAGCCCAGAGGCCCCACGGCCTTCCCCAGTCACGGCTTCGTGCAAGATCTGCCGTACCGTGCGTAGAAGGATTCGATGACAAGGAACCCACCAACGAGAGCTCGGGATCGTGCAAGTCTCACATCAACTCCCGTGTTCTTCGTACACACGCGGTCGGTCAACCCGTATCCTTCCAGTATCCTTGATGTATCCTCCAAGTCTTGTCCTTTTCTTCTTAGTCAAAGTAGGAAGAAATTACCAAAAAATCCAGATTTTATAGGGGTGGGGCCGCCCCTCTCTCTCTCCTAGGCAGTCCGCCTAAACTCCCCTAGGGAGGGGTTTAGGCGGACCAGCCTGCCCCCTCAGGCTGGTCCGCCTAAACCCCATAAAAAATAAAAAAAGTTTTTTTAATTAAAAAAAAGCGCCCAGCCCGGTCCGCCCAAACCCCCCTGGGGAGGGTTTAGGCTAACCAGCCTGGACCCCCGGGCTGGTCCGCCTAAACCCCATCAAAACCAAAAAAAAGATTTTTTTATGAAAGAAAACCCCTCTGAGAGGGGTTTAAGCGGACCAGGCTAGCCCCTTGGGCTGGTCCACCTAAACCCTATCTCCCCCACTCCGTCAAAAAAAATGTTTTTTTAATGGGGTTTACCCGGACCAAGTTAGACCTCCAACTTGGTCCGCCTAAACCCCATCCCTGCCCCTTCAACTTCTTATAAATTGCACCCTTAGAAGCTCAAGGGACACGCACAGACAAGCAAGCAACGAATAGATAGACACGCACACGGACATACATACAGACTGACCCGACCTAACTGTCGCACCCTCGGACTTTTGAGGCTTTCGGCAAGGGTCGGGAACGCAAGGAGCAAGGCGCTCGCGTGGGTGGCTTGTAGATCAGCTGGCACACGCCGAGGGTATGTCTGTACTCCCCTCATATGACGTCTAGCCATCATGCGCAAGTCTGCTCCCGTCGCACATAAGGCGTTACGACAATGGTGAACACACCCGCATCCCGGGTCCGCCCGTGCATGACAACCCACGGTGGCCACGCTCATGACACGACGTCTCACCCATGACCGGCATGAAACCGCGTGACTATCGCTCACCTCCGAGGCCCGGACCAGACCGCTCACCTTCAGCCGTGTCCAACCTCCGTCAAGCACTAGCCCACAGCCGCCCCGCCATATAGGCAGTTGGGCATGTCTCAATCTCCCCCTAGGGAGCCTCTGTAAAACACGCGGATATCCGCCATACCACGCATTGACCCGGGGACCGACCCACATGTCGGAATTGTCCCGCGGCTTGCGCCAGCTGTATTTTGGCCATCTTGGTCCATTTGTAAAGCCCATGGGGCCCTCATATAGTATAAAACCAGTTGAATGCAAGTGCCCGCATGTGGGCCCCAACTTTCCACCTACGCCACTCGACACACGTGCCTAATGCCGCTGACCTCAGTCATCACCCCCCAGACAAAAGCACACCCACAGCTGCGAAATGCTCTCGACCCTCCACCCATGGCTTCAGACACATACATGCTTCTCTTTAGCACGGAACGAAGGTGTTCGGATTCAATCCGATGTAAATAAACATCGATCGCTTGCGGTCGGTGGGGAAAGATGTCCAGTACACGATTCCCACAATCGCCTGCGCACTCGCACCCGTGGAACCCCCTCGATCCTTATGTCGCTCGACCTCTCGAGCCCACGTGCCGCGTCCCGGTGATGCTTCCCCGGTCAACCCTTGGTTCCATAGGTGTTTGTCGAGAAATCGACTGGCACGCCCGCACCCTGTCCGGCTAACCTAGGCCCCTGTATTTCCGTGCCATTTGACCCTTCTCGGCTTTCCATAAAAGGAGAGTGCCTGGTACCGCCGTGAGAGGCCTACGGTCACGAAGGAGGATACCCGAGATACATCAAACTCCGGTATTTTTCCCTTCCCGTTGTATCCCAACCTTCACCCCGGTCATCGGCATAAAAAGAAAAAAATCTCGCAACAGAGAGGATGGCATGCCCGGTGGGACGTCTCCCGCCTTCCTTCTTTTTGCTGAAGAAAAGCCTATGCCACCCTTGAAGCCTTGGTTCCCTTTTCCTGTCCTTGCAGGAGAGGCAGAGGAGGGTACTAGCACGCGCATTCCCCAGCGGTCCCCAGTCGGACCTCGCTTGGCGACTATCGGCAACCACCTTAGCAGCACTCAGCATTCCAGCAACTATGGCGGCCGTCACTTACAGTCGCATCGTCATCACCACCCATGCACGGGTGGGTTACTTGGCGACACCGATCACTTTCGGCAGCTTCGCCCCTGTCATCGGATCGCGCTACTTTTTGGGCGTGATTCCTGTGGCTGCATCTCAGCCGATCCTAGTTTCTCCACCGGCTCCCGTGGCCAATGCGCCACGCACACCTCCAACACCGGTGGCCCACTTGAGCACCAGGCTTAGAACTGCCACCACTGGCCCCTGCAGGGCCCCCAGATCGTCTTCGGCCTGGGTGAGTGCTAGCTCTCGAGGCCAGCCTCGGCCAATCTCCAGCACGGGCCCTGTAATACCCCGAATTCTTTTAGAAATTAATTAGAAATTTGTTAGAATAATTCTTTAATAAATAGAATGAGTTATATTTTGACTATTTTATAAAAATCAATAAAAACTATATTCTTGTAGAGGATAACACGTTTAACAAACTTATCTTCTGTGACCAACCCAAGTAAAATCTATAAGTAGGTCGAATTAGTGGATTAAGCCCAAATTGAACACTTAGTTAACCATACCTTGAAACGTCAAATTCGTGCCCAATACTCCATCAAATAAGCCCAAACCGGTGGCAAATGAAAGGCCAGGATGAGAGGATCATTTACCCTCTCTTAATCTCTCAAAACCCTAACCATAGGAGATGCATTCGGCGGAGTTTGGATCGAGTCAACTTTTGCGGCGGCATTCATATCGACCCGACTTGCGTGGACGAATACTCCACGCATAGAAACTTCTAGAAGATGTGTGACCTATTAAAATGAAGCTCTCTAACCCTAGAATCATTTAGAACCAGCGGTGGCTGCAGAGGAGTTAGATCGAGGGAGATCTCCAACGATTAGTGGCTGCGTATACCGACGTCTTTGGTTTTCTTTCTCCTTCCGTCTTCATCTGATTCAGGTAGGTGATAGCATACCAAACCCTACAAATAATATATGGTTAGAAGCAGCATCGTGTTAGCTTTTCATTGATGTAGAAAGCCCTAAATTTTATCAAGTGTTATGCGAGAATTTTAGGTTTTAGTAGAAGCATGTCACTTCTTGGGTTATAATTGTTCCCTTTCGATTAAGTAGTGATTTCAGGCTGTAAACATAAAATTGATTCGTGCATCTTGTATAGTTTTTCGTGCTCTTTCTTTTGGTAGTAAAAATCCCAAATTCCATGCTTTATATCGTGCGAATTTCATGTTTTGGTTCTGACCCTACAAACCTTGCCGGAGTCAGGCAAGGCGAAGGGGCAGCGACCTGTCTGGACTTGTGCGGCCACACGATAGACCGCACATCCAAGATAGGCAGCCCTCTTTTGAACGTTTATAGTTTTCTATATCTGATCGTGTCCCTGGAACCTGCGGCCGATCCCTAACCGCATGTCTTTATTACGGCCAATTCCAGACCGCACATCCCTACAGGCGGCACACTACCGACTGTCCATATCCAGCAGGTCTTCGGATCTGAGGGGATGTGTGCGGCCAGTCTGTGACCGTTCATGGGGATGTAAGGTCCAGAACCGACCACACATCTATAACAGAATGGATTAATGGTCATTTCAGCATGTTATGTTAGTAGATTAGTGGTTATTTGCATGTTAGCAACACACCTAATAAACTGTAATTCATGACAGTAAATCATTCTTGCTGATTTATTTAATCTGAGCTTGATCTTGATTCATCTTTCCAATGAATGTCAATTTTAATTGTGAATCCTTGATAATTGAAGTGGCTATTAGGTTTACACTTGTTATAACCGTTAATCTTGAACCATTTGTATCCCCCTAGATTTGAATTGGACTCAATCGAACTGCTGTGATTTGAGTTAGTCCGAATTGGACTAACAGAGACTTGAGCGGCCATGTGTGGACCGCATATACTCATGAACGGGCCAATAGAGACCGTTCATCCCTGGCTAATGCCAATTAGTTTTGGCCGATTATCCTTGATCCATCTTCGGCCAAACTCTGATTTGATCAATCCAGTAGACCCTAGGCCGACCAGCAAACAGTGGGCTAGACTCTTGTTCAGTTCCACCCTGCCTATGGTAGCCCGAAAGCCCACTTGGGCTAAGTTCTAACTCATGGTTAGGCCCTGTGCTGTGCGGCCAGTAATGGCCCGTACATCTGACAGGCAACCCATGATGGACCGTTCAGCTAATGAGCGGCTCTGTCAGGACTGCATCTCCTGACCTCGATTTTGTAAACTTCTGGCCTTGTACGACCTAATCCCTACCGTTCATATAGAAGAGCGGCCCTTTATCAGCCAGTCAACCTTGACCCCCGAGGGCTAAACCTCAGCCCAGTTGCTATTAGTGCGGCCCAGTGTTGACCGCACAAGTCTTGAGCGGTCCAGTAGGAACCGCATATCATCCAGAGACTAGTTTTCTCCGTGTTTTATGGTTTTGAATCCAAGAACATGTTGGTTCTTGATAGTTTAAACTCCTGGACATAAATTTTGGACATTATCTCTTCAACTTAGCCTTGGGATGTTCCGAGGTAAGTTTGTACTTGATTATAATTGGCCATTTTAACTTGATTAAAGTCTAGACGGAACTTGGGATCTTGGATCTAATAAATCAATGCCAACGCATCATAGGGGCCCGGTCTGGTCCTGGAGAGAGCGCCCGAAAAGTACTTGTGCCCATGGGAGTTTGTAATGACAGGGTGAGGCATTGCACCGAGTGCATGACTAGCGTGATGTCTATGACAATGATCTCTTATCTCTTACTTGAATCGTGTTCTACTTGGTTATATTCTTGCTTGTTGGCCAATTTCCTACAATTTTCTATTATATATATTATTCTTAACTTGCAATTCTTGTAGTTATATCATTCTGCCATATTGTTATTCCATTCCATTCTTAGCACTTTCTTTTGTTATGTTGTTTCATTTGATCGTTATTTCTTTTCTTCCGTTTCATACATGTAATTAATTGGTTAATCACTTACACTTGCCTGTTGTTACCTACTGAGCGTTCGCTCATATAGTTGTTTTCCCCCCTTTCTAAGCAGCTCAGGTGAAGATTCACAGATGGATGGGAATGGGCAACAGTGATGACTTGGTGATGCGGGACGGACCACGGACTCGACACCAAATGGATATGTGATCCTCGGACTCTAGGTGAGCTCGTGATTGTCCCTTAGCGAGGGAAGCGTCGGACATGCGCGGTTGAGAAACCGGCAGTGAGCTAGGGTGGTCGGCTCTCTCTTGTGCCCGGATCGGGTCACGGGACGGTCACGCACTCTCTCGCAGCAGCGATAATAAACATTATATAGCGAGCAAGATATCCCTACACATGCTCTCTAGCAGCGGCATAAACAAGCATATATGAATAAAGCAAATGCCGAGTCAAGGTAACGAACACGATACCTCCACGCTCTCGGCGTGGGGAAGACGGACCCGGCCGAACTCGTACTCCCGAGACAAATAATACACGATTGTTACAGCAAATAACTACTGCCCACTCCACGCAGGGAGGCAAAGGGCTACACAAGTGGGCCCGGGAGGACCGACTTCGGGTTGACAGGCAGCTTCTTGTGTTGATTCGGTTGCACGCGTGCTCACGGCCGTGGGGCCCACGTACTGGTCGGAGGGGCCGTGTAGGTTCGGGGTGGTACCACTGTGGTGGGGACGCTTGGGGAAGCGCTCCCCGGGATGGCGGCACGCTGGTTCACCGGCCAGAGGCCGGGCGGCTCCGATCGGCACCGGTCAGATAAGCTTCCCACGGATCTGCACTTGCTATTTTCAGACGTGCGACCCGGCGAGATCGCTCGCTGCGATCTATCCCGACGTCGGATTGGTGATCAGGAGGTACCTTTGGAAAGCCCTTTCAAAGTAATTCAAGATAGGACTAGAGAGAGAAGCTGGATCTGCACGGATCTAGACTTTGTTGAATTTTGAAGTTTTTGTTGTACAGTACCCGAACTCTCAGAACAACATAGAGTTTTCCTGAGAGTTACCTTTGACCGCAAAGCAAACTTCCGAATAAGACTTCAATCTCTTCATAAAAGTTGTGGAGGGGAAAGAGAGGAAAACGGCAATATTTTTTGTGGAGGGATTGGCGGAGTCTACGATTTGCTATGAATGTTGCACTGACTAGTGGTCGGATCTGGAAACAGGCTGACAGAACTGTAGATGGATCGGAAAGGGAATTTCTAAAAATATGAAATGAGATTTTGAAATTCCAAGAAAAATTAGAGGTGGAGAGGAAAGTGGACATAACTCCCAGTAAATTTGGGAGCTCCTGAAAAAATCAAAAGGAGGTCCGAAGACTAGAAACTCAGGGTGGAAGTGGATCTGGATTGAAAGCAGCCAGATCTGAAATGAAATGGGGAACGAAAATGGAAAATTGGATTTAGGGATATGGGGACCAAACCAATTTTTGTGAGAGCTGGAGGGGACCTCTGGAACACTCCCTCAAAATCCCAGCTCAAGAAGATGTCGTGGATGATAGCAGAAATTCGTGGAAGCAGCTATTGTCCTGAGTGGATAGAACTCCGACGATAGCTTCGCGGCGGCGCGATGGCGGCTCGAACGGCAGTGGCGGCGGCACTAGATGAATCCTGAGATTGAGGGGAGGGGATAGAGGAGAAATCACTCTAGAAATGGGGTTGGGGAAGTGGAAAACCAGAGGTGAGGAGAGAGGGGCGCAGGTTGCTCCAAGCACAAAATGAATTTTCTTCTTTCTTCATAATTTTCAAATGGAAAATACAAGTTTTTATATGCTACACATCAAATCCAATCTCCACCATTGGATCTAGGGATGGGGAATGGATGGCCTGGATTAAATGTGGCCAACACACAAAATAAATAAATAAAAAATTCAGGGGGAGGGCGCCTCCTTGACCAAGGGGGGACAAGGTTGAAATGGTAGGTAGCCTACCTTTGAAATTTTTACCCACTTGTCTACCCATGTGTCATTTGACATTCAACCCTTCTAGAAGCCACCTAGGATAATTTGACCAGCCCCACATGGGTGACATGGACCAATGGGAAAGGGCTGGGGGCCCCCTAGCTGGACCTACTACACAATTGCACAAAAACCCATACAATCCAAGGGAATGACGCATTAGCTTACAAAGCCTTACAATTGCGCATATACTTTCCTCATGGATATAAAAATAAACTAAAGGACATAAATGTAAAATAAAATGTACATGTTCGGCGTCGATTCCCATCAACGCTCCCCGGGTGGGAGGAACTCGACCCCGTCGAGTAAGAGGTGCGGCTGCTCGAGTACTCCGGCGGATCCGTCACCGTGCTAAGTAGCGCGGGTATGCTCCACTCCAAGTGACCATCACCTGCTCATTCCATATATACTCGATATGCACAAGCTGCTATGGGCTAGAGGTGGACACTCAGGGTGGGGCACTCTCAAAAGGGGAGGTGGCGGCTCAAAGACTCACTAGGAATCACCGCTGAGTCCATGTAGGTGACTAGATCCGAGATGAAGTAGAACCGATCCCAATGTCTGAAAAATCGCACTCGAAAGGGACTAACACGCGAGCGTACAAAACCGACTCAACTCGATGTATGCACAGACACACGACAGACAAACGAAACAAAGACTCAGAAGAACCCTAAACAAACCAAATGTTAGTCCGACCTACGCGTAGGCGATGGTGGACCAGGACACCCGAATGCGTGCGATACATGCATTTGATGTAACCAGTGGTTGGCGGAATGGGGAATTCCTAGACCTCCTAAAGTGGGCCATGCATGCATATTGGACTTAGATGTGGGAGGGCCAGGGGTTCCAAATGCACCGTCTTCCTTTCCCCTAGAGGATGGTGTATCTCGCAAGTGAACGGGCTTGGTGGATGTAGACGACCCGGCCCATGGGGAAGGAGTGTGGTAGTGGATTCCCTTGAAGAAATGAAGTATATAAGGTGGGTCATGGGGTCCACTAAGGAATGGGTCAAAGGGATCAAAGAAGGTATGACCCCTTGTGGTGGGTTCCCACAAGTCACGGTCCCACGTGTAGAAGTTTTGAAGGTGTGGATAGTCACCTTCTTGTATTGTGACGGGTGGGACGGGGATCGTAGGCAAGAAGTATGATTCCTCCCTCGGACAAAAGGGTATGAATTCGGGCTCGGCTGGTAAGGGGAGGAATAAGAGGACCTCCGTGGTGACACAACCCACGGTGCACTGGAAGGTAATAGACCCTAAGGCCAGATGAGTGAAAATAAGACTAGTGGTTTGGTCAAAGCCTCGGGCCAATAGATGCGTCAACTTCCATTGTGAATCTAATCCCATGACAAGATCGTCCAACGTATCAACATGGTGACTAGATCGAAATGTGGTATGGAATGAGTTGACCGGCACTAAAGGTAAGGTGGGGTCCATGGATGGGAAGGGATGTGGGACCAAGCCATCCTTGAGCAAACTAAGAAGCGGCTTGGCTATGAAAAGCATACCCGTTAAAAACACGGGTGGCTCGGGCTTGGGTGGCTCCAAATGAGAGGGTTTCGAAGCAAGTTCGGAAATAAAGGGTGGTGACACGGGGACGGTCGGCCGAAGGATGTCGTGGAAGACAAACTTGCCGGGTAGGTGAGGTGGATATAAGGTGCATGTCCTCCTATCCCGATCAAAGATCGCTCTCCTCTCTTCCAACCAAGGTCGCCCTAACATAATGTATGGGCCTGTTAGCGCACCAAGGTTGCACCATGCACCATCGCAGTAAAGAGTGGAGCCGATCATCCTTTCAAACTCGACAAAAGCAAAATCCCCATCGCGGATAATCTTACCCGCCTTCGAGAGGGACTCCACGATATCAAGAGAAACCCAATTATCTGAATCCTTATGAGCGAAATGGAGTCTCGTTGTGGACCCATTGGGTAGAGTAGCTTTAGTAAGGAGATGAGTGAAAGCTAATGGTCGGGCCATGAAGGCATTGGATTGGGCCACAAAGGATGTCCATTCGGACGCAAAGTCTTGGGGAACGGCCATGGGGGTGGCGGGTAGTGGACATGCAGCCACACGGACTACTGCAAACACAACTAATGCACCTAGACTTAACCAAAACTCGATACGTGGCGGAGATAACCGATCCGAAGATCACTCGCGCAAGTGTGCGGCCTTCCCGATAGGCGTAGCCTAACGTTCGGATAACACCTTTTGATATACCGAGTAAAGAGATGTAAATGCGACCCAAAAGACACTTTTTTTTTGTTTTAAAACAATGATTACCCTAAACACGACTTAGACAATGACTAATGACTAGGCGTAAATGACACTCTCTTTTTTTGACACCCTAGACTCAACCTGGCTCTGATACCAAGTTGATGCGGGACGGACCACGGACTCGACACCAATTGGATATGTGATCCTCGGACTCTAGGTGAGCTCGTGATTGTCCCTTAGCGAGGGAAGCGTCGGACGTGCGCGGTTGAGAAACCGGCAGTGAGATAGGGTGGTCGGCTCTCTCTTGTGCCCGGATCGGGTCACGGGACGGTCACGCACTCTCTCGCAGCAGCGGTAATAAACATTATATAGAGAGCTAGATATCCCTACACATACTCTCTAGCAGCGGCATAAACAAGCATATATGAATAAAGCAAATGCCGAGTCAAGGTAGCGAACACGATACCTCCACGCTCTCGGCGTGGGGAAGATGGACCCGGCCGAACTCATACTCCCGGGACAAATAATACACGATTGTTACAGCAAATAACTACTGCCCACTCCATGCAGGGAGGCAAAGGGCTACACAAGTGGGCCCGGGAGGACCGACTTCGGGTTGACGGGCAGCTTCTTGTGTTGATTCGGTTGCACGCGTGCTCGCGGCCGTGGGGCCCACGTATTGGTCGGAGGGGCCGTGTGGGTCCGGGGTGGTACCACTGTGGTGGGGACACTTGGGGAAGCACTCCCCGGGATGGCGGCACGTTGGTTCGCCGGCCGGAGGCCGGGCGGCTCCGATCGGCACCAGTCGGATAAGCTTCCCACGGATCTGCACTTGCTATTTTCAGACGCGCGACCCGGCGAGATCGCTCACTGCGATCTATCCCGACGTCGGATCGACGATCAGGAGGTACTGTTGGAAAGCCCTTTCGAAGTACTTCAAGATAGGACTAGAGAGAGAATCTGGATCTGCACGGATCTAGACTTTGTTGAATTTTGAATTTTCTGTTGTACAGTACCCGAACTCTCAGACCAGTAGAGAGTTTTCCTGAGAGTTGCCTTTGACCATAAAGCAAACTTCCGAATAAGACTTAGAGCCCTTCATAAAAGTTGTGGAGGGGAAAGAGAGGAAAACGAAAATATTTTTTGTGGAGGGATTGGTGGAGTCTACGATTTGCTATGAATGTTGCACTGACTAGTGGTCGGATCTGGAAACAGGCTGACAGAACTGTAGATGGATTGGAAAGGGAATTTTTAAAAATACGAAATGAGCTTTCAAAATTCCATGAAAAATTAGAGGTGGAGAGGAAAGTGGACATAACTCCCAGTAAATTTGGGAGCTCTTGAAAAAATCAAAAGGAGGTCCGAAGACTAGAAACTCAGGGTGGAAGTGGATCTGGATTGAAAGCAGCCAGATCTGAAATGAAATGGGGAACGAAAATGGAAAATTGGATTTAGGGATCTGGGGACCAAACCAATTTTTGTGAGAGCTGGAGGGGACCTCTGGAACACGCCCTCAAAATCTCAGCTCAAGAAGATGTCGTGGCTGATAACAGAAATTCATGGAAGCAGCTACTATCCTGAGTGGACAGAACTCCGACGATAGCTTCGCGGCGGCGCGATGGCGGCTCGAACGGCAGTGGCGGTGGCACTAGATGAATCCTGAGATTGAGGGGAGGGGATAGAGGAGAAATCACTCTAGAAATGGGGTTGGGGAAGAGGAAAACCAGAGGAGAGGAGAGAGGGGCGCAGGTTGCTCCAAGCACAAAATGAATTTTCTTCTTTCTTCATAATTTTCAAATGGAAAATACAAGTTTTTATTTGCTACACATCAAATCCAATCTCCACCATTGGATCTAGGGATGGGGAAGGGATGGCCTGGATTAAATGTGGCCAACACACAAAATAAATAAATAAAAATTCAAGGGGAGGCGCCCCCTTGACCAAGGGGGGACAAGGTTGAAATGGTAGGTAGCCTACCTTTAAAATTTTTACCCACTTGTCTACCCATGTGTCATTTGACATTCAACCCTTCTAGAAGCCACCTAGGATAGTTTGACCAGCCCCACATGGGTGACATGGACCAATGGGAAAGGGATGGGGGCCCCCTATCTGGACCTACTACACAATTGCATAAAAACCCATACAATCCAAGGGAATGACGCATTCGCTTACAAAGCCTTACAATTGCGCATATACTTTCCTCATGGATATAAAAATAAACTAAAGGACATAAATGCAAAATAAAATGTACATGCTCGGCGTCGATTCCCATCACTTGGAGTGTATCAGCTAGTCGTTATGTTGAGATTGTTATAGTTGTTTTACATCTAGCTATGCCTTAGAGCTTGTGTTAGTTATTATAACGGAGTCGAGTAGAGATTATGCTTGATTATGTTTAAGTCAGTTTGATGGTATTTGTAATAGAATTGGAGTTATGTCTATTTATGGCATTATGTTAATTCTTAGCTTAGCATGTTATCTTTACTAGCATTTTCTACTGTCGGTCCCGATATTCCGCGTCGGGGCGTGACAGTTTGGTGGTATCAGAGCCTAGGCTTTATAATATCCCTAGATTCTCTAAGTTCTAGGATCCTAAGTGATACCGTAGGACCTATAACCTTGTTATAAGTCTAAGGACCCATCCTGGTGAGATTTGGGTAGAAGACTGGGGTTGAGTTAATAATCTAATTGCACGATTATCCATTCTTAATTGAACCTAACTTAACCTATTCCACGTGTAGGCTTTTGCAATGTCAGGAGAACGCGTAAAATAGAGGAACTTGCAGCGTACGGTTCAAGGACTTACTCAGGCTTTGCAACAAGTGGCTCAAGGAGGAGCTGCAAACCATGGCACTGGCGATCTTTATCGGAGCTTTCGTGGGATGAATCCCCCGCGATGTGGAGGCTCGACTGACCCTGATGAAGTTGAGCACTGGCTTGAAGAGATAGGGAGGATTTTTGAAGTGATGCAATGCAACGATCAAGAACGTGTCCTCTTGTCGACCTTTCAACTTGAACGTGATGCGAGGACATGGTGGGACACAGTGAAGGCTACCCTTGGTGATAGACAAGTCACATGGGAGGAGTTCAAGGAATTCTTCAATGATAAATATTTCTCTAATCGAGTACAAGAGAAGAAGGCGGCTGAGTTTGCTACTTTGATGCAACGAAATCTATCCGTAGCTGAATATGAAGCTCAGTTCTCTCGACTATCTCGTTATGCTACTCACTTGATATCTACCGAGAAGATGAAGGCTAAGCACTTTCTTAATGGGCTGAAGCTGCAGTATATCAACCAGTTGGCACCGATGGAAATTCAAACTTATTCTGAGATGGTGAGAAAGGCTCAAGTATTGGAAAATACTTTGGAAATGATGGAGAGAATCAGTGGGAAGAGTTTTAAGATAGAACAACACCATACTGGTTCTGGGAGTATCAAGCCTGGTCATGGTAGGAAGAGGCCCATTAGCGGGTTTGGTTCATGGAAGGGCAAGATGCCGAAGATTGAAGACAAGAAGCATAGCCCTATTGTTCCATTCAAGGGCGTATGCAAGTACTGTGACCGTCCAGGTCATAAGATGGAGGAGTGCTGGCGCAAGCTGGGTGCCTGTTTACGTTGTGGCAGTAGGGACCACCATATTCCCGAGTGTCCCTTTTTATCTGAGCGAGCTACCCCGGTGAAATCGCGAGGAATCAAGAAGCGGCAAGGAAAGTTCCAGGCCCTACAAGAAGACGAGACAGGACCCGCCAAGGAAGGTGGACTTGTCGAAGGTACTCTTATTATACATGATAAATCAGCTTTTGTTCTTTTTGATACTAGTGCCACACATTCTTTTATTTCTTAGAGATTTGCGAAGTCTTTAGCTGTGAAGCCAGTTTTGATGAATTATCTGTTAGAGATTTCAACTCCTATTAGTTCCGGATCAGCAATTAAGTATTTCTATCCTTCTAGTAAGGTCATGATCAATGAACAAAATCTGCCAGCTAATTTAGTTTGTATGGACATGAAGGATTATGACGTAATCCTAGGAGCAGATTGGTTGGCTATGTATGAGGCCAATGTTCGGTGCAGATATAGTTCTGTGTCTTTCACTGGACACCCTGGACTTTCTTTTATAGGAACTAGACACCATAAGTCTATTCCACTTATTTTGGCTCTTCGAGCTGATAAGCTGATGAGGAGAGGATGTAAGGCTTTTCTAGCCTTTGTTTCTGTGACCCCTGAGCAGAAGATTGAGATTGAGGACTTTTCTGTCGTCCGAGATTTTCCAGATGTCTTTCCTGAGGAACTACCAAGACTTTCTCTAGAAAGGGAAGTTATCTTTTCCGTTGATCTAATTCCTGGTGCGACCCCTATTTCCAAAGCTCCTTATCGTATGTCTCCTGTGGAGCTAAGGGAACTAAAGCATCAGTTGATAGAATTGCTTGAGAAAGGGTTCATTCGTCCTAGTACTTCCCCGTGGGGAGCCCCTGTATTATTCATCTGAAAGAAGGATGGTTCGATGAGGTTGTGCATCGATTATCGGCAATTGAATCAGTTGACTATCAAGAAAAAATATCCATTGCCAAGAATTGATGAGTTATTTGATCAGATAGCAGGAGCTCAGTATTTTTCTAAGATCGACCTTCGATCTGGATATCATCAGTTACGAATTAAGGAAGAAGATATCTATAAAATAGCCTTCCACAGCAGGTATGAGCATTTCAAATTTGTAGTAATGCCTTTTGGGCTAACAAATGCACCTGCAACTTTCATGCAGCTGATGAACGATGTGTTTCGGCCCTATCTTGATCAATGGGTCGTGGTGTTCATTGATGACATCTTGATTTATTCTAAGAGTGAGGAGCAGCATGTTGAACATTTGAGGATGGCATTGCAACTATTGAGAGATCATCAGTTATATGCCAAGTTTAGTAAGTGTGATTTCTGGCTGCAAGAGGTGTCCTTTCTAGGGCATATCATCACAAAAGAAGGTATTTCTGTTGATCCTTCGAAGGTGGAGGTAGTAAAGAATTGGGTTAAGCCTACTAATGTGACTGAAGTGAGAAGTTTCTTAGGCCTAGCAGGTTACTACCGAAGGTTTATTCAAGATTTCTCCAAGATTGTGGTACCTCTAACAAGATTAACCCGCAAGGAGATCAAATTTGATTGGTCAAAAGATTACGAGCAAAGCTTTTAGACCTTGAAGGAATGTTTGACTACTGCACTTATTTTGGCTTTACCTTCTAGTGAAGGAGGTTTTGTGGCATACACTGATGCTTCAGGTATTGGTTTAGGGTGTGTACTCATGCAGCACGAGAAAGTGATAGCCTATTCATCTAGGCAGCTGAAGAAGCATGAAGAGAATTATCCTGTTCATGATTTGGAGCTAGCAGCAGTGGTGTTCACCTTGAAGATATAGAGGCACTACTTGTATGGAGAAGCATTTACGGTGTTTTCAAATCACAAGAGTTTAAAATACTTATTTTCTCAGAAGGAACTCAATATGAGGGAGCGTTGTGGCAGATCATCCTGGAGTATCATTGGAGTATTTGAAGGATTACGATTTCTCCATTGAGTATCATCCTGAAAAAGGTAATGTTGTGGCAGATGCCTTAAGCCGCAAGCCTATAGCTAAGGTGTCAAGCCTCATGTTACAAGAATAGAAATTGTTGGAGCAGTTAGCTAGTTTGGATCTTACCCTTTATTTTGGTAGTAAAAGCCCCAAATTCCATACTTTATATCGTGCGAATTTCATGTTTTGGTTCTTACCCTAGAAACCTCGCCAGAGTCGGGCAAGGCGAAGGGGCAGCGACCTGTCTGGACTTGTGCGGCCACACGATAGACCGCACATCCAAGAAAGGCGGCCCTCTTTTGACCGTTTATAGTTCTCTATATCTGATCATGTCCCTGGAACGTGCGGTCGATCCTTAACCGCATGTCTTTCTTGCGGCCAGTTCCAGACCGCACATCCCTCCAGGCGGCACACTACCGACTGTCCATATCCAACAGGTCTCCGGATCTGAGGGGATGTGTGCAGCCAGTCTGTGACCGTTCATGGGGATGTAAGGTCCAGAACTGACTGCACATCTATAATAGAATGGATTAATGGTCATTTCAGCATGTTATGTTAGTAGATTAGTTGTTATTTGCATGTTAGCAACACACCTAATAAACTGTAATTCATGACAGTAAATCATTCTTGCTGATTTATTTAATTTGAGCTTGATCTTGATTCATCTTTCCAATGAATGTCAATTTTAATTATGAATCCTTGATAATTGAAGTGGCTATTAGGTTTACACTTGTTATAACCGTTAATCTTGAACCATTTGTATCCCCCTAGATTTGAATTGGACTCAATCGAACTGCTGTGATTTGAGTTAGTCCGAATTGGACTAACAGAGACTTGAGCGGCCATGTGTGGACCGCATATACTCATGAACGGGCCAATAGAGACCGTTCATCCCTGGCTAATGCCAATTAGTTTTGGCCGATTATCCTTGATCCATCTTCGGCCAAACTCTGATTTGATCAATCCAGTAGACCCTAGGCCGACCAGCAGACAGTGGGCTGGACTCTTGTTCAGTTCCACCCTGCCTATGGTAGCCCGGGAGCCCACTTGGGCTAAGTTCTAACTCATGGTTAGGCCCTGTGTTGTGCGGCCAGTAATGGCCCGTACATCTGACAGGCGACCCATAATGGACCGTTCAACTAATGAGCGGCTCTGTCAGGACCGCATCTCCTGACCTCGATTTTGTAAACTTCTGGCCTTATACGACCTAATCCCTACCGTTCATATAGAAGAGCGACCCTTTATCAGCCGTTCAACCTTGACCCCCGAGGGCTAAACCTCAACCCAGTTGCTGTTAGTGCGGGCCAATGTCAACTTCACATGTCTTGAGTGGTCCAGTAGGAACCACATATCATCCAGAGACTAGTTTTCTCCGTGTTTTATGGTTTTGAATCCTAGAACATGTTGGTTTTTGATAATTTGATTTCCTGGACAGAAATTCTGGACAGTATCTCTTCAACTTAGCCTTGGGATGTTCCGAGGTAAGTTTGTACTTGATTATAATTGGCCATTTTAACTTGATTAAAGTCTAGATGGAACTTGGGATCTTGGATCCAATAAATCAATGCCAACGCATCATAGGGGCCCGGTCTGGTCCTGGGGAGAGCACCCGAAAAGTACTTGTGCCCATGGGAGTTTGTAATGACAGGGTGAGGCATTGCACCGATTGCATGACTAGCGTGATGTCTATGACAATGATCTCTTATCTCTTACTTGAATCGTGTTCTACTTGGTTATATTCTTACTTGTTGGCCAATTTCCTACAATTTCATATTATATATATTGTTCTTAAATTACAATTCTTGTAGTTATATCATTCTGCCATATTGTTATTCCATTTCATTCTTTAGCACTTTCTTTTGTTATGTTGTTTCATTCGATCGTTATTTCTTTTCTTCCGTTTCATACATGTAATTAATTGGTTAATCACTTACACTTGCCTGTTGTTACCTACTGAGCGTTTGCTCATATAGTTGTTTTGCCCCCTTTCCAGGCATCTCATGTGAAGATTCACAGATGGATGGGAATGGGCAAGAGTGATGACTTGGAGTGTATCATCTAGTCGTTATGTTGAGATTGTTATAGTTGTTTTATATCTAGCTATGCCTTAGAGCTTGTGTTAGTTATTGTAACGGAGTCGAGTAGAGATTATGCTTGATTATGTTTAAGTCAGTTTGATGGTATTTGTAATAGAATTGGAGTTATGTCTGTTTATGGCATTATGTTAATTCTTAGCTTATCATGTTATCTTTACTAGCGTTTTCTACTGCCGGTCCCGATATTCCGCGTCGGGGCGTGACAGGCCATGCACCCCGAATTTTGGTCACTACCTCAGCATCTTCCTCGGGCTTCCAACCTCAAGCCCCTGCAAAGCTGGCACCCAACACGGGCTCCCAACCCCGGGTCCACGGCACCTTAGCAGCCTTCCTCGGGCTTCCAACCCCGAGCCCCAGTAAAGCCGGCACCCAACACGGGCTCCCAGCCCCGGGTCCGCTGCTTCGCTGCATCTTCCTTGGGCTTCCAACCCTGAGTCCCCAGCTCTTCGGCATTTTACTCGAAACCTCATTCCCGAGCTCCAGCGAAACCGGATCTCCCCGCAGGCCTCATACCCAGGGGGAAAGGTTCCTCAGCACCTTCCTCGGGCCTTCTGACATGAGCCCGGACTACGCCGACAGCAAAGACTAGTGCCAAGCAGGTCTTCTCTATGTAGCTGTAGCATTCTTCAGTTCTAATCAGCCTCCTACTTAGGTAGTACAAGGCTTGTTCTTTGCCTTCTTCATTTATCTATGCCAGCATTGCTCCCAGGGAACAGTATGTGGCTACGATATACAGTATCAAGGGCCTGCCCTTAATTGGTGCCCCCAGCACCGGAGGGGTCTTGAGGTATTCTTTCAGCTTCTCAAAGGCTTCCTGACAGCCATCATCCCAGAGGAATGGCACATCTTCCATCATGAGCTTGTGAAAGGGGTGGCATCTTCCCGACAGATTTGATATAAATCGTCGGATATAGGCCAGACGCCCTTGCAGAGATCTCAGCTCGGACAGGTTCCTTGGCGGAGGGAGCTCCTGGATAGCCTTAATCTTGGCTGGGTCAATTTCAATACCCCTATGACGGACAATAAACCCGAGGAATTTTCCACTGGACACGCCGAAGGCGCATTTCATGGGGTTCATCTTGAGTTCATATTTGCGCAGCCTCTGGAATACTACCCTCAGGTCTTGCAAATGGTCTTCTCTTCTTTTAGTTTTTACTACCAAATCATCAATGTAGCACTCTACTTTCTTGAAGAGCAAATCATCAAAGATCTTGGTCATAGCTCTTTGGTAGGTAGCGCCGGCATTCTTGAGGCCAAACGGCATCCTTTTGTAGTGGAATATCCCCTTCGGGGTACGGAATGCAGTGTGCACTCTGTCTTCCTCAGCAATCCAGATTTGGTTGTATCCGGATGACCCATCCATAAATGATAGGGCCTCATGACCAGTAGTCACATCGATCATCACTTCAGTGATTGGTACTGGGAAGTCATCTTTCGGGCAAGCCTTATTAAGGTCCCGGAAATCAACACATATTCTGATATGCCCATTCTTCTTCTTTACGGGCACTATATTGGCTAGCCATGTAGTGTATTGATTTTCTTCAACAAAGCCTACATCAATTAGCTTGTCAACCTCTTTGTTAATCTGATTTATTAATTCAGGGCGCATTCTCCTGGAAGGCTGCTTTACAGGGCTAGCCTCTGGGTTTATTGCCAATCGGTGCAGCGCCACATCAGAACTCAGCCCCGGCATTTCATCATATGTCCATGCAAAGTAGTCTCGGAATTCCTTCAAAAATTGTATATACTGTTCCCTGGTAGCTGGCTCCAGCAGTGCACTGAGGAATGTCGGCCTTGGCTCATCTGCGGTTCCCAGATTTATTTCTACAAGCTCATCGACGGTGGCCTGACCTCCATCTTCGACCTCGGGCGGGGCTTCTTGCAAGTCAATGAAGCCTCCCGGGATATAATCTTCTTCAGTTTCATGATTTTCTGTTTCATCATACTGGTCATCAGCGGTTGTTGGCTCATCATATACGGCCAACATTGCTGTATTCTGTTCAGTATGCCCCGAGGACGTAACCGGATCAGCAGGAAACTCGAAGACGGAGTCTTCCGCCCTTAGAGGCTCTTCTGATGCAGACTCCCTTGAGAGATCATCATTCTGTAGAGCCCGGACTTCTTCTAGGATGCGCTCAAACTCCAGACATTCCCTCAGCTCTTTGGCTGCTTGATCCTCATCCGGGATTCCCGTGTCGAACTTTGCTTCAGCATGGAACAGATCTTCTTTGCAAGGTAGGTCTTCCCAGCACCAATCTTTCTTTGCTTCATCAGACGTCCCCGTCTCCGGCTGACTGTCTGGGGCTTCATTGTTCATTATGGATTGATAAATGATTTCTTCATCTTCCGAGGGGTACTTGTCATATCCCACCTCGGGAGGGTCTTCATGCTGGTAGGAGACAGATATGACATCCACCTCAGCTTCATAGTATTCTTGAAGGGTATAACCCAATCCTGGGTGCTGAGTGATCTTTCTCAGTTCTTTATTATCCCGAGGCGGATCCCATAGCTCCTGGAACGCCTTCTTTTGGGCAGCAGGTTGTAGTGATGGCATCTGCATCTTAGAGAACATCTGCGAAACCCGTCGGGTAGTATAATCTAAGCCTGTAATTGGCACCATCTGGTTTGCAGCCTCTTCAGGGATCATTCAGTCTTGATCATCTTCCTTGACTGACTCCCCAGTGTAGAATATGGTAGGAGGTTCGCAGAAGCGAGGGACTTCCATAGTCTTTAGTGGTAGCACCGTCTGGTACTCAAGGTTGACGATGGGTTTGAGTAAACCCTGCGGTGTTGAGTACGGACTGACTAGATCTAGAGGGGGGGTGAATAGATCTTTCCCCCCTTTTTGATTTATCAAACAAAGACTAATTGGATCACGAGAAATCAATGAAGTATAGAACTAACGTTGATAGCAAGAATGACAACACACACACAAAGAGACACACACACAACAGGCAAACCATAAGACAATACTTTTTAGGTGGTTCAGTCCCTTCCCGAGACTTACGTCCACCCCTTGCTCAATTTGAACAAGGCTTCACTATATGAGAACTTCTGATCTCACACAAACACCGCTGTCACACAGCTTGTTCCTGCTGACACACAGCTTGAATCCGCTGCCTCACAGCTTGACACTAGTTGTAAAGATGAGTAGAAAAGGTGTAACAAGGCTGAACATGGACTTTTGTAGCAGAGTAATTAAAGAGTTCAGCTTGGGACTCAATCACATAAGTGACAAGGCAAGACTCCCTGTAGGACTTCCAGCAGGATGCCTTCAGCTACCTTGCTGCTGGAACTTGCAACGCCTTGAGCCAGGTCTTCCTTCTGCAGCAACGACGAACACTTCTGTCTTCTGCAGCTTTTTGATTGCAGGAGAGCCACTCTTCCTTTTCTGGTTAGAGAAACTTCTGATGCTGATCTTCCTTAGCTTCTTCTCTATATTCCCATATTCAGTTCGCTCTGGATCGTGTAGCCTCTCTTTTCTTTTTGCACCAGTTCTTATCAAGCCCGGAGCTGTTTCCCGCGCAAGTGCAAACCTGTTGGGTTACTCGCTAAAAACCAGGGAGAAGATTAAATAGAATCTTAAAAAGGTTTGACCGATTCTTAGCAAGATTCTCTCCTTGAATCCCGTGCGGAATCTTATCCTCTGAACAGCCCAACAACCTGCAACAACAACCTGCAGGTTTCAAGGAACCGAAACTGAATTCGGTTGGATTTCGGTTCTGGACGCTGAACCGCTTGTGGTCGACAATGACCCTGTCTCTGGTCGACAATGAACAGTGTCCAGACGGCTGGTTCTTCAGGCTGATGCTCGTATCGCTCATTGTTGACAATAGCCCTGTCGCTGGTAGACAAGGGGCAATGTCCAGATGACTGGCAGTTCTGTCTGATGCTCTGTCTGTTCCGTGGTCGACAACGAGCAGGGCTCTGGTCGACAACCAGAGCGCGTATAGAGGAAAAATGACTTGAGCTGTGTTTGGTTGGATTCGTTGGTCGACAATGACCACTTCTCTGGTCGACAAGCAACCTTTGACATTTCTTCTGATTTGTTGATTTCATTAGTACTTCAGTAAACCTGATATAACTTGAACTATCAGATTTGCATTGAATTGGACACGTCCATCATGTGAAGACGCAATCAATCAATCTTGCATGTGTTGTGTTATTAAAATAGATTAATCACACATATCCTTTGTCATCATCAAAACTAAAGGGATGCACAACATTCTCCCCCTTTTTGATGATGACAACCATGAGTCATTGTGACAATCAGGAGATTATTTCAACCAGAAAATGCATTTGATATGCCATTCAGAAACTATCATAACATATATCATTATCACAGATTTCAGCCAGAAAATTCATTTGATATGCCTTTCAAAAGTATCATAACACGAATTACATGAATGAAAACAAAGGCAAAGACTTGACATCTAGACACACCTAGACAGACAATGACACACATAGACTCTCTCCCCCTTTGTCAACAGCAAAAAGAGGAGTATCCAGACATTCACTCCGAGGAGGATGAAGAAGTCTCGAGCTTCACGTTCTCTGCCATCCGATCCAGCTTGTCAACTATGTGTGCATAAGAAAGCCTTAGCTTCTGGATCTCGGAGATAGTAGCATGGTGATTCTGTTTAATCTGCTGGTTTGTGAACTCAATGCGTGTACCCATCTCTGCTGACACTTCAGCTAATGTGGCAACCAGTCTGTTAAACCGAGAGCTAGCATGTTCTGAGTGTTCCTGTTGCTTGATGAACCTGGTCTCCATCTGCTGCTCTAGTCTTTGGACTTTCAGCTCCAAGCGCCCGGTTGCAGCATTCATACTTTCTTGAAAGGATTGGAATTGAGTTGTGAGTGAGGTCAGCTGAGATGCTATCTGGAGAAGCACTCCGTGAGACTCAGTGTTGGAGGTGGAAGGAGGTGGTGGAGCAGAAGTAGACGGAGCGAAGGTAAAGGGAACATGGGTAGGTGGAATAGACGTAGATGGAACATGAGTGGCTGCAGTGCCTGGTTGCCATGGCACAATAGCGAGTGAAGGTGGAGGATGGGTAGCAGTGGTGGTAAAAGTGGGAGTGTGAGTGGGAATCACCACAGGTGGAGGGGTTGCAGCAGGGCTAACATGAATTGGTGTCTGTGGTGGAGAAGAGGGAGGCAACGGTGCTTTGGATTTACCCTTGGATGGTAGGGTGCGCTGGACTTGATCTCCTACCTTCTTATAGCCCAAAAATGTGGTCACGTAATGGAATGAGTATACGTGCCGTTTGGGAATGACAACGCGCGGAGCGTGAGGAATGGGTATAGTTGCTGCTTCCAAAATGGCAGTTATGTGGGCAGCATAAGGAAGAGAGTTCAGGGGATAATGCAAGAGGGTTTTGAAAGTGTTCTGCATGAGCTTGGGAAGGCAGATGGGTTGGCGTGTGATGAGGCCATGGAGAAGAAATAGGTGAAGTCGACTTACATGTTCCCTGGCGCCTCCTCTTGGTTGGATTATGGTGGTAAGAAGGTGATGGAGCAATCGATGAAGAGGAGGGAAAGTGTTGGCATTGAGGGATTTTGGAAGGACCTCAGGGACTGGTTGGCCAGTGACCACGGCATATGCTGCTTTGAAGTCAAAATCCTCAGGATTGAAGGCAGTACCATGCCTGGAAAGTTTCAGCGCCTTGTGGAGTAGCTTGAAGTCGAGGCTGATGACGACACCCTGAACTACTGTATAGACCTTGTCATCCACGACTTGCAGATTGTGGTAGAACTCTTGTACAAGCTGTGGGGAATACATAGTATGTGCAGAGACAAACTCTGTCCAGCCTTGGGCGTCCAAAACTTCCAGCAGCTCTGGGAACATCTCCATCAGCTTCTGATCGGAGAAATCTACTATTCTCGGTGGCAGGATGGTCCGGGGCTTCAGTGATCCAGAGACTGGATGGACGATGGGCATATCGAAAGTTGCTGTCTTATCTGTTGTCGACCGCCGAGTGGTCGATGGCTGACCCTGCGTGGCCTTCTGCTTGGAGTGCTTGGACGGCGGCGACGCTTCGGCAGGAACCTGATCCCTTGCTCGCTTGGACGACCTCTGAGCACGCGACGGATTCATGGTGGAAGGTAGCGAGAGAGTGTGTTGAGGCGAGAGAGAGGGATGCACAAGGGGTCGAAAGGGGACTGGAGATGGAGGACGACCGTGAAGGGTGAAAACGGCGAGGTGAGAAGAGTAGTGACCCAGTCGGTTCAATTTATAGGGCAGGATATTAGTGAATGAGAGCTGGGTCATAGATTCTAGGGTAGTGGAACCAGCGCAATGCTGAAAATGAAGGGCCAGGATTAAATCAGCCGAGTTAAATTTGGGGGATTTATTGAAGTGTACATCCGTTCCTTAATGAAGCATTTATGTAACCTCTCCACCCTTATGCAAAGACCACCTTGTAAACTAGTAGAGTGGGCTTAGTGATTCACTTGAATTTGAAAGTATTGCACCAATAAGCTTACGCCCCATATCTAATTTCCTCCACATGACCTCTTAAACTTATAATAGATTTCATGAGATGATTTTAATAGCTATGCTTGCTGAACAGTGTTTTCAACTTTTCTTTGCATGCCATACCTTTGGTCAACCATTTTCCTCTGCCTTTTAGATAATTTTGAGTGTTTCCTTTTGGAATCATTTTGAAAGCTGTGGTCATGTTTATCACATGCTTTTCTACACGAGGAGACATGCTTTTTACACGCCAGAAACCTCGGCTACTTAGCATGCCTAACCATTCCACTTTTAACTGGGACACACCTTTGATCCGTGAGGATATACGTTTATCAGACGCCAATATCCCCAGTTACTCAGTATACCCAGTTTCAATAATTTTTGATAGTAGCAGAGATAGATTGATTCTTCATGACACACATGCCTCTCACTTATTTTTCATCCATTTTTTCTTAAGATGGGAGGCAGTAGTTTCTCAGAATCCAATCCATTGCTCTACCATGAAGACAGAGTTATGGCGTATTCCACGTGCATTCATGCTATATTTTTGGATTTATATTAACTGTTCAGAACGGGCACAGATAGAGAAACCGACTTACTACTAACAATCATAAGTCTCCAAAATCATGTGACAGAATCATAGTTATGGTTTGAATTTATTGAAGTAATACAGTCCAAATCCTCATTACTACACTCAACCTCTACTCTTATTGAATACATTGGTGATTTTATAGGAAGATATGGTTAGGTTATTCAATGTTTTATCAAGGAATGAGTTTACACTTTTTCTCCCCCTCAATTTGATAATCCATGCTGAATTAAGAAGTAATGTTGGCCAGGATGAGATAGAAAGACACAGGGAATGGGAAGTATGGATGATGGTGAATGAGTGAAGATGAATCTGAGCTCAAACAGTTTAAACAATCCAGAAGATTTCCTACCAGAACTAGTGTTAACCAGGAACCTATTTAAAGTGGACATTTGCTTCCTTACAGATCCATTGTCGACCATAGAGCTGTCTCTGGTCGACATCTGCGCAGTCACAGACCCTGCCTGATGTTGACATCTGCTTTCTTATAAATCTATTGTCGACTATGGGACTGTCTATTGTCGACATCTGCGTAGTCACAGAACCAAACAGTTTCCTGCCTTGATGCCTTGGTCGACCAGTGCCCTGTCTTGGGTCGACCACCAGAGCTAACCAGTAGCATTGCCAGGAATTTGCAGAAAGTTGCTTGAGTAACAGCCGACACCAGAGCTTCCAAACACAATCAGTACCAGAGATCTAACTGACATATCTAATTACAGAAATGACAGAAAGCTATACAGAGAACACATGAATATGAGCATTTCAAGAATTTTCAGGAGATATTCTACATATCCCCAACTCCCTTCTTAGAGTTGAAAATCTGTCATTGTTAAGGGGTTTAGTGAAAATATCTGCCAATTGTTTTTCAGTTTCTACAAATTGAAGCATGAAATTTCCTTTGGATACCTCATCTCTCAGAAAATGATGACGGATCTCAATGTGTTTTGTCCTAGAATGTTGAATGGGGTTTTTAGACAAGTTAATAGCGCTAGTGTTGTCACATAAAATGGGTGCACAACCAAGATCTACATTGTAGTCTTGGAGTTGATGTTTTATCCACATAACCTGTGTACCACAACTCCCTACTGCGACATACTCAGCCTCAGCAGTGGAGAGTGCCACAGAGTGCTGCTTCTTAGAAGCCCATGATATTAAACATCCACCTAGGAATTGACAATAACCACTAGTACTCTTCCTATCAATTTTGCAACCAGCATAATCAGCATCCGAATATGAGATCAGATCTAGTTTGCAATATGTAGGATACCACAAACCCAATTCTTGGGTGCCGGCAAGGTATCGAAAGATACGCTTGACACCTCCTAAATGTGATTCCCTAGGACTAGACTGATATCTAGCACACATGCATACACTGAACTGAATATCTGGCCTTGATGCAGTTAAGTATAGTAGGGATCCGATCATACCTCTGTATTTCTTGGCATCTACCATGTTACCTTTTATATCTGCTTCCAAGGTTGCACTTGTACCCATGGGTGACTCGATTGGCTTGCAGCTTTCCATGCCAAATTTCTTCAACATTTCTTTTATGTACTTGGATTGATTTATGAAATATCCTTCTCTGCATTGTGAGATCTGCAATCCAAGAAAGAATTGTAAATCACCCATTAGGCTCATTTCAAACTCATTAGTCATTAAATTTGCAAATTCAGTACACAAAGAGGTTTCAGTAGATCCAAACACGATATCATCCACATAGATTTGTACAATCAGTATATCCTTACCATGGGTCTTGGAAAATAATGTTTGATCAATTTTACCTCTTGTGTATCCCTTTTTAGTGAGGAAGGAGCTCAACCTTTCGTACCAAGCCCGAGGAGCCTGCTTTAATCCATACAAAGCTTTATGCAATTTGAACACATGATTAGTAAGTTCATCATTTTCAAAACCAGGGGGTTGTTCCACATAGACCTCTTCTTTTATAATACCATTTAGAAATGCACTTTTTACATCCATTTGTTGTAGTTTAATTCCATGAGAAGATGCAAAGGCTAATAATATCCTGATGGCTTCTAATCTAGCAACTGGAGCATATGATTCTTCAAAGTCAACTCCAAGTTCCTGGTTGTACCCTTTAGCCACCAGCCGAGCCTTGTTTCTCATTACAACCCCTTCTTCATTCAACTTGTTTTTATATACCCATTTGGTTCCAATTACAGGGTGAGATGTAGGTCTAGGGACAAGTCTCCATACCTGATTTCTTTCAAACTGATTTAGTTCTTCATGCATAGCATTTATCCATGATTCATCTTTTAAGGCTTCCTCTACAGATTTGGGCTCTATTTGGGACACAAGAGCAAGTTGATCCAGTTCATTAATGGCCTTAATCTGAGATCTAGTCTTCCTAGGATCATGTATTCCACCAATAATGTTATCTAAGGGATGATCTCTAAGAAGTCTCAAGTTTTCAAGATTGTTACCTGAGATGATCTCTCCTTCGGTCTGATCATTAGAATTACCTTGGTTTCTTTCTTGATTCTGTGCTTCTTCATTCTCCATCGGTTCTTCTTTGTCTTTCAGAAATTCTCCATCTTCTTCTTCCTTGCTGACCTGTTCATTTTTAATAAGATCATTAACTTCATCAAATGAGATATGAGGGGATTCTTCAACAATTTGATCTTTGGTGTTAAAAACCCTATAGGCTCTTGATCGGTCAGAATAGCCCAAGAATATTCCTGAGTCACTCTTTGGTTCAAATTTGTCCAAGACTCTCTTATCATTGTTATGAATGAAACATCTTGCACCAAAGATTCTAAGATGAGCTAGAGATGGTTTCTTACCTTTGAGCATTTCATATGGAGTTTTTGCACTAGATGGTCTTACCATTGCCCGGTTTACAATGTAGCATGCTGTGTTGACCGCCTCAGCCCAAAACTTCCTTGGAAGATTAGCTTCAACCAACATGGTTCTAGCCATCTCGACAAGAGTGCGGTTCCTTCTCTCTACAACTCCATTTTGCTCCGGTGTCCTTGGTGAGGAGAATCTGTGGGTTATGCCCTTGTTTCTGCAGAATACATCAAAATCAGAATTTTCAAACTCCCCCCCATGGTCAGATATGATTGTACACACTTTGGACTTACCATCCTGCTTCATTCTTTTGTAAAATTCCTGAAATTCATGAAAAGCATCACTTTTATGTGATAAGAACATTACCCATGTAAATCTGGAAAAATCATCCACTAGAACATAACCATATTTCTTACCACTAAGACTGGCAATTCTTGTTGGGCCAAAAAGGTCCATGTGTACAAGTTCTAGGGGTATAGATGACTGACTTTCAGTTCTACCTTTGAATGATTTTCTTGTTTGCTTTCCTTGGGTGCATGCTTTACATACTTTGACATTTTGAGCAAACAAAATTTCAGGCAAACCAAGAACCATTTTATTTTTCACAAGTTTGTGCAGCACCCTATAGCTAACATGCCCTAGCCTTCGGTGCCACAACCAGGTCAAGTCCTCCTTCTTGGCGGTTAGGCACAAGTTGGAGTGGGCTGGATCATCCAAGTCTATCATGTAGACATTGTTCACTCTCTCACCCATAAACTTGACTGCATCTGAATTTGGTTCAATAATCTTGCAGGTCTTGGAGTCAAATACTACTTTATGGCCTTTGTCGCATAGTTGACTGATGCTCAATAAATTATATTCCAGTCCATCCACCAGCAAAACATTGTCAATACAGTTTGAAGGTTTCTTACCTATCTTACCTCTTCCGATAATCTTGCCTTTGTTATTTCCTCCAAACGTCACATAACCTCCATCTTTTGAGCTTAGCTGGGAGAACTTGGTCTTGTCTCCTGTCATGTGTCTTGAGCAACCACTATCTAAGTACCACTTGTTGTGCATGGCTGCCAGACATTCCTGCATCACGAATTACACAGAAACTTTTGGACCCCAATGGTACCCGAGTCCAAGATAGCTTGTGAAATCATGAAACTGCTGTAACAACATCTTGGGAACCCAAATTTTGTTAGAACAGTTTGTCTTTTCATTTCTTAACTTGTTCAGGTTGTGTTCCTTCTGATTTAATGTTCCTATATTTTGAGTCCATTTTCCTAAATTCCAATTTCCATTCTGTTTCAGCTGAGAGAAGTTGTGGGTTCTGTTTGTGTGTCTGGTCGACATCTGGTATGTCTGTGGTCGACCAGGGTTTCTCCAGAAGCCATCACCTATTCTGGCAGATCCTCTGGTCGACATAGGAGGAGTCTGTTGTCGACCAGCCTGTTTCCAGACACCTTGTTTTACAGGTTTGGGTTTATTAACATGATTTAATGCTCTGTTTGTCTGGTTACTTCTGTGAATTTGGACTTCTCGTCTGATATGGCTGTTGTTTTTAAGCTGATGTAGATTGACCATTTTGCCTTTAGAATTCCTCTCTTCCAAGGTGACATTAGTCTGTTTAGAGGAACTTTCAGCTATGTCCTTTTGTTTGTTTTGATATAGGTTTATCAAGGGGCCTTTTCCTTTTGTGTCAGCTTTTTCATTTAACGTTTTTATTTGGAATTCCTTTTTAGCTGTTGGGTTGTACCCTAATCCCTCTTTCTGAAAGTTTACTTTTATTCCCAACACCGCGTTCAAGTTTTCTTCACCCTTAGTCATTTTTTCCAATGTTTCCTGTTTGTTTTTTAGTTCACTTTGGATTCTTTCTATTTCTTTCAGAAGTTGACTGTTTTCTTCCTTGAGTAAGTTGTTTCTTTCTTGAGTTAACTTAGTTTGCTGTTCATACTCTTGAGTCTTTAGTTTTAACTCATCAATTGTGTTTTTTAGTATCTCATTTTCTTCTAATAGCTCTTTGACATTTTCTTCATCTGTCTTGTGTTGATTCAACTTATTTTGCAAGGTGGTGATTTCCAATTCTAGTTTAGTTCTGTTAGCAATTAAGTTGTTGTCATTATCGAGCTGATTAACTTTCTTCTTCAACCTTTTATTTTCCTTTCTTGTTGTTTCATATGTATCAAGTAAGTCTGAATAGGCTTCTTCCCAATCTGAGCTAGAAAAGTCTTGAAATTGGGAGGTTACCTCAAGATCGTTGCTGTCTCCTTTGGCCATTAAACATGTGTTTCCTTCTTCTTCTTCGGAGGTTGTTTCCTCTTCGCTGCTTTCCTCCTCCTCGCTCCATGTGCTTATCATTGCCTTTGCTCTCTTGCCTTTCCACTTGAAGCTTGATTTCTTAGGAGCCTCTGGACATTCAGCCTTCATGTGTCCTGGTTTCCTGCAGTTGTAGCAGACAAGCTTGTTAGATGAAGCTTTGTTTTTGTCAAACTTAAACTGGGATGATTTCCTTACCGTGCCCTTAGGATTTTTAAATCCCTTACTTTCCTTCCGCAGGAACCTTCTGAACTTTCTTGTTAGCATGGCTAGCTCGCCAGTTTCCTCACCTGTACTAGATGAGTTATCAGTGTCAGATAATTCAGAGGTGCCTATTTTAGTCTTCAGGGCGAGCTGCTTCTTTTTCTTGCCCTCATCTTCCTTTCTCTTTAGGTTGACCTCATATGCCATTAGGGAACCTACCAGTTCATCCACAGTCATAGTTGTGAGGTCTTTTGAGTCCTCAATTACTGTGGCCTTGGTATGCCACATAGGTGTGAGGGACCTTAAGATTTTCCTCACAAGCTCCTACTCTTTGTAAGTTTTCCCTAGACTCTTTAAGCTATTTGTTAGTTGTACTAGTCTGGCATACATCTCAGAAATGCTTTCGTCAGTTTTCATTCTAAACATTTCGTATTCTGAGACTAGCATATTTACTTTGGACTCTCTTACCTCTGAAGTACCTTCATAGATGACCTTGAGTCGATCCCACATCTCCTTGGCTGTTGCACATTGTGAGACTCTTGAGAACTTCGTGGGATGAAGTGCACATTGCATCACGTTCATTGCTCCCCAGTTGATGGTTGATTTTCTGACCTGTTCTCTGGTCCAGGTATCCTCGTCGTCGGGCAGATCATAGGGTCCGCGGCTTACCACTCTCCACATCTCATGATCTTGTGCTCTCAAGAACACCTGCATACGATTTTTCCAGTATGAATAATCATTTCCATCAAAATATGGTGGTCTAGTTACTGAGTGTCCCTCAGCCATTAGACTTCTAGAGTTCAGTCCGCCAGCTTTCTCCTGGTTGTTAGACCACATTTTTGGAGAACCTGCTCTGATACCACGTGTTGAGTACGGACTGACTAGATCTAGAGGGGGGGGGTGAATAGATCTTTTCCCCCTTTTTGATTTATCAAACAAAGACTAATTGGATCACGAGAAATCAATGAAGTATAGAACTAACGCTGATAGCAAGAATGACAACACACACACAAAGAGACACACACACAACAGGCAAACCACAAGATAATACTTTTTAGGTGGTTCAGTCCCTTCCTGAGACTTACGTCCACCCCTTGCTCAATTTGAACAAGGCTTCACTATATGAGAACTTCTGATCTCACACAAACACCGCTGTCACACAGCTTGTTCCTGCTGACACATAGCTTGAATCCGCTGCCTCACAGCTTGACACTAGTTGTAAAGATGAGTAGAAAAGGTGTAACAAGGCTGAACATGGACTTTTGTAGCAGAGTAATTAAAGAGTTCAGCTTGGGACTCAATCACATAAGTGACAAGGCAAGACTCCCTGTAGGACTTCCAGCAGGATGCCTTCAGCTGCCTTGCTGCTGGAACTTGCAACGCCTTGAGCCAGGTCTTCCTTCTGCAGCAACGACGAACACTTCTGTCTTCTGCAGCTTTTTGATTGCAGGAGAGCCACTCTTCCTTTTCTGGTTAGAGAAACTTCTGATGCTGATCTTCCTTAGCTTCTTCTCTATATTCCCATATTCAGTTCGCTCTGGATCGTGTAGCCTCTCTTTTCTTTTTGCACCAGTTCTTATCAAGCCCGGAGCTGTTTCCCGCGCAAGTGCAAACCTGTTGGGTTACTCGCTAAAAACCAGGGAGAAGATTAAATAGAATCTTAAAAAGGTTTGACCGATTCTTAGCAAGATTCTCTCCTTGAATCCCGTGCGGAATCTTATCCTCTGAACAGCCCAACAACCTGCAACAACAACCTACAGGTTTCAAGGAACCGAAACTGAATTCGGTTGGATTTCAGTTCTGGACGCTGAACCGCTTGTGGTCGACAACGACCCTGTCTCTGGTCGACAATGAGCAGTGTCCAGACGGCTGGTTCTTCAGGCTGATGCTCGTATCGCTCATTGTTGACAATAGCCCTGTCGCTGGTAGACAAGGGGCAATGTCCAGATGACTGGCAGTTCTGTCTGATGCTCTGTCTGTTCCGTGGTCGACAACGAGCAGGGCTCTGGTCGACAACCAGAGCGCGTACAGAGGAAAAATGACTTGAGCTGTGTTTGGTTGGATTCGTTGGTCGACAATGACCACTTCTCTGGTCGACAAGCAACCTTTGACATTTCTTCTGATTTGTTGATTTCATTAGTACTTCAGTAAACCTGAAATAACTTGAACTATCAGATTTGCATTGAATTGGACACGTCCATCATGTGAAGACACAATCAATCAATCTTGCATGTGTTGTGTTATTAAAATAGATTAATCACACATATCCTTTGTCATCATCAAAACTAAAGGGATGCACAACATGCGGCACCTCCACTTGTGTGTACTTTTCTTTCATTTCTTCATTGATATCATCCGGGTGAATGCTAGGAGGAGTGATCCGAGCAAAATCACCGGCATAAGAGATGTGCGATACCTCATGCTTTTTAATATAGCCCTTTGGTGGCGGTGGAGACCAATTTCTTGCCTTCATCGCCGGTTTTTTCTGGCTGACCACAGCCTCTTTCTCTTCATCCTTTTGCGACACCTCCGTGTAGTAGGATGCATCGAGCATATGTTACTCGAATACTTCGAAGGGATGCAGATCCGCAAACACCCTCTCTTCTTTTCCTTCATGGCAGTATTTAATGCATTGATGTAGCGTGGATGGCACTATCTGATATTCATGCAGCCACGGTCTCCCCAGTAGGGCCTTATATGTGGTGTTGGAGTCGATTACATAGAATCGTACCACGGTAGTGAGATCCCCCAATGTGAGGTTAAAATCAGCCACCCCAAGGGGTGTCTCACATTTCTGGTTGAATCCCGCAATTTTCATGTCTCTGACCTTGGTAAGCTGCAGATCAAAGTAATGTTTTTAGTAGATGCGGTATGGGAGAATGTTCACGGCAGCCCCGGGATCTATCAGTATCATGTTCAGTGGCTGACAGTTCAGGGAGCCCCTCATATACAGCGGTCTGTTATGACAGGAATTCGGAATTAGCATGTCATCTTCTGTGAATGTAACCGACGGCCCAGAATTCACTTCTGTCAAGAGTGCTTCATATTGTGCCGGCGACTGCAGGGCATCAACAATTGCTTGGCGAGCCTCCTCACTCAGAGAGAGAATCTCCCAGATGGAGAATCTGGTAGGGAGCTTCTTTAGCATTTTCATGATCCGGCTGCCCACCCTGACATTAGACAGTCTCATTTCCTCTACCCATCGGGGCTTTGGAGGTTCATGTGGTGCCCGTGGCCTCTGCTGACCAGTGCTGGCCTCAACCTCTGGACTGACTTCCTGGGAGGATTCTTCTATAGCAATGGCCCTTGGTGCCGTCAGAGGGTTATCCCCTACTTTCTCATTCTGCTTGTAGGCTACAGACGCCGATTGCTGGGGTCCCTTGCCTTTATCTGGCCCAGCCTGTATCGATTGCCCATCTTCTAGACTGGACAGAAATTCCAAAAATGTTGGAGTTTGACCTCCTTTCTTCTTCTCTTGGTACAAGCCGGTAGGGGGAGGAACTTGGACACCTCGTACCTCCGGTTCGGGAATCTGGTAGGGCTGTTCCCCTCTGAACATAATGTTATGATTAGCTGGTGGTGGGTGCCCCCACCTTCTTCCGGAGCGTGTTGCATGTGCCGAGGTTGAGGCCTCGGCATGGTTGGCTTCTAGCGGGGCATTTGATGCTTCATCCTCATCATCCTCCCTGGGCGAGGTAAAGAGTGCTGACAGGGTGTTACATTGTACTGTCACGACCCTCTTTCCCTTCTTGGACTTGGGCCGTCTCTTCTTTTTCTGGGAATTTGGCTTTATTGGCCCCTGCCCCCAGAAGGGTTCAGTCTCAGCTTTTCCTTACTCTGCCTCTGACTGCTCTTTAATTTTCAATTCTTCGAGCTGTTCCCAGAGTATACAGTCTTTCACCAGCAGGTGCCCGGGCTTTTTCTGCTCATATTCATCAAGCCCATTAATATACTGCTGTAAACGCCTGGCTGCAGGACTTACTTCCTTATGTGCAAGTAGGGGGACTCGTCTTCTCCAGTTATGAGTGGGGATCCGGATGACTGGCCCTGTCTCAGCTGTGCGCCATACTGGCTTTACTGGAGGTGGTTCAGGCCTTGGTGTGACACCGCGGATAATCGCTCCATTGGTATTGACTGCGGGAGTCTTCTTTCTGTTCTTTATGGGTTTCATCTGCCATCCTTCCTGATCCTTCAGTGGGGTGAGGAAGCAAGCTTCATAAGTATGCCTAGTACATTCTTCAACGGCCTCCTTAGGCAGCTGCTGGTAGATTGAAATCATATTGGCGGCCATTTTTAATGCCGGAGGCTCATGTGGACGAGGTGGCTCTACCTGGTAATCTCCCAGCTGTAGCTCGCCCTTTTTGACCATGCCTTCCATAATATCTTTGAAGACGTAGCAATCTTCAATCGCGTGCCCCAGCGCACGGTGATATGGACAGAACAGTGGATCACCTTTCTTTGCCGCGTCATCGGGTCTCTTTGGTTCAGGCAATGTTACCTTGTTGAACTCGTATGCCCAGTTGAATAGTGCGGCTGTCTTATCTTTCGGGAAAGAGTACGGCTTCCTCATTTTATTTCTCAGAGAGACCTTATCTTTTCTTTATGCTGTGTCTACCGGTGGGGGAGCCTCATCTGCCCCCTTCTTCCCTTTCTGTTGCTCGAAGGTTCTGAAATCGACGGTGTTGGCCTCAGAGTGCGATGGTCGTCGATCATTAGATTTCCCTTTCGGCATAGTTGGAGCATTGGCCGTCAGACGCTTAGACAGGAACGTCTCGACCTCCGCCACTATATTGTTCAGCTGGTCAAATGTTCTGACATCTGCACCAATCATCTTTTCCAGTACCTCTCTCCTGAGGCTCTGCTTACATATTTGCACTGCATCTTCTTGATGAGGAGGTCTTCTGCATCTCATAGCTAAGTTCCTCCACCTTTTGATGTAGTCTAGTGCTGTTTCATCTTACTTTTGCCTGGTTGCATATAGTTCTGCTATTGTAATTTCTCTTTCCGTGACGTGAAATCTGTCGCGGAACTTTCTTTGCATATCAGGCCAATCGGTCATTGACCCAGTCGGCAGGCTTGAATACCATTCAAAGGCTATCCCGGTGAGGGATGAGCCGAAGAACTTAAGCAGATAAGCTTCATCAGCTGCCAAGTCACCCATGATTGTGGTGTAGTAAGCTATGTGCTCCCTGGGAGAGCCCTGGCCATTAAACTTTTCAAACTTTGGCGGCTTACTGACGCCCGGAGGTAGTCTCTTAGCAGCATACCGGGGAGGATATGGTACCTTGTATACATCGTAGGTACTAGCATCATCACCAGTCTTTTCAGACAGCTTCATCTCCACAATCTTTTCAATCATCAGCTTCTGGGCTATGGTCGGATCTATGTTTTTCGGGAAGAAGTGAGCTTGTTGCTGACCATAAGGAGTTGTCATCACAGTTGCGCGCAAGGCTGGCGCGGCAGGCTGCGTCTGAGATGCAGAGGGCTGAGCTACCGTCTGCTGCAGAACGGGTTGGCTCGGTGCTTTGCCCTTATCAGCCAGAAGAGGATTAGATGGAATAGCCATTTCTGTTGAACTGGCAGTCTGCCCCATAGGCTCGGCTTGCTTGGAGACCGGTGTAGCTTTATGCCTCTCATTTAGCTGTCTTCTGAGAGCATTGATCTCTTGTTGATATCTTCTAAACATCATCTGGATCATGGGATCCAGGGTTGATGGGATCTGTAGATCTTCTGAAGTCCCTTCAGCATCATCAACAAAGGGATTGTCTTCCTCTTCCGCTGTCACCACATTAACTGTCATAGTGGTGATCTTGCAGGCTTCATCATTAGTCTTCATCTTATCTTTTGCCGCCTGGCCTCTTCTTGTGACGGGGCCTGGTCTGGTTGCTAGTTTGAGCAGTTCATCTGGCTGTGTCGGTAACACATCCTGCCCTTTGACAAGCTCGGCCATATTGCAGGCAAAGATCTGCATCTTTTCCCTCTACCTGTAGACTTTCCTTTTCATCTGATCGGGGTATTTGAGCCGGTCAAAGACTGATATTCTTTCTCTGGCTTCTTCCCTATGCAGGTCTTCTTTCCCATACCAGGCTCTGTGGCCTTCTTCATAATCATTGGAGTCTGAGGAGGAGACTCCGATCATCATTTCTTGAAGGGTTTCTTCTTTTTCTTCATCCATGGTGCCCAAGGCACGGGATAATCTTTGCTGACCGAGGGCAGAATTCCCCAGGTAGTGGAAGTAGTCTTGAGCCACTTGCTTCATCTCTTCTTGATTGTGCCTTCGTGGCTTTGGTTGGAGCATCAGTCTTTCCTGGCTCTTCTGCTGATAAGCCAGTCTCCCCACCTGAGCAGTCAGGTGCTCGGCTTTGCAGTATTTGAGTATATCGGCCTGTCTGGCGCAGGCTCTTGGTCTTCTTAGAGTGACAGCAGCGACTGGTTCGCCTATTCTCATTTCCTTTATCTCCCTGAACCTTCTACTCCCATCCTGGCAGCAGTTGGCAGCAGCAGCATAATTCTTTCTTTCCCATCTTTTGCCCCCAGCCATGGGGTGGGTGACCGTTAGGTCTTCCTTCTGCTCATATCTTCTGCCCCTTATCCTGGGGCGAATAGTAGTCAGATTTCTTCCTTCATTCTCTTCCTCATCTCTCCTACCCCGAGCCCTGGGGTGAACAGCAGTAGCATTTCTCATGTCTCTTCCTTTTCCTTTTCTGATTCCTGCCCTGAAGCGAGCAACAGTAGTGTCAGCAATGTTTTCTTCATCTTGAGCTGGGGCCCAGCTCTGGGTCTTCTTCTGCCGCCAGATCTGCCTGAACTTGGGCGGCTTTGGTGCCAATGGCCTTCGGTGCTCTTTCTCGACGTCGGCCCTCCTAGTAGCCAGAGTTTGGAATCTGTTGGTGGTGGGTACTCTCGGGACGACCACATCTGGGTTGACCTCCCTCGGGCGGCCGTTGAGGTTCGTCCGGATTCCTCCGATCAGCATTGTCTTTCCTGAGTTGGATATCCGGCATCCCGCAACAGTGGATCGGGCTCTCCTGTCGGGTCTCCTTCTTCTTCCAGCAGCAGAGGGTGCGCCCCTTTTCGCCTCGTGATGGACGAAGCAGGCCACGACCTCAGGAGTATCCTGCATCCCCCGGCTCATTTTGGGGATGGCAGCTTGTGGCAATGTCTCGACAACAGTCTTTTGTTCCTGGTTGTCGATCTCGAGCAAGTCAGTGAAGATGAGGCCCAAGCAGTTGGGCATCCCGACAGCAGGCGGCATCGATCCGAACGTAAGAGGTACCGCCAGGTAGCCCTCTCGAACATGTACATCGACCACTTGTTGATCAAAGTGTACAGAGATGATTCTAGCCGTCATTGTAGCTTCCTGAAAATCGAGAAAGCACACAAAATCAAAAATTTGAGGGTGGGCCCACTGGGCCTCCTATTTTGGCGTAGAGATGAAGGGAGACTTGGTCCCACCGGGCGTGCCAGACTTGTGGACGCGGGATTTTTTCTCTCTCTTTTTTAAATCTGGTTTGATTTTATTTATTGTTTGTTTTATTGATTTATTGGTTTAGTTAATTGGCGTGCCAGTCACATGTGTGACGATTTCATTGTGCGCTCGATCTGACTTGGTCAGTCGATTGTGAAGTCCGAGTCGGGACCAAAAGTCCGCCATACCATAAAGGCTATGACGTTAATTACGCCCTTCCTAAGAAGGACAACCCTTGATTAAACGCCAAAATAGGAGGCCACTCGGGGCGGCTAGAAAAACGAAGTGCATGATATTGAAGCTATTATTATTCTAAGGAGGTAACTGGGTAAACGATAGGTTATTAAATCAGCATGACCCCTCTGTGTAGGTCGTGCCGGGTAGAGATAGGACACCGTCCGCGCAACGACGGGGCAGGGTCCGGACAGTCATCGGGGACATGTCCCCCTTCACATTTCTCATCCGGCCAAAGGCCTCGCAGTGTTCATATTCCCCGAAGGATTGGGCCGGACGGGAGGTGCATGACGTGTACTTCCTGGGGCTTATCGGGGTTAAACATCGGTCGACATTTCGGCAGCATCTCCCCATAATCTGGATTATGCCCAGGGGAGAATAGGCTATCACCCACGGAGTGCCGGGATGAAGGCCGAGAAAAAGAGGGAGCGAACCTCCCACACTGCATATGTATGCCCTGGGGCAATGTCTCACTCTTCCCTTATAGAAGCCGGTGACACTCATGCAGTGGCAGAGCTCACTTTAGCTAAAAGGGGGTGCTCAGGAATCTGGTGCGGATCAATGGAACATAAGGGAGTCTGGCTCCCTTCGATTTATCCCCGGGACAGGTCTGGTGACTCATGGGCATCCCTGGGTGGGTTTGATCCAGGCGCCGGGGGTTCAATTGAGTGGCAAAGCAGGCTCTCGGGGTAGCTTGGATGTGCATATAGGTTCCCGGCGTGAAACAGCGTGGCAAGAAGGGTTTTCGGAGCGAGGGCCAAACGGCCATGGGTTCCCGCCGCCGATGGCAAGGAGGCCAGGGGGGCTCCTGGCGCCAGTGGCAAGGAGGCAAGGGTTCTCGGCGCCACTATGAGGAGGCCAAGGAGGCTTTTCGGCGCAAGGGCCAAACGGCCATGGGTTCCCGGCGCCAATGGCAAGGAGGCTAAGGGTTCTCGGCGCGGGCTTCCCGGCGCGATGAAGAGCAAGCCAGGGAAGCTCCCGGCACAGGCTTCCCGGCGCGAGGAAGAGAAGGCCAGGGAGGCTCCCGACGTGGGCTTCCCGGCGCGAGAAGAAATAGTGAGGTGGGGTGGCTTTTCGGCGCGAGGTAAAACAACAGGGAGGTTCCCGACACGCTAAGGAGATAGGGTCTCGGTGCAAGAAGGCTTGCGCCGAGGGCTGTTCATCCGTTTTACTATTTGTGGAGCCGAGACAGACGAGGGCGCCGAGATGAATTTAGGGTTTTACGGCACTCTGTTTTCGGATTTGTCGATGAATCAGGGGTTTCCTGGCGGTTCAGGCCAAGGTGAATGGGCTCTGTGGAATCAAAACGTATGGATTCATCGGGTTTAAACTGATTTTGGTTTATGTTTCAAAAGAAGGCCAGGAGCTGAGGGGAATTGGGGAAGAAAACCCGAACGTAAGGAGCCTCTGTCACCATTACTTATGTAGAATTCCAGGAGGATGGCTTGATGTTATCATTCGTCATCCTGGGAACCAAGAGATATCTGTCTCTGGTCCAGAAATGACTCTGATGATGTCGATAAGCAAACCGGGCATCAGAAACTCCGGAATCTCATAGATGCGAATCGTCATGTGGCTTGGCTTTATTCCGAAAGCCAAGGGATGGCCTGTCCCTGGCTCTGGAACAAGCGCATGAAAGCATCTTCGAGAAAGAAAACGCAGACGAATAATCAGACTGGGGAGGGGAATAGGGGGGCAAACCTTCATAGAGACAATAGCAGGTGACAATCGCGGCCTGTTCCATTCGTTTATTCATTCGGACATGACTATTACATCCATGCATCAGAGGGACGGAGTACATAGAAGAAAATTGTAAACAAAGACTAAGTCTTGTTCTAGCGGCATGAAAACCGATTACGATATCGCAGAATACATCAGAAGAAGAAGAAGTAGCATCAATCGAAATTACAAGAAGATGAAATATAGAAATGGGGGGGGAGGGCGGAGCATTGACTCCTCTCCCTCCCCGGTGCCCACCTTCAATCAGCTTCGGACCTTCTCTCTGCTTTCTCCTTTGGTCTCTTCTCTCTTTTTTTCAGTGGAGGAGGCTCTCTTCTTCCTTCTGGCGGTGGTGAGGGTGAGGATCTTCTGAGCTTTTTTCTTTTCTTGTCCCCCCCCCCCCGTTTTCTTGCTCGAGGGGAAGGGGGTTTTATAACTGTATCTTGTGTCTTCTCGGCAGGCCTGTCACGGCGCGCCTCAATGAGGGGCTTCCCGGCGCGCAGGACTTCCGCTTCTCGGCGCGACTTTTGGGCTTCGACAAGAGGGTCCCGGCGCCACTTTATAGGCCCATTTAGGCCTTTTAGACTAGGCATCTTGTTGGTCCTTCAAGTGCATCAACACCCAAAAGGGCCCTCCATTGGTCACATAGTTTCTATTGAGATCATTCATAGGTTTTCTCATCAGTCGGTAGACCGGGGTTTCATCGGCGTTGCCGTCTAAATGATGACAAAACCAGACATCATTTTATTGGCATCGTCACCGAAACGGTGACAAGACCGGACATCAGCTCTAGCCTTGAAAGACTTCAGCCAGGTGACTGCTATTTCATCAGTGCCGTCGTCTGACTGACAATGGCATCGGACATCAGCTTGGCCCGGAAAGGACTTCAGCCGGGTGGACGGTTGATGAACCTCGTCATTGATCTTTCACTGTTGGTCTGATCTTCCTTTCAATTCTATTTCTGCCCTTGCTCATTTTCAAGGTGTCAACATGCACCCATTGTTCGGGCTTCTTTATATCAACGGTGCTGATCCTTGGTGCCTTCGCTGAATCAGGAAGAGATCAGACGTGGTCCCCCCTCCTTACTCTTCGAGAGGGTTATGGAGGGCGGCTTGATCATGGCCCAGCTGGGGACCGAGGTAACCTATTTCTTCGCTCGGCTGGACAGTGAAGAGTGGTCCCTCTCTCGGGTTCACGTTGAGCCTGATCGGAGGATCAATCAATTAACTTCTGAGCTCGAAGTCTCTCGGCGGGAGGCAACTTTGTTTCGAGCCCAGTTTTAGTCGATCCAGGAGGAGGCTCGGGCACTGGCCGATCAGCTGGCCCAGACTCACTATATGGCCGACCTGAAGGGTGAACTTCTGGAAGAGGAGCGTCAATCTCAGGTCGAGCGCTCTGAGCAGTGGAAGGCTGAGTGGGAGGAGCTCAGCAACCAGGTCCGAGGGGCCGAGCGAGCACGGGAGGAAGCTGAGGTCGCGCGGACTGAGGCTGAGGCGAAGCTGTCCGAGACCGAGAGGAAGTTGCTTGAGGCTGAGCAAAGAATAGTCAGGCTTGAGAACGAGGCTGAGCGAGCTGAGGCAAAGGCGATTGAACGATACAGGAGCTCGGAGTGCTATTATGCAGCTCTCGAGAAGGCCACATTCTCGTATTATGAGCCAGGCTACCATCGGGGCTGCGGAAGGGATTCACCCAAGGTTACCATCGAGCGGTCGTTGAGGCCCCGCAGCAGGTGACCAACGAGCTTGTCTTTCCTTCCGGGCAACGCTATGACTCAGACGCAGATACTATGGATTCTCCCTCTTCGACACCAAGTGAAGGAGGGAGTGAGGATGCCTGTAGCTCGGCAGAGGGATCGCCAACTCCGATCACCTCTAGAGGGCACGCGGTCAAGGCAGTTCCCACACAAGTTGGGTCAGTGTCTGGACCAGCCGTCACCAAGGGTGCCGGGGGCAGATTCCCTGGGGCTGAGGATCCTCCAACTGCCGAACCTCAAGAAAGGCCATGGGCTTCTCGGAGTCCCCCTATTTCCATAGACTAGGAGGAAAACGAGTTCGACGCGCTAGCTCTTTTCTCTTTTCTCTATTTTTTTTTGTTGCCATGTAAGGTTGGCCCTTTCGATATGTAATGGCAGTAATATTTAGCACAGAATTGACTATTTCTTACCGCCTTTGGTGCGATTTGACCATCGTATCTGTAGTTGCTAAAAAGGTGGGGATTTTATTTGCAGATATCTCACGTGCGGTGACTGTCACGGCACTGGTGCCTTTTTGATTTTCCATGCTTTGAATGACTTGCCATTTCACGCGTCCCTATGGAAGGGCTATTGAGGGAAATGGAGTAACTATTCCTGGGGAAGGGTTCCTGCCTTTTGCATTTTTTCGAGGGAAAAATTAATTAAGGCGAGGGTTCCCCTTTCGGCCTATAAAAGGTCCCGAAGGGCGCCTCCACCTCTCTTCAACGCTTAAGGCTTTTCTTGCAGTTCTTCCTCTTTCTCCCTTCTCGCGAAGCGCCTGTCTCTGTGCTGGGGAGTTATGAGTGAAACATGGAGGGCGATTCAGAAGACGATAACCCTGGCGGCTGCCAAAGGCAATCATGTTGCTCCGGCGCAGGAGAAGGAAAAAGGACGGGGGGGACAACATAGGAGAAGGAAGGAGGACGGGACGGACAACGTAGGAGGAGGAAGGAGGCCTCGAGACGGGCACCTTTCCAACTTCTAGACTACTACCAGGCGGTGCACAAGAAGGAAGAGGCCTGGCCACAGGCTCTCTCCTGCTCTCTGGGCTATCGCCCCATACGCGGAGGGCTGATGACACAGCATCATTGGTCCTCCTTTTTCGTCGCCCCTGTCACCTCTTCGAGGGGGCGTTCGGTCTTTCTCCCTCTTCTGCTCTTCCACCAACTTCTTCCCTCTTCTTCCACTCTTTGGAGGATGCCTTTATCCTTGCTCGCACCACTTGGAGGTGCTTGCTCTCTGTTCGACGTCAGGCCTCCTTCCAAAGAGTTGGCAGAGGAGGCCCTCACTTGTTTTCCTTCCTTTTCTTCCTCTGATACCTTTTTTCTGAGTTTCCCGAGCAAACAAGGTCAGCTGCCCTGTTATCCGAGCCAGTTTCTACACTGGGTAGAGTCAGTGGCTCGGCCTGGGGGTGCTAGCCGTGTCCATGCCGAGTAATCAGCTCGTGTTGTAGTACCAGTGGATGTAGTATTTTCATTTTTGATATGCACTGTATTGGTTGTGGCCTATCTGATGTATGAAGAAACATTAATGAAAGGAAAATTATCGCCATTTGTTGCTTACATGTCTGTGAAAAGCTAAAAAATAGAACTTTTGTAATGTTGTTGCATTCCATGTCCGGGGAGCACGACGGGGCAGTGGGGGATGGTTGGAGGAGATGGTGGAGGGGGGGTGGGGGCCGGTGGGGGATGGCGGGGTAGGGGCACTGGGGGGACGTTGCAGGCTCTGCTGGAGGGTGGGGGGGTGGGGGAGGGCGGTGGGGGACGGTGGGGTTGGGCCAGGGGCGGCGGTGGGGGACGGTGGGGGTGGGGCAGGGCCGGGTAGGGCCGGCGGGAGGGGGGACGGTGGGCGGTGGGGCTGGGGCGGCCAGGAGCGGCAGTGGGGGTGGGGGACGGTGGGGGTGGGGGTGGGGGTGGGGAATGGGGACGGTGGCGTTGGGCGGTGGGACTGGGGCGGCCAGGAGCGGCAGTGCGGGAGGGGGACGATGGGGGTGGGGGTGGGGAAGGGGGACGGTGGCGCTGGGCGGTGGGGCTGGGGCGGCCAGGAGCGGCAGTGGGGGTGGGGGAGGGGGACGGTGGGGTGGGGTGGGGGGGGAGAGAGAGAGAATAAAAAAAATTTATTTTAATAATTAAATTAAATCAATTGATATTTTTTAGTTTAAGAATTATAATAATAAAATTAGTTAGATTATTTAATATTATTATTGTTGTATTGTTTATTTCATGTTCTCATAATAATATAATTTTTGTTTAATTCATGTTGTATCTCTAAATTTTTTATGTTTTGTATAATTCATGTTGTAGAAATAATATAAATATTGTTTAATTCATGTTGTAGAAATAAATTTATTTTTGAGAGATTTTTTAATTCATGTTTAATTATTAGATTTAATTGAGATGTATTAAATTTAAATTTTAGTCTTAAATGTTGCAGAATTAATGATATTATTTTTTTACATTATTAGTTGTAGACGTAAAATAATGTAATACTTTATTTTTAAGAATAAAAGAGATATTTTAAATTTAAATATATCTGTAGTGTTAAATATTTTACAAAAAACTAAATTTAATTTGTATGTATATTAAAAATCAATTTGAGATGTGTTGAATTTAAATATAAATTTATTTTACAACTAATTTTAAAGTTAATTTTGATGTATAATGTAATTTAAATAGAGATGTTTATAATTTAAATATATAATTAGTGATAAATATTATAGTGATCAAATATTTTACAAAAAATGTATTAAATAATAAATTAGTCTTATATGCATGTTGTAGAAATAATTGATCTTATTATGGACTAAATTATATTTGTAACATAAAATGTAGATTTAATTGAGATGTATTAAATATTGAATTAAGTCTTGCATGTCGTAGAAATAATGATATTATTTTCATTGTTAGTTGTAGACGTAAAAAATAATTTAGAATGAAATTAAGATATTTTTAATTTATATTTTGTATTTCTAAAATTTAGTGGGATTTATAATTTATATTTCTTAAATTTAGGAGATACAGTTCAGTATTCTATGGCTCCTAAGGAATGACCAAATGACATTGGATGGTCACACGGAGTTATGTTGGATGAAAACCGTATGTGTTAGCGATGCAACTATTGTAAAATAGAACACCGGGGAGTAGGTGTCTCTCGGTTGAAGAAGCACTTGGCAGGAGGAGACGGTGCGGGGTTCTCTGAGGTTGCTGGGTGTACCCATGTGCCTAGAGATGTAAAACTTGGAATGGCCAGACACCTGCGGGAGAAGAGAGCTGAGTGGCAACAAAAGGAAAAAAAGAAGAAAAGAGATCAAGCGGCAGTGAGCGGAAGACCAAGCGGCAACGACGAGGAGGAATGTGCATGGACACCCAGTGACGAAGACCAACAAGCACATACTGAGCAGGCTAATGTGTATGTCACGGTGAATGATCCATACGAAGCTGAGTTTCGTGAGGCAGTACGTCAACATGCCGTATGGACAGAGGAGCAGCACTTCACACATGCCACGCAAGATGAGGACCACGGTGCTCCACCGGTAGAGACGAGGCGAGCAGCTGATCATTGGGATCCCTACTATGGAAGTTCGGTTGCAGACAGTACCAGCTATCAAGGCATGTTATCTGATTTTGAGAGGATGAGCACACATGACTCCCAGGGATCTGGAAGCTCGTATGGACGGTCATGGCCGCAGCAGCCGATGTATCATGGCGACTCACATAGCAGTAATTCACTTTTCCCATCGTATCCATATCCTTATGCCACAGCTGCGCCAGTAGAGGTCGTGTACGCACAAGGTTCGCAGCAGTATGAATACTACGTACGTATGTACTGGGAGAACTATTCAAGTTCAATGTGCTATGAAGACTATCTGTCCTATCTGCGGAACACTTTTAATATCAGATTATTTGGAGATGGGCACTGGCCCAATTTGGGTCCATACTCTTAATAAGTATGTATCATTTGGTTATATTTATAACTAACTAATAATTAATTATAAATTTCTTCATATATTGAGTTTTGTACTTATCATTGAAATTACTAATGTAAACTTTTACATCATTTGCAAGTCATCATGGATTGACGGCGTCACCTTGCGTGGGAGCATGGATACTCTGTTGAGGGTGATGGACATGTGCACTGTAGATACTACAAACATCGCGTCACCGGCATACACAGGTTTGCGGAGCACCTTGCGGGAGTGGGACGCGATGTTCGTGCATGCGACCAAGTTCCAGGAGATGTCCGACATTCCTTTCGGACACAGTTACAGGATAGATACAGTTCTCGTAGCACACCCAGGGCATCTTCTTCTACGTCCCGGTTACCCCCACCACGAGCACAGGGCGGAGCAGGATCTTCCTCCATGTCCAGAGTTTGAGCAGCACCAGCACCAGCACCAGTCGCACATGATAGAATTGAAGCTATAGATGTAGTGATGACTTTTTTTTACAGATTTTCATGTACCCTCTACCGCAACACACGACCCATCATTTGTGCAGATGGTTACATATTTTCAATCCCACCCACATGTACCTCCACCCACTAGGATAGAGTTAGATTATACGAGTGATCAGTCTCATGTATCTGATGATGAGTTTTGAGATTCGGGCTTCACTGATGACGAGGATTAGTGAGTTTTGGGATTCGGGGTTCACTGATGACGAGGATTAGTGAGTTTTGGGATTCGGGCTTCACAGATGAGGATGATGAGTGAGTTTTTGTATTTTATACTTCATGAATGAATGTCAGTATTATGTCACTGTTTACTTTTGTTGTGACCCCTCTATGTGGATGATGTTATCACTTGCTTTATTTCATCGGCAACACCATTGTTTTGATTGATTGGCAACTGCTTTTGATTTGATGAAATTGCTCTATCAGATTGACTATGTGTTCCTTGCACTTAATACACACACTGCACTTTATTTGTATTGATTAAGTGAGTACAGCGTCAACGCATCTCATTGGCTCATGTCACAGCGTCAACGCACTTCATTGGATGTGTGTACAGCGTCAACTTGCTAAGTGTGTACATTGACTCGCCAACTTCTTTGAAGTCTGTACATCGCTTCATGTCCCCAAAGTATGTACATCCACAGTGATCTTTGAAGTCTGAACATTCGATTCTGAAGCCTAAAGTCTATACACTCCAGCCTATTCCTACGTTCAAGGCTTCAGCTACACATTAAGTCTGTACACTGGCTTCACTTCATCAAGTCTGTACATTGACTCGCCAACTTCTTTGAAGTCTGTACATCGCTTCATGTCCCCAGAGACTGTACATCCACAGTAATCTTTGAAGTCTGGACATTGGTCTTCAAACTCAAAGTCAGCACATTGTCTTCGAATCCAAGTCTATTCAATGGTCTTCATACTTGAAGTCCATACATTCGATGTGCAGAGTTGATGTCTGTACTGTGCCTTATGCTGATCGAGTCTGCACACTGGTCGGTGGCAAGCCTGTACACTGGCCTTAGCTTTTCAAGTCTACACATTGGCCTCCTTTGTTGAAGTCAACACATTGGGCAAGTTTGGACAGGGTCGACGCTGGGTGCTTAAATCGTCCATGCATCAGTTGACGAAGCCTTCACGATATCCTCTACTATGTCAACGCCACAAGCAAGCAGCGTCGACGCAGCAGTTAAAGAAGCAGAGACCCTCACAAGCTATTCCACTGCGTCAACGCCACAAGCAAGCAGCGTCGACGCAGCAGTTAAAGAAGCAGAGACCCTCACAAGCTATTCCACTGCGTCAATGCCACAAGCAAGCAGCGTCGACGCAGCAGTTAAAGAAGCAGAGATCCTTACAAGACATTCCACTGCGTCAACGCCACAATTGAGCAGCGTCGACGCAGCAGCTAAAGAGACGAAGCAAATGGCTTACTGGAATGCCTCACTGCGTTAACGCCATTGATTGACAGCGTCGACACAGCAAGTCAAATTGCTGTCATGGAGCACGTGAACTGAGAACTCTATATATCAGACTGATGAAGCTAATGAGGGGCACGTGATCCGAGGTACCTGGCTCGTGATCCTAGAAGGACAATGTACCCAGATGGGGACACGTGCACTGACACTCCATTGGATGCTGCCACGTGGTCCAAATCACTGGGCGGGAAATGTGGAGGGCACACGCCTGCTGCTGTTGCTGCTATATAAACAAGCCTTCTTCCACAGAAGAAGACTAATCGAAGAAAAATAAGAAAAAGTCTATACACTCAGCAGCAGTGAGCCTTCGATCCATAGAGAGAAAAGAGAGAAGAAGAAGATATAGAGAAGAAGAAGAAGAAATAGAGAAGAAGGAGAAAAAGAGAGAGGAAGAGATCGAGAGAGATTGAGTTGAGAGAGAGTTGATCGAGAGTGAGAGTGAGAGAGTCTGTATCTCAGTCTCGTGGTTCAAAACCAGAGCTGAGCTTTGCTCTTTAAGAGCTACATTGCTTTTGGGTTTTCTTTTTCATTTTGATTCTGTCCTTCATTTCCGAACATTGTTTCTTCAAGCTGTGTGTCAGCGGTCTTGCAGTGGTAGTCTCCACTGGACGGGTTAAGCTGTATTTCCCCAGCGGTTGCAGAGGATCAGATCCTCTGGTCGGCAAGCTGTAGTGCCCAGCGAAGCTGTGTAATCAGCGGGTTGTTTGGCCAAGCTGTAAAGCCCAGCGGACGCAAGCTGTGCTGCGCAGCAGGAAGCCATACTCGGTTGAGTGTGGGGTGGACGTAGGTCGCTGACCGAACCACCTAAAAATTGTGTGTGCATTGTGTTTGTGTGATTTCTTATGAACTGTGTGTGCTGGTATCATTTGCTTAGCATTCTTCCTTTAGCTTATTTGATATTTGCCTAAATTCCGCTTTAGAACTTACAGTAGTTTTAAATATGGCTCACAAGGAGCTGGATGGCCTGGATTTGATCCACGGTCCATCAAGACCAGATCTCCCTCGATCTCACTCTCTTTCTTCACTCCCTCTCTTTCTCTTTCTTCTCTGCTGCACTTCTCTTCTTCTCTCGATCTCTGCTCTCCTTTTCTCTCTTTCTCTTTTCGTTTTCTTCTGATGCTCTCACTCTCTTTCTTTCCCTTTCTCTTTTCTTTTTCTCTTCTTAGCTCTGCTGCTTCTCTTCTCTTCTTTTGCTCACACTCTCAGATTTCTTCGCTGGAGAGCTTCCTCTTCTTCTTTGGAGAGTTAACCCTTTTCGAGAGGAGGATGGGGTGCTTTTATATCAGAAACAGAGCCTCCGAAGGTTGAGTAGAAAATGCCCTAGTGACCACTGATTGGTCCACTTGGCAGGGTAGCACCCCTTATCTAACACGTGTCAGCATCCTGCCCCTTTTTCCCATCGGATCACGTGCCCCCTCATCAGTAAGCTCAGCAACTGGAGTGAGGTGGCGTTAACGCACTTGCTTCAAGGGGTTGACGCAGCCTTCAAAGATCTTCAACCCTTTTTAACTGCAGCGTCAACGCTGTGAGCATTCAAGTCTGCAGCGTCAAATCTCCCCCTTTTTGATGATGGCAACCCCATATGAAGTAGAATAGCAACATTCTGTTTTATAGATATATGTTTGATGAAAGACATGATGTGTCATGCAAATTGACATGCTGATGCTATGAATGCATGCAACTCACTGCCTCAAACTCTCCCTTGGAATGAATTCAGAATTGAATTTAAACAGATATATATTCTTCCCCTAGATAACCCCATATGTATTCTCCCCCTTTGCCATCAACAAAGAGGAGGGAAAAATTAAATACAATGGAGGAATCAAGAGAAGAACTGACTGGCATTCTGAACAGGTAGTTCATGAATAAGCATTCTAAAACATAGAGTCTTCAGTCATATGAAATTTGAAACTACTGTTAGAAAGAGTTCTGGTTTAAGGATGATAAAATTTGGAGTTCATGCACTACAAGCAATAGATAAGTTCACTGTGCATGATAAAACAATAAACCAGAATCACATTTGCATGAAAGATTTAGTTTCATAATATCTTACTTTCATAGTCTCATAAAAAATTTTGAGAGCAACCAAGTCATGTATTGAAACTAAACTAATTGACACTCATGAACTTTTCTTTTGAAGGAGCAGCATTATCAATATTAGACCATTTAGAGCATTCAGGTACCATAAGTCTTTCTGCGTAAGGGTATACGTTTATCAGACGCCAATACCCCTATATACTCAACAAGATGAACCATTCTGCCTATGATCAAATGCAACAGAACTAAGTTACACCTTTTTGTGTGAGGGTACACGTTTATCAGACGCCAGTTACCCCCAGGTACTCAGTGAAACCAGCCTGCTATTTTGAACATTTTATACAGAGATAGCTGATACACTTCATGACATGAGTGTTATCCACTTCTTTGATGGATCACTCAGTTTCTCAGTGATTTACCAGTCATTGCTCTGCCAATATATATATTCAATGATTTTCAATGTTTTTCAATATCTTTCTTAGCTGTCCTTTTTATGTTTCAGAATGACTTGTTTAAGAACAATACACATACTTAACCTCTCTAACATGATTTCAGATGAGTTTTCAGATTTCAAATATGATTAGCTTTGTCAGACATGAAATAAGAAAGAGGTTGAGAGTTTTATCAATTTTTCAACTTACTTATATACTGATTGCAATATTTAAACTCCAACCATTATAAGATTTAAACCATTACATCAGTCTTTGAACAATTCAATTTCTTATAAATGAAGAAGTCCATTTTCTACTGCTTAGAAATCAAAACTTACCAACAGATTGCCATAATGTCAGAGACAAGTATTCAGATTAAAGGTTGAATGACTTCAAGAAAGTTGAAACCACTCTGAATTTCTAGCAATACTCCCCCTGTCTATATGCATGCAACATGGCAAGAATTAATTGAGAGAGAGCTTATGCATGGGTCATGAATGAATGATATGCAAAGACAAGCTCCCCCTGAATATATGCAATGCAGGACAGTTCTACATCCACATTCACATCCACATGATTTATCCAAGCAATCAAAAACAAGTCCACATCAGAGATTTTATTCACAGCAATTAAACACTCATTCATCATGCTGAAATTTACATAAGCCAAGTTCTCTTCTAAGAAACTTAAATTTTTCATTCCCAAGTGGCTTAGTAAAAATATCAGCAATTTATTTTTCAGTTTCTATGAAATTCATTTCAATCTCATTTTTATTTACAGCATCTCTAAGAAAATGATGTTTTATCTCTATATGCTTAGTCCTAGAATGGTGAACAGGATTTTTAGCAAGGCATATAGCACTAGTATTATCACATAAAAGTGGAATGCATCCCAGATTTATCTGATAATCAGCTAGTTGGTGCTTAATCTAAAGTACTTGGGCTGCACAATTACATACTGTAACATACTCAGCTTCAGCTGTGGATAATGCTACAGTGTGTTGCTTCTTTGATGCCCAAGACACTAGACAGCCACCAAGGAATTGACAGTAGCCACTGGTGCTTTTTCTATCTACTCGACACCCAGCATAGTCTGCATCAGTGTAGGCTAGAAGCTCTAACTCACACTTAGCAGGATACCAGAGACCTAGTTCTTGGGTGCCTAGTGAATACCTAAAAATCCTTTTCACAGCTTTAAAGTAAGTTTCTTTAGGACTGGCCTGAAATCTAGAGCATAAACACACAGCAAATTGTATATCAGGCCTAGATACTGTAAGATAGAGAAGAGATCCGATCATACCTCTGTATAGCCTTTGGTCCACAGGTTTACCTTTAGAATCTTCATCCAAACTGGTTGAGGTACCCATTGGAGTAGCTATTTCCTTGAGGTTGTCCATTTTATACTTCTTCAATAAGTTCTTTACATACTTAGACTGAGAGATGAAGGTGCCATCTTCTGTTTGTGTAACCTGCAGTCCAAGAAATAGTTTGAGCTCACCCATTGAGCTCATTTCAAATTCATCAGTCATTATTTGAGAGAATTCCTCACACAATTTGGGGTTAGTTGACCCAAACACAATGTCATCCACATAAATCTGAATGATAAGAATATCTGGATGGCTTACCTTGGTAAACAATGTTTGATCAACTATACCTCTTGTGAAGTTCTTGTCGGTGAGGAATTTGCTCAACCTGTCATACCAAGCTCTAGGAGCTTGCTTTAAACCATAGAGAGCTTTATTGAGCTTGTAAACATGATTAGGGAAATCTAAACATTCAAACCCAGGAGGCTGTCTCACATAGACATCCTCATTAATTTCTCCATTTAGAAAAGCAGATTTCACATCCATCTGCTGAAGATTTATTCCTAGGGAGCATGCATAAGCCAATAAAATTCTTATTGCTTCTAACCTAGCTACAGGGGTAAAAGACTCTTCAAAGTCTATTCCAAATTCTTGATTGTACCCCTGAGCTACAAGTCTGGCTTTATTTTTGGTGACATTTCCTGCTTCATCAGTTTTGTTTCTAAATACCCATTTAGTCCCTATGACTGTTTCATGATCAGGAGGTGGAACCAAACGCCACACCTTATTCCTGTCAAACTGATTGAGCTCCTCATGCATGGCATTAATCCAATGCACATCTTGGAGAGCACAGTCGATGGACTTGGGTTCTATGTTTGATACAAAAGCATAAGCATTCAGTTCATGTTGAATTCTTAAGTGGCCTCTAGTCCTAGGAGGGTCATGCAGATTTCCAATAACATTATCTATAGGATGATCCTTGAGATATCTTATATTTGTAATTGGACTATCATGAACTTGATTTACCTCCCCCTGAACTGTAGGCTCCTCTTCATTAAGCTCTTTATGTTCTTCTTCATCCTCAGATTTGTCTGCAGGATCTCCTTCCTTCAGGATTTCACCATTGTTTTCATTCCTGCATTGACCAACATTAGAATTTGCCAAGGATTCATCAAAAACTATGTGTGGAGATTCTTCAACAGTTTTAGAGTTCAGATTGTACACTCTGTATGCTCGGGTGTTTTCAGAATAGCCAAGAAAAATTCCTGGTTCTCCTTTAGGTTCAAATTTATCAAGGTCCTTTTTATCATTTATGTGAATGAAACATTTACAACCAAAAATCTTGAAGTGAGCAATAGAAGGTTTCTTACCTTCTAATATCTCATATGGTGTTTGCTGGGTAGAAGGTCTTACCATGGCTCTGTTAATTACATAACAGGCAGTGTTCACTGCTTCAGCCCAAATGGTATACCACCTTCGACAAGGAGTGTACGACCCATTTCCACTAGGGTTCTGTTCCTTCTCTCCACAACTCCATTCTGCTCAGGTGTCCTTGGTGAGGAGTACCTGTGGTTGATTCCATTTGACCTGCAGAATTCATCAAATTGTGAGTTTTCAAACTCACCTCCATGATCAGACAAAATATTTTCAATTTTATGATTTGTTTTAACATAGAACTCCTGAAATTCAGAGAAAGCATCACTCTTATTAGATAAGAAATAAACCCAAGTATACCTAGAAAAGTCATCTACCATGACAAACCCATATCTCCTTCCTGATAGGCTGACAGATCTAGTTGGCCCAAAGAGGTCCATATGTATCAGCTCATAGGGTTTGGAAGACAGATTTTCAGTTCTAGACTTAAATGACTTTCTAGTTATCTTTGATTGAGTGCATGCATTACAGATTTTATTTTCTTTCTTGAATGAGACTTCAGGAAGTCCTCTAACCATGCCATGCTTATTTAATTTGTGCAAAACAGTGTAGCTAGCATGACCTAACCTACGATGTCATAAAAATGCTATGTCTTCTCTACTGGCAGTGAGGCAAAGGTTAGTGTGTTGAATTTCATCTAAATTTATCATGTAAGTATTATTTGTTCTTTTTCCAGAAAATTTGACAATATCAGAATCAGGTTCAAAAACCTTGCAGCATTGAGAATTAAATAAAACATTGTAACCTTTATCACATAACTGGCTGATGCTAAGTAGATTATAGGCTAACCCTTCAACCAGCATAACATCATCAATGCAACAGGTAGAACACTTACCTACCTTACCTGATCCGATAATCCTACCCTTTGTGTTGCTTCCAAAAGTGACAAGGCCTCCTACTTTCTCAGTCAGTATGTAAAATTTGGCCTTATCTCCTGTCATATGCCTGGAACAGCCGCTATCCATGTACCACAGGTTGTTCTTGGCTGTCAGGCATACCTGCATACACAATTAGGTAGAGAAGTTTGGAACCCAAGACTGATTGGGCTCCAATGTAAATGAACTCGAAGCAAAGCAGGAAAGCAAGTGTTTCGAAATCCACATTTGTTTAAATGAATTTTGTTCAGTGGATCCTACAGATTTTCTTCTGTTGTTGTTCCTTTTCTTTTTTTTGTTCTTTTTCTTATTGGCAGCGGCATGATTATTGACAGAATTGTTATTTCTGTACCAGTGCCTTGGCCAGGGTGTGTTCATAAGATTTTGGCCATAGTAGTTCCTGGGCTGACTATGGAAATATTGGTTTCTAGATGTCCAGTAACCATACCCATTTACCCAATTTCCATTGTAAGGTCTTTGGTATTGAGCACCCTGGTGTGCAAGACCTGTAAACCTACCCTGAGTTTTAGACTAATCTGACCTATTGAAGTAGGTTGGCTGTGCATTGTAGTGGGTCTGAGCTCTGGGTTGATAAAAATAATTGGGTTGTCTCCTAGCTGCACTTTGTCTCCCCTGTACTTTGGACCCTGCTGACCTATACACAGGTTTGTATTGGGCCTTCTTCAAAGGTGGAGGTGTTGGTGGAGACTTGGTTACCTTGACCTGGGGTTTACTGGACTGTGTATGTTGACCCCTAACCTGAGTCTGAGCCCTAGGATTCTGGTTGGATGTACTGGCTCTACTAGGCTCATTAACCTTTTGTTTGCCCTTCTCCTCAGCACTGGGCTTTTTCAGATTACCAGTTTTGTTCATTAAATTTGTTGAGTGCATGCTAATTAGAGGTCCCTTTTCCTTTTGAGCAACAAATGAAATTGTTTTCATTCCGAAAGTTTTTGTTGCACTAGAATTAAATCCTAGGCCCTCTTTTCTGAAATTAACCTTTGAACCTAACAAAGCATTTAAGTTTTCTGTACCTTGGGTCATTTTCTCAATGATTTTTATTTTATCCTCATTATCTTTATGAAGTTCATCAATAGACTTTTTCAGTTCGTTCTTGACATTGAGGACAGCTTCATATTTTTCAGAGATAATTTTGACTTCACTTTCACATTTCTGAATCTTCAGCTTCCATTCATCAATTTCATTTTCAAGCCTTAGATTCTCTTCCTTAGAAGCTTTTAACTCATTTTTGATTTCATCTTCTTCAGAGCATGTGAGTTTCAATTCATCAATCTCAGATTCCAAACATGCAATTTTATCAGTTAGTGTTTTATCATTTTGCATGGAATTGATTTTTCTTCTAAGATGCCTATTCTCTTTTCTAATATCATCAGCTCTATCAGCTATGTCATGATAAGCATCTACCCAATCAGCAATTGTGAAGTTTTCAAATCTAGTGATTACCTCATCTGTGTCCTCCTCTCTATCTTCGGAGCTTGTTGCCATAAGGCAAATGGGCTGTTCAGATTCGGCTTCACTATCTGAGCTGCTGCTGAAAGAGCCTTCATCTTCATCACTCCATGTGGTGATCATAGCTCTTCCCTTCTTGGTTTTCTTCTTTGACCTGTCCTTATGTTTCTGATTGTCTGGACAGTCAATTTTCAGATGCCCTGGTTTCCTGCATTGATAACAGACATTAATTTCATTTTTCTTTGCAGGTTTAGATTTATACCTTTTATCCTTTCGGCCACCACTGTATTTCTTCTGGCCGAACCGTCCTGCTCCCTTTCTGATAAATCGCCTGAACTCTCTAGTCATCATGGCTATCTCAGACCGAGTCACATCTTCTTCTTCATTTAAGCTCTCCTCTGATGATGAAGAGATGCTGGAGCTGGATTTTGTTGATTTGCTGGAACTAGCCTTTAGCGCTATCGGCTTCTTCTTCCTCTCGGCTTCATCTGTCCTTGGCATGTTTATCTCATATGCCATTAGTGAGCCAATCAGCTCATCAGACTTGGTATTACGCAAGTCCCTTGACTCCTCCATCACTGTTGCTTTGGTGTGCCAAATGGGAGTCAGGGAGCGCAGAATTTTCCTCACTACATCATACTCTGCCTGAGGTTTCCCAAAACCTCTGAGGCCATTGGTAATGACAGTCAGCCGAGCGTACATTTCGCTGATGGACTCGTTCTGCTTCATCTTGAAGGCTTCATACTCAGATACGAGAAGATTGGCCTTCTGCTCTCTTACTTGAGATGTACCTTCATGAATTACTTCCAGCGCATCCCACATCTCCTTAGCTGATTTGCAAGCAGACACACGGGAGAATTCTGTAGGATGCAGAGCGCACTGGATAGCATTAATAGCACTCCAATTCAGCGTGGACCTTCTGATCTCCTCCTTGGTCCATACATCTTCATTCGGGGACAGCTCATAAGGTCCCTTGCTGACAATCTTCCAAATCTCATAATCCTTAGCCCTGAGGAACACTTGCATACGGTTCTTCCAGTATGCATAATTTGATCCATCAAAGAACGGGGGCTTCGATGTTGATTGACCTTCAGCAATCATCCCTCGAGCATCCATCTCTGCCTATTCTCTTCGGGTGATGAGTCCCTACAGAAGAGTTAGGCTCTGATACCAAGTGTTGGGTTAGATGGACGCAGTCTATCTCCACTAAGTGTGGATCTAGAGGGGGGTGAATAGATCAACTACTTTAACATATTAAGTAATTTAAATAATTTTTTTATGTATTATATATAATATGATGTTTAATTAAGTGGTGTAATATGTTATTTTTATATAATTAATTATGTGTAATTTAGTATGGATATATTATCATAAAAAAATTCTACATTCTAATATTTTTAAATATATATAACATTTAATCTTTAAATAAAATTTTATTAAAAATTTTAAAAAAAAATTAAAAAATCACGCGCGCCGAGAGCCCGAGAGGGCGGACCGGGTCGCTGTGCGACCCGGCCGACCCGACCCGTCCCGCGCCGAGACCGGGTCGGCTGGGTCGGCAAACCTTGATTAGTATATGCACAGACTTATTTACAGCACAAGACTAACGGATGCACTGACTATGCAGACTACAGACATTTCATGGACTAAGATGCATGAGTCTCTTATGCACTGAATTGGTTACGAGGTGGGCACAAACTTGATTTAACATGAGATTATGTATGCACGGACTCAAGTTAACAAAGCAGATATATGCATAGACTTGTCGTGAATGCGGAGCTATAAATTGTACCGACTATGTATGTGCGGTATGCATGAACTGCACTGACTTATTATGCAAGTATGAGACCGTGCGCAGACCTGAGAATGCGAGGTGGCAAGCGTGCACGGACCTTGGTGAGATGTGCACTGACTATGTACCAACTAGCATGAAAATGAGCACAACAATAAGAATATGCACCGACGTAGTGCTAGCCCAGAGCAAGTATTACATTGCACTGACCGTGAAGGCTCATGTGCACCGACTTAAGGTGTGTGTGAGACGCACACATGCACCGACTCCAGGCCGCCATGAGACGCAAAATAAGCAATGCACCGACCTAACACTCGCCAAGACTACGTGCATAGAGAGTGGAATGCACAGACCTTAATGCCTATGAACGGTGACATGCACCGAGGTTGTTGAGCAGCCGGACTGACAAAAATGCACTAGCCTTAGACAAAACATAAGTGCACCGACTTAACTGATGCGTAGACATGCTTAAACCCAATGCAGCAAGCAAAACAGTCCACAGAGCAATGCACCAACCTAAAGCAGCAACTGAATGCTCATCAGTTAAATCATCATCAAGGCATACGATCAAGCACTCAAGCATAGATTAATCATGCAGTCTTATGTGGTGACACTAATGTTGCTATCATCAAAACATCACAGCATCATCAAGACACAAGGGGCACAACAATCTCCCCCTTTTTGATGATGGCAACACAATGAGTCACACGGAGTCGACAAATCAAACGATTCTCCCCCTTTGACTTCAGCAAAAAGAAGGCAGTTTGCGTGATAAATAATATGATGCATGAACCTATTCTCCCCCTTTGAAATACAGACCTCCCCCTTTGACATAATCATGAATATCTATAAAGCCTAGAACTCCCCCTGAGAGCATGAAAGGAATCGAAAATGCAAGCACATGATATATCCACAGGGATGAACTCTGGTTATCCAATGAATCAAACTGGAATCCACCACCACAAGAATTCTGAAGCAAAATTGGTTGTGGCACACCTTACATTTGTATGGACAGAATAATGCAGGTGAAAGGCCCACAGAACCAGAACCAGTTACAAGAGTCATTCGACAGGGATACAGAAACAAGATGGAAGATTCCAACAGTGTGGAAAGTGAAACTGATGATGTAAATGAAGTAGATGTAGCCAAGGGTAGGAGTAAATAAGAGCAAGCAAGGCACATGATCTCCAACAGGTAAGTTAGCATGATGATTAAGTTGCCAGAGGTGAACCTAATCAGAGGTAATTGTGTGGCAGGTACCACAGTAATAAGTCCTCACAAGGAAAGACTCTCCTATCATAGGGGGTTAAGAATTAACCGACATGACCCAATTGATTTAACCGTGATGTATACCAAATTTGCCAATTAAATTCAATACTCATATCTGAAGGTAGGTTTTAATAAATGTGAACCAATTAATCAAGCAATACTCAAGAACAACCACCTTCCATCTTACTCAAATGAACTTGATGACTCCTTTGAGAGTCACACAAAGCAGAATTGAGATTAAACACCTTTACTAGAATGTGAGTTGACTGATTTTGCAAGATATTTTCTTTTGATTAGAACATTATTTTTCCTGAACAATTTAAGTTGATCAACACCTTTTTACATGAGGCACAACACGTCTTAGGTGAAGTGACCCAGTTACTCAGTGTGATAGCTTTCATTGCCTCTCAACTTTGAGAGCAGAGTTAGCAATAGAAGTATCTTTTTGCATGAGGAGACACCTTGATTAGAGGCCGGACTCCTCAGTTACTCAACACAAACATGCTATTGTTCTGTCAGATTTTTCAATGAATTTTCACCGGAGATAACCATGGCACTTCATGACATAGGTTTACTCTATTTCATTGATAGAGAACCCAGTTTCTCAGTGATCAAGTCATTGCTCTGAATTCAATTTTTCCATTTAGTCAACATTTTTCAGGTTAATGTTTAAAAATAATACTCACACTATGTGTCTCTACCAAAGTAGCCTTGATATCACATATTCAGATTACAGACGGGTGAGGCTAGGGTATTCATGACACCATTGGTTAAAATTTATTAAAACTCATCATTCAGATACTTTCAATACATTTGAATGCAAATCTGAGAATATATTAAACTTATATCAGTCTGAATCAGTAGACATTCTTAAACCTATATGATAGGAATTTCTTTTAAGAATTCAGACTAAAACAAGGTACACAGCATAAGGATTTCAGATCAGTCCAATCAATACAACTAAACAGCTTATCATTCCTGGAACAAGAACCAGATTAATCAGACCAGCTTGAAAGGATGTGAGTGTTGAATAGGTACAAGCTGGTAGGGCAAATAACAGCAGGAGAGAAGATCATCAGATGTATGTACAGCAGAATCAATTTCAATAGCTGGGTCTGGAGTACAGACATATCAGCATAACCACACATTGGCAATGGAATGGATAAGATAGCTAGATAGAAGGAGTTCAAGAGGTGAATAAGTAATGAAGCATGCATGCTCCCCCCTGTCTAGATGCAATGGAATATGTTTTTAGGATTTTTCAAATTTTATGACATGCACTACTCTTCAAATGTGCAGTATGCAACAAATCTGATAAAGAGATCATGATGACCAAGCAACAACAGACAGACTCCCCCTGACAGAATACAAGATATGCAATGAAGGCACAACTCATGATTTTAAAATGTAGGCTCGAAGAAAATTCATGATGTTCAATCAGAGGAAGAGACTACCAAATTTTAGACATGCAATTACCTATACTCAGTGCAATACATGCATCGACTTTAAACATCAACTATGCAAAGCATGCCTATGACACTCAGCTGTGCAATAGTTATTCAAACGTCAGAAAATTCTTTATTCAGAGAGCATCATGCGAGAGCAGTCAGATTTTCAAGAGATGTCAGTTAAGCACAGACAGATTAATATGATATGCAAACATCTAACGCAAACAATTTCAGATAGCAGAATTTAAGGTACGTTTTCATAACTAACCTGTACAGCGCAGTCATGGGGTTTTCATTCTTGAGTGCCTTGGATTATTGACCCCTTTATTCATCAGCTTCCAAGGCACACCTACAAAAATTTGATCATTTTGATCCAGCAGGAATCCAAGCAGTCTTCGGTCCTATACTAACCCCAACATGTGTTTTAAACAGTTCCTTAGCAACATTATTATCAAATTCCATCAAGTGACAGTTGGCTATGGAGTGTCCTAATTTACCACAGTATTTACAATAAGCAACATATTTTCTACTATTGTGATGCACATTAACAGAAGCAATAGGTCTATGTGCATAAGCATAAAATGATCCGTTGTTTACATGGACATTTTGTTTCTTGTTCTTAATCAGCCAACATTCAGCAGATTTGTGACCTGGCTTACCACAGTTAAAACATGAAAAGTTCACATGTCGTTTTGCAGAGAATGTGACACAATAGGGATTAACAGAATTTTCCTAAGCATGCCAACAGTCCTCGACTGTATGGCCATTCTTCCCACACTCGAAGCACCTGATGTGCTTACCTTTAGAACCATTTTACCCCAAGTAGATCCAGACCAGCACTCAATGGCTTTGTGACCACGTTTGTTACAGTTAAAACAAATAATGTGCTGGTTTGAAGCAAACAGGTTTCTTTTGGGGCCATGATAATTCGCAGAATACCTATGCAGCATTTTATCATCTTGTTTCATGATGAGACATGCACTCATGAGGTGACCACGCCTACCACAATAATGACAATATGCACCAGACTTTCTAGTAGCATGGTTTCTACCAAATGAATTTCTAGAATGTAATGTTTCACTTGCATGCTCATCTTCTATCAATAATCTGCAATCATCCATTACGTGACCTGCCTTGCCACAATAATGGCACGAACCGTCCTTTTCGTGTGCATGCGAATGAGTAGGGGATTGGTAAGTGGCATGCAATTCACTATCATGGTCCACAGAATCATCAAAATTCCTAGCGCGATTAGGGACAAATTTAATCTTATTCTTCTGAGCATTTTTCTTTAAATTCTTCCTCCTTTTCTCACTTTTCATTTGTTTTTCATTTCTTTGAGCCATGAATTGGAATACAGGTGATGAGGAAGTTTTCATGTCTTTATTTTGTTTTGGGGATTGACTTGTGGTACTAGCTACTTCAGAATTTTGCACAAAAGTTATGTATAGATGGTTTCTAATAGTTTCCTTAACATCAAAACTACAATTTATCCCCTTTTGTGAGTTATTATCCTCATTTTTCATTACAGCTTTCATTTTTCTCTTGTTTTCAGCAGACTCGGATGTTGATTTTTCCAGATCATGAATTTTAGTTTCCAAATAGGCGATGTGAAGTTCATAACTGGCTATCTTCTGTTCACTGCAATTAACGCATTCACTTAGGACTTTGTTTGTAGTTTTGTACTTCTCAATTTCTTGTTCCAGACTGCTCAATATGTTAGTCTCTTCATTGTAAGCAGTTTTTCCTTTCTCTAATATGAGAAGTTGTTCAGACATACCAGTGTTTAATTGCTTTAACTTCTCAATTTCAACTTTCAATTCATGGTTTTCCTCCTCAAGTTTTTCTGCTTGAATCTCCTTATTTGCAAGTCTTTCTCTCTCGATAGCCAGAAGCCTCTCTGAAATAACAGTATTTAGGATCATGAGTTTCTTGTTTTGTTCTTTCAGTTCCTTTTTCTCTTGGATCAGCTTCTCAATTTCTTCATCACATTTTTCATTACTAGACATCAACTCCAATTTCTCAATTAGTTCTTCTTCCCTTTCTTCCACTTTAATTTTCTCAGCAAGCAAATTTTTGTGATCCTCTTTTAGAGATTCAATCAGTTTTCTCTGCCCCCCATTTTCATCATACAGATCTTCATTACGTTCTTTTAGAGCCAAGCACTTGTTGCAAGACGATTTTAGAAAGGAACCCTACACACCTTCCTTGTTTACTTTCTCTATTTCAGCTTTAAGATTTTTATTATTACTCTAAACTTCTCCATTCTCAGCTTTTAATTTCTCCAGATCAGAGTTAATCCTTTCCAACTCTTCCAGGTTTATCAGATGTTCATCAATTTTCAGCTTTAACTGACTTTCTAATTCAGAAATTTTATTGGCACATTCCTGGTTTTCATTTTTCAGGAAGCACATTTGCTTCATATTCACGTGGGTCTCAGATAGACATTTATCATATAATTCATTGGTCTTCAAGCACTTTTCACATGATGAATTAGAATCATTTTTGTCAATTTTCTTTTTCATTTTCTTATATTGTTTTCTTAGATGATCATGAGACTCTAGCAATTCATTATATGCAGCAATCCAATCATCCAAGGCATAGTCTTCAAAGATGTTTACCTGATCATGTTGGGTTTGATGCGTTCGATTTAGAGGGGGGGTGAATGAATCAGCCCTTTAAAAATTAATTTCACTCAATTAAAAATTCTTTCTAATACAAACAGAAGACTAACGAGCAATTGCGGAATAACAATGTCAAGGGACACTCAATACCACAGTCAAAGACCTGGTGTGCAATCAAGCCAAATCGCCCCTATGCATTCATCTAGCGCCAATCAGATAGAGAAATCAAACCACAATGCAAGAGGGGTTTTTAGGTGGTTCGGTCCTCCAGACCTACGTCCACCCCACACTCAACCCGAGTGTGGCTTACTGCTGACTCACAGCTTGAACCGCTGAGCATCACAACTTGCCTACAAACCGCTGAGCCTCACAGCTTGCTGTCCGAGGAATCCACCTCGCCCGCTGAGCAACACAGCTTACTGTCCAGAGGAATCCTCCTCTGCAAAACCGCTGACTAACAACTTGATAAAAGGTTCAAAAAGAAAAACAAAAGCAAGAACTACAGCGACTGAAAGCTGGAAAAGATAAAGCACAATGTGCCTCTCAAAAGAGCTGACTGGAGTGGATCTGATCCAACTTCCAGTAGGAGCGATCTTCAGGTACGCTTCTCTTCCTCTCTTTATCTGTCTTTCTCTCTCTTCTTCTCAACTCAAGCTCTCTCCCTCTTTCTTTTTCTTCTTCTTCCCTGCTCTCGATCTCTCACTCTCTTTTTCTTTCTTCTTCCCTGCTTCTTCTTCTTCTTCTCTGCTCTCTGGATCGTTCAGGCTATCTTCTCTCAGTTTCTGCCCCTTCTATTTTGATCAGCCTTCTTCTGATGGAAGAGGCTTCATACATATAGAGCAGCAGGAAGCAGATAGGGCGTGTGTCTTCCACATTTCCCGCCCAGAAGCCTCAGACCACGTGGCAGCATCATGTCAGCCCTTCCAGCCTCGGATCACGTGCCAGGTGCCAACCTCGGATCACGTGCCTTCATTAAGCTTAGCAAAGAGTCCCTGTCAGACAGACGAAAGGAATATCAGTTTAAGTCTAACAGCTTGTACAGACTTTATGAAGGCAATGAAGTGTGTAGACTTTGCAATGCGAAGACAAAGCATGTACAGACTTCACGTTGTGAATGCAAAGCTAAAACATGTACAGACTTTGTGAATGCTTGAAGCACAGAATGCAATGGCTAAGGTTATGAGTGTATAGACTCTGCATGCGTGCTACATCAATGTTCAGACTTGCTGATAATGAGTGTGCAGACTTTGTATAGACTTGATGCAGTGTATGCAGCTCACCGATGCAGTGTGTAGACTTTGCAATGTATGGACTTTGCATTGTGTAATGCAGAATGCATCAAGCAAACTATGCACAATGATAATGAGTCCACATGCAGGTCACCAAGCAGTGTATGGACTTAGATGCATGCGACCATGATGTACAGGCTTTGAAGTGTGTAATGCAGAATGCATCAAGCAAAGTATGAACATTACAAATGGATGTATAGACTTTATAAAATGAAGCGCACAAGCCGTTGTGTAGACTTGGCGTTATGAAGCGCACAAGCCGTTGTATAGACTTGACGAATGAGACGCAACATGAGACGCTCAATGTACATACTTTACGAATGAGGCGCCCGATGTACAGACTTCACCGATGTACATACTTTGCATAAGACGCTAAGTGAGACGCTGAGCTGCCAAGAATGTATAGACTTGCATGAGACACTTCATGAGACGATGCGATGTACAGACTTGCCTGGCCGATGCATAGACTTTAAGGTAAGACGCTAGATGCTGTACAGACTTTACTTACATGTGCAGACTTGGCGATGTATAGACTTTGTGTGATAGCCCAATGTACAGCCTTGCTGAACTGAACGTAGGTGAAGATAAGGAGTGTATAGACTTGCTCAGTTCAGAACGTAGGTAAAGATGCAATGTATAGACTTAACATATGCACTGGCTGTACAGACTTAGCCTCGAGCTGAACTATCGGATGTATAGACTTTGCTCAGTTCAGCTGGTGGATGTACAGACTTGAGATGAATGCATGAACAGGCCGATGTACAGACTTGCCAATGTATAGACTTTAAGTCCAATGCAAAAGGCTGTACAGACTTTGCTAATTGATGCATGAACCGACGGGGATGTATAGACTTAGCCGATGCAGACAAGTCCGATATACAGACTTCATGAACGATGCATGCAATGCACTGGACGATGTACCGACTTCCTATATGCTCAAGTCCAATGTATAGACTTTGACGATGTAGTATGCACAGTATAGACTTTAAATGAGACTGTATAGACTTGGAGACATTGATGCATGCACAAGACAAAGATGTATAGACTTACAGTTATGCAGCCAGACAAATGAATGCACAAACAATGTATGGACTTGCTCATGAATAGTGCACAGTGAATGTATAGACTTGAGTAACGAATGTGCAGACTTGGTGCATGAAGCAAGGCAATGAGGAATGTATAGACTTTCACAATGTATGGACTTGTGTTATGCAGCCAGACAATGTATGGACTTGTGCAGACATGCTAGCAAACGGATGTATAGACTTGCTCAACCTGAAGCATGGCAATGTACAGACTTCTTAACAGACGCATGCAGCAACTTTATGGACTTGTGTTTTAATGATAGCAAAAAGGGGGAGATTGTTGTGCCCCTTGTGCTTTGATGATAATGTGGTGTTTTAATGATAGCAACATGAATGAGTCACCATATTGTTTTGCTAAGAACATCACATTGAATGATAGCAACATGAATGCATATGACTGATCTATTCTGTGGAGAATGCATGAGTGTGCTATGTCTGATCTGTTCTGTGGAGAATGCATGAGTGTGCTAAGTCATGCAGTGTTCCATACTAAGTGCATAAATTGTTTTGTGCTTGATTTAAGGTCTATGCATTGCTTCTCTGCTGATATGTTCAGTCTGTAGTTCAACAAGTCTATACATTGCAGCCTGTTCGTGTTCAAGCTTTCAAAGTCTAGACATTGTTCTGGAGCACACACACACGAAGTCTATACAGCGCTGCATAGACTAAGTCCATACAGTTGCTGCATGCGTCTGTTAAGAAGTCTGTACATTGCCATGCTTCAGGCTGAGCAAGTCTATACATCCGTTTGCTAGCATGTCTGCACAAGTCCATACATTGTCTGGCTGCATAACACAAGTCCATACAGTTGCTGCATGCGTCTATCAAGAAGTCTGTACATTGCCATGCTTCAGGCTGAGCAAGTCTATACATCCGTTTGTTAGCATGTCTGCACAAGTCCATACATTGTCTGGCTGCATAACACAAGTCCATACATTGTGAAAGTCTATACACTGCATCGGTGAGCTGCATACACTGCATCAAGTCTATACAAAGTCTGCACACTCATTGTCAGCAAGTCTGAACATTGATGTAGCACGCATGCAGAGTCTATACACTCATAACCTTAGCCATTGCATTCTGTGCTTCAAACATTCACAAAGTTTGTACATGCTTTAGCTTTGCATTCACAACGTGAAGTCTGTACATGCTTTGTCTTCGCATTGCAAAGTCTACACACTGCATTACCTTCATAAAGTCTGTACAAGCTGTTAGACTTAAACTGATATTCCTTTCGTCTGTCTGACAGGGACTCTTTGCTAAGCTTAATGAAGGCACGTGATCCGAGGTTGGCACCTGGCACGTGATCCGAGGTTGGAAGGGCTGACAGGATGCTGCCACGTGGTCTGAGCCTTCTGGGCGGGAAATGTGGAAGACACACGCCCTATCTACTTCCTGCTGCTCTATATATATGAAGCCTCTTCCATCAGAAGAAGGCTGATCGAAATAGAAGGGGTAGAAACTGAGAGAAGATAGCCTGAACGATCCAGAGAGCAGAGAAGAAGAAGAAGAAGCAGGGAAGAAGAAAGAAAAAGAGAGTGAGAGATCGAGAGTAGGGAAGAAGAAGAAAAAGAAAGAGGGAGAGAGCTTGAGTTGAGAAGAAGAGAGAGAAAGACAGATAAAGAGAGGAAGAGAAGCGTACCTGAAGATCACTCCTACTGGAAGTTGGATCAGATCCACTCCAGTCAACTCTTTTGAGAGCCACATTGTGCTTTATCTTTTCCAACTTTCAGTCGCTGTTGTTCTTGCTTTTGTTTTTCTTTTTGAACCTTTTATCAAGCTGTTAGTCAGCAGTTTTACAGAGGAGGATTCCTCTGGACAGCAAGCTGTGTTGCTCAGCGGGCGAGGTGGATTCCTCGGATAGCAAGTTGTGAGGCTCAGCGGTTTGTAGGCAAGCTGTGATGCCCAGCGGTTCAAGCTGTGAGTCAGCAGTAAGCCACACTCGGGTTGAGTGTGGGGTGGACGTAGGTCTGGAGGACCGAACCACCTCAAAACCCCTCTTGCATTGTGGTTTGATTTCTCTATCTGATTGGCGCTAGATGAATGCATAGGGGCGATTTGGCTTGATTGCACACCAGGTCTTTGACTGTGGTATTGAGTGTCCCTTGACATTGTTATTCCACAATTGCTCGTTAGTCTTCTGTTTGTATTAGAAAGAATTTTTAATTGAGTGAAATTAATTTTTAAAGGGCTGATTCATTCACCCCCCCTCTAAATCGAACGCATCAAACCCAACACTTGGTATCAGAGCGGGTGTCTGCACAGAGGGTCCAACGACCTGCAGATCCGATCCGTATTTGGCTCCGGTGCGATCTGAGTTGATTCTGTTCGCTTGCATCTGCTTTGAGCTCTCTACTAGCATTGCTCTTGATCTGATCTGTTTCATCTTGCACTTATGGCTGAAATTCCTGTATTCACTGGTTTAGATGTCTATGGCTGGTACGGTCGTTTTAGAGACTATGTGATCCATATGAATTCTTATTTATGGACACTCATAGCTCACAGTCCATATGAAGTCCCTGAGGACAAATCCAAATGGAAGTCCTTAGATAGACTGAAATCTGAAGCAAATCAAAACGCCCTAGATCTAACAAAAAGGGCAATAGACTCTCATTACTTTCCATTTGTTGATGAGTGCAGGAGCGCAACGGAAATCATCAACCTAATATTGGAGAGATCATGGAGAAATGAGGAACTGTGCTTCATGGTCAGAGATCAGTCCGAGGATTCTTCCTCTCAGGTAAACTCTGAAATAGAGAATATCAGCTATGATGATTTAGTTGCCATGAATGAGCATTTATTGAACAAATATGATAGACTTAAATCTGAAAAGAGAAAAATGAGAAAAGAAATTATTCATGAAGTCACTCGTTTGAAGGCAGAGAATGAAAACTTGAAATCTGACATGAATAAAGAAAAAGATGAGTTAAACAAGTTGAAATCTGAAAATGAGAACCTTAGAAACAAACTCATCAGTGAAAATAATTCTTGCAAAGCATGTGCCATTCTCCAAGATTTGATTAATGATATAGACCATGATGATAATTTGCAAAAGGAATTAATCAAATCCCTGGAAGAAGAAAACAAATTATTATTGGCCAAGAAAATTGAGGTTGAAAAAAATGGAGAAAATTGATTGAAGAAAACATGTATCTTAAAGATCAAAATAAAAAGCTAATGGTTCTTAATACTGTCTTCTCTGAAAGATGGTTGTCATTTGAAAAAGGAAAATCTGGTGTGAAGGAAAATGAGAACAACAATGAAATAATGATTCAACAAGAAAATGAAACTCTGAAGAACCTGAATGATTCGTTGCAATAGCAGCTGATTGCATGTGAATCTGAGCTATCTAAGTATGAAGTGAGTATTGCTTCCTTGAATTCTGAAATTAAAAATCTTGAAGCTGAAATAGAGAAAGTCAACAAGGAAGGTGTGCATGTTTCCTCTCTAAAATCAAACTGTAATATGTGCTCGGTTCTAAGAGAATGAAATGAAGATCTCTATAATGAAAATGAATGGATGAAGAAATAAATTGCTGTGTTTAAAGAGGATCATAGAAATCTACTTGCTGAGAAAATTAAAGTGGAAGAAAGGGAAGAGGAATTAATTGAAAAATTGGAGCTGATGTCTGGAAGAGAAAGATGTGATGGTAATGAAGTTCAGGCTAAAAATCTTGAGGAGGAAAACACTTAACTGAAGGCTGAAGTTGAAAAACTAAAGCGGTTAAACACTGGCTTGTCTGAAAGACTTCTCACCATAGAAAAAGGAAAAGTTGTTTGTGATGAAGAGTCAGAAAAGTTAAGCAACTTGGAACAAGAAATTGAGAAGTATAAAACTGCAAACAAAGTTCTAAGTGAACGTGTCAATTGCAGTGAACAAGAGTTAGCCAGTTATGAACTTCACATTGCTAGCTTGGAAAATAAAATTCATGATCTGGAAAACTCAACATCTAAGTCTGCTAAGAATGAAGGAAAAATGAAAGCTGTCATGAAAGATAAAAATGACAATTCAAGAGAGGGGATAAGTTACAGTTCTGATGTTAAGGAAATCACTAAAATTCAGCTATACACCACTTTTGTGCAAAGCTCTGATGTAGCTGGTACCTCAAATCAATCCCCAAAACAAAATATAAATCAGAAATCACCTTCAACATCTGTTTTTCAGTTCAAAGCCAAGAAGAATGAAAAGCAAACAAAAATTGTTGAGAATAATCAGAAATTGAAAAGGAAGGGTCAAACAAAGAAGGTAAAGAATATTTCTGGTTACACCCTAAGATCTGCCAACTCAGTTGAAATTGATGGGTCAATGCACAATGCTCATGCCTCATGTACTCATTCACATGCATCTAGTCAGTCTGTTAGTAATCATGTTGCCAGGAAATCACAAGTGTCATGTCACTATTGTGGCAAGATAGGGCATGTAATGGATGATTGTAGACTATTGCTTGAAGAAGAGCATGCTAGTGAAGAAAAGCATTCTAGGAATCCTATTGATAGAAACCATGCCACTAAGAAATCTGATGCATCCTGTTATTACTGTGGAAGGCGTGCTCATCTAATGAATGCATGTTTTACAATGAAAGAAGACAACAATGTGAATTCTAGATTTTTCACACATGCTCATGGCCCACAGAGATATAGATCTATTTCAGGCCAGCATATTATTTGTTTCACTTGCAACAAGCCTGGGAATAAGGCAAATGAGTGCTGGTCAGGAAATCATTGGGGTAATAATGAATCAAGAAGCAAGCATCTTAGATGCTTTGAATGTGGGAAATATGGTCATGCAGTCAAGGATTGTTGGCATGTTCAGGGAAATCATATTAACTTCAAATCTGCTGAATTCCCCAGAACAAAAAGTGTGAATTTTTCATGTTATAACTGTGGCAAGTCAGGTCACAAGTATGCTGAATGTTGGTCATCTGGTAATAAGAAACAAAATGTTCATGTAAACAACAGAACATTTAATGCTCGGTTTCATAGGTCTCATGTTGCTTTTGGTATGCACCATAGGACCAGAAAATCTGCTGTTTCATGTAGATATTGTGGAAAATTTGGTCATTTCATGAATAATTGTTACCTGATGGAATATGATAATGATGTTGCTAAAAGATTGTTTAGAACACCTGTTAGGGCTAATACAGGACCCAAGGCGGCTTGGGTTCCTGCAAGATCAAAATATTTATTTTGCTGCAGGTGTGGCTTGGAAGCTGATGAATAAGAGTGGTAAATAAACCAAGGCACTCAAATGGAAACCCCAAGATCCTACTTTTCAGGTTAGTTCTGAACACTTTGCTTAAATTCCATTATATGCAATTGTGAACTTGAAATGATTGCATATCATGTTGATTTGTTGATGTTAAACTGAAACTGTCTGAAATGTGAATTGCACAATCATGTTTATGGTAATTCTCTTCTGTCTAATTTGCATGAATCATATCTGAATGCAAAATTTGATATCATGTGATGTGCTTTCAATACATTTCATGCATATAGTCAGGGGGAGTCCAACTGTTTTTGATCAATGCATATCATAATAATCTATCTGTGCTAAATTGATTTATCTTGAAAAGTTGATTGCTCTCGCATGATGCTCTCTGAATAAAGAATGCTCTGATGTTTGAATAATCATCTTGCATAAATTGCATAAATTCAGGGGGAGTTTGTTGAGTCTTAAGTGTGTCACTGCATATAGACAGGGGGAGCATTATAATATTTTTGACACTGTTTGAAATTCTCACTGTCTACACTCTTTCAAATCATCAATTGACTATTTTTAATTCATACTTTCTTGAACCTGAGAATTTGGCTGCTAATCCTCAATCTGTTGAAGGAGAGTTTCATTTTGTCTGACTGAAATTTAATCTCTGCTATTGGCTTTAAACTTTTATTCTCTCTTGCTGATTGACTCTTCCACCAGCTTATACTCATCCTTCATATATCTCTTAGCTGGTGTGACTGATTTGGTTCTACTATTGATTAGTTGATCAGCTAAATTTATTGATCTGATCTGAGGAACTTAATCTGCATGTCATGCAATTCAGTCTGAGAACTTTGTAGAAATTCCTATCATATAGGTTTAAGAATTACCACTGAATCAGACTGATATAAGATTAATGCATTCTCAAATTTGTAATTAAATGAATTGAAAATATCTGAATGATGAGCTTTAATAAATTTTAACCATCTATGTCATAAAAACCTTAGACTCACTCATCAGATATCTGAAAATTTGAAATCAGGGTTTCTTTGGTTAAGATGCATAGAGTGAGTATTGTTGTTAAACATTAACTTTGAAAATTTTGACAGGAAATAAAATCAGTGAGTAATGAAAAGACTTTTTTCACTGAGAAACTGGGTCCTCCATCAAAGAAATGGAGTGAACCCAAGCCATGAAGTGTCATAGTCACTTAAAATGAAAATTCATTGAGAACCTGACAGAGCAATAGCATTTCTGTATTGAGTAACTGGGGAGTCTGGCCTCTGATCAAGGTGTCTTCTCATGTAAAAAAACACTTATATTGCTAACTATGTTCTCTAAGTTGAGAGGCAATGACAGTTATCACACTGAGTAATTGGGTCACTTCACCTGAGACGTGTTGTGCCTCATGTAAAAAGGTGTTGATCAACCTAAATTGCTCAGGAAAAATATAATGTGCTTCATATGAAAAATATATTGAAATTTCTGTCAACTCATGTTTTTAGAAAAGTGGTTAATCTCAGTACTAATCTGTGTTTCTTTCAAAGGAGCTATTGAGATCATGTGTGTAAGATAAAAGATGATTGTTTTTGAGTGTTTTTTGACTAATTGGTTCACCCCTTATTAAAACTTGGATTCAGATATGAGTATTGAGTTTAATTTGACAAATTTGATATACATCATAATTAAATCAGATTGGTTAAGTTGCCACTTCATAACCCTTTATGATAGAAGAGTCTATACTTCTTAAGACTTATTGAAATGGTGCAAGCATTAAAATCTCTCATGATCAGATTCTTTCCAGACAGCCTGATCAACATCTTGCTATTGTTTATTCATTGAGATGTCTTGTGATTATTACTCTCTACTTTTACCTTCCTATCTTCAATCACTTTACTCTCCACACTGTTGGAATCTTCCATCTTGTTTTGCAACCAGTTCTGGTTCTGTGGACTTTTCACCTGTTTCATTCTGTTCATGCATATGTGAGGTGCCACAACCAGAATTCAGATTGTTTGTAATGGCATATTTCAGATTGATTTATTGGATAACCAGAGTTCATTCCTGCGCTTCAGGGTGACTTATGGGTCATCTGCTTTTAAGGGGAGAGTAGTCAATCATGCATGTCGATAGGGGGAACTCCATTTCAGTGAACCTTGTTTCCTTCTGTGTAGTTGTGTGCTGAATTTTGTCTCTCAAACCATCTCCTTTTTTCTTATGTCAAAGGGGGAGAATTGTTTGACGAGTCAATGTGACTCATCATGTTGCCATCATCAAAAAGGGGGAGATTGTTGTGCCCCTTGTGCTTTGATGATAATGTGGTGTTTTAATGATAGCAACATGAATGAGTCACCATATTGTTTTGCTAAGAACATCACATTGAATGATAGCAACATGAATGCATATGACTGATCTATTCTGTGGAGAATGCATGAGTGTGCTATGTCTGATCTGTTCTGTGGAGAATGCATGAGTGTGCTAAGTCATGCAGTGTTCCATACTAAGTGCATAAATTATTTTGTGCTTGATTTAAGGTCTGTGCATTGATTCTCTACTGATATGTTCAGTCTGTAGTTCAGCAAGTCTATACATTGCAGCCTGTTCGTGTTCAAGCTTTCAAAGTCTAGACATTGTTCTGGAGCACACACACGAAGTCTATACAGCGCTGCATAGACTAAGTCCATACAGTTGCTGCATGCGTCTGTTAAGAAGTCTGTACATTGCCATGCTTCAGGCTGAGCAAGTCTATGCATCCGTTTACTAGCATGTCTGCACAAGTCCATACATTGTCTGGTTGCATAACAGATCATAGTCCTTTTCTTCATCTTGATTGCTGCTATGTTCACTTCCTTGAGCCATCATGCATCGATTATCATTTTTACAGCTGCCATCCTTCAGTTTGTTCAAGATTTCTTTGGCAGACCTGCAAGATGAGATATATGAAATTAGTGCTCTATCAATTGATGCTTTTACCATGTTCAATGCTCTATAATTGACAGAGTCCTTCAATTTATCCTTCTCGGTCCATTTGGATTTATCTTTTGATAATTTGTGTGAACCGTGAGTCATTACCTTCCACAAATCAGGATCGGTTGTTCTTACATACCGATGCAACTTTTCCAGCCATTGCTCGAAACCATCACCTCTGAAGATCGGTGGATGAGCCATCGAGAGATGAATTAATCAATAGAAAGAAATGAGAAGTGTACCAGAATCAACCGAAGTACTCCAAAGCACCAACTCAGAAAGACTGAAGCACTGAAGGCGGCAAAACCAAATCCACTCTGAAATGCACCGCGGAAGTAGCAGGATCCTCTGTAGATCGTTAGATCTAATACACAGAGACCCGCTCTGATACCAATTGTTAGTGCAGATGGTATGCTCTGATACCACTTGATGGGACCGGTGCGAAGGATTCAGAAAAAGGGGGGGTGAATCCCTCTCTAAAACTATGCCCAATTAAAACTTATAACAAGCAGAGATGCGGAATCAAAATCCACGGGTGCCTTAATCAGCTTAGATGCACCCTTCGAAAGATGGAAGGAAGATAAGAGATACTGTACTTCTGATCTACTCCATATAGACTAAAGAGATGACTCAGTTCATCTAATCAACTAGACTCTATCAAGACCAGAATCAAACGCATGGTATGCAACCCTATCTCTCACTAGATATAAGATCAGACTATCATGAACGTTCCTAAGCATACATCTAGCGGAGCAGAATAAACAATCAAACCACGATGAACAGAAGAATTTAAGGTGGTTCGGTCCTCCAGACCTACATCCACCCCACACTCCAACCAGAGTGTGGCTTCCCGCTGATACACAGCTTAACAACTGGGCCTCACAGCTTGTCTACATCCGCTGAGCATCACAGCTTGCTTCCGCTGGGCAATATAGCTTAGCCATCTGTTGACTCACGGCTTGACTGTTGGGCGTTACAGCTTCGCTGACCAGAGGAATCCTCCTCTGCAACCGCTGGGGCTTACAGCTTAACCCGTCCAGAGGAATCCTCCTCTGCTACAGCTGAGCAACACAGCTTGCTCTGCTGACAAACAGCTTGAAATAACAATAAAAAGGAAAATAAGAAATGGGAAATGACAGCAACTGAAAGCTGTAAACACTAACGTGCAGATATGGCTCTCAAGGAGCTGACTGGATAGGATTTGATCCTGATTCCAGTGGGGACTAAACTTCGGACGAAGCTTCTCTTCTTCTCTTCTCAAACTCTCGATCTCTCTTTCTTTCTGTCTACTTCTTCTTCTTCGTTTCTCTGCTGCTCTCTTTCTTTTTCTCTCTTGAGCTCTCCTATTCTCTTCTTTTATCTTCTCTTATTTTGCTGCTCTCGATCTCTCTTTTTCTTTTTCTTCTACTGTTTTCAAGAGAGATACGTTTTTGATTGCAGGAAGCAGACTATATATACTCCATCAGGTCAGGTTGACGAGCTCTTGCCCTAGGAGTGTGGAGGGAACGCTCCGGCCTGGAAGCTTCAGGAGACAATCGCCACTTGTCAGAATCTGGAAGCTTCAGGGTCCACGTGGCAGCATCTTTGAGTGAGGATCATCATTGGATCCCGTGCCCTTCTTGAAGAGCACGAGCTATTGACCTGTTGCGTAAGTGTCTTTCAGTTATGTATAAAATATGCACAGACTTCATTCAATCACGAAAGATGTACATGGACATAGAGTATTATATGCACAAGTTCAGTATTGTCACATTAGTATATGCACATACTTATTTGCAGCACAAGACTAACGGATGCACTGACTATGCAGACTGCAGACATTTCATGGACTAAGATGCATGAGTCTCTTATGCACTGAATTGGTTACGAGGTGGGCACAGACTTGATTTAGCATGAGATTATGTATGTACGGACTCAAGTTAACAAAGCAGATATATGCACAGACTTGTCGTGAATGCGGAGCTATAAATTGTACCGACTATGTATGTGCGGTATGCATGAACTGCATTGACTTATTATGCAAGTATGAGACCGTGCGCAGACCTGAGAATGTGAGGTGGCAAGCGTGCACGGACCTTGGTGAGATGTGCACCGACTATGTACCAACTAGAATGAAAACGAGCACAACAATAAGAATATGCACCGACGTAGTGCTAGCCCATAGCAAGCATTGCATTGCACCGACCGTGAAGGCTCATGTGCACCGACTTAATGTGTGTGTGAGACGCACACATGCACCGACTCCAGGCCACCATGAGACGCAGAAGACCTAACACTCTCCAAGACTGCGTGCACAGAGAGTGGAATGCACAGACCTTAATGCCTATGAACGGTGACATGCACCGAGGTTGTTGAGTAGCCAGACTGACAAAAATGCACTAGCCTTAGACAAAACATAAGTGCACCGACTTAACTGATTCGTAGACATGCTTAAACCCAATGCAGTAAGCAAAACAGTGCACAGAGCAATGCACCAACCTAAAGCAGCAACTGAATGCTCATCAGTTAAATCATCATCAAGGCATACAGATCAAGCACTCAACCATAGATTAATCATGCAATCTTATGTGGTGACACTAATGTTGCTATCATCAAAACATCATAGCATCATCAAGGCACAAAGGGCACAACACCATCGAGCAAAAGGGTATGGCTCGCTAAGGGTGACGAGCTCTGAGGCAGGCTGATGGACCAGATGATCAAAACATTGGCATCGATTGCACCTTTGTACGTAGGTCGAGCAGTCGCGTTGGAGAGTGGGCCACTAGTAGTCTTGTCGCAGCAAGATCCTGGCGAGCGCTTTTCCTCCTTGATGTGCGCCGCAGACACCTTCGTGGACCTCTTGAATTGCTCGACCGGCCTCCTCGATACCGAGGCACTTGAGGACGGGACCGTAAAAAGACCTTCGGTACAAAGCATCGTCTAAGATGACGAAGCGCTGAGCTTGATACTTCAGTCTTTGAGCATCCCGAGGGTTAGAGGGCTCTCGAGAATCTCAGAGCCAGGATATATATGGGGTCCGCCAGTCGCTTGATGATGCCTGATCGACGGTCATGAGCTCCGCTTCTATGCTCGGTCATTCTAGCTCTTCAAAGAAGACCGATCGAGTGTCTTCTGCATCAGTAGAGGAAGCCAGCCTAGAGAGGGCGTCCGCCCGGGAGTTCTTCTCCCGAGTTATCCGGATAACCTGAAAACTCTCGAATAGTGGGGCTATTCCTCTTACCAGTTGAAGGTGTGCCCCTCCCCTTGTGCTCCACGTAGCACCCTCCTCTCCTGCACCTCGTGCGATTAACCACCAGATTAGCCATTTTGGGAACCACCTATAGCATGTTTTGAGGGAAAGATCAACTCTTTGTCTGTTTTACTGATACCACGATTGCTACACAGCCATCATTTTATGGTACGCGCCCAACTCCAGGGCGCCGTTATTCTTTTTTACCCATTATGGGTATCCCATTTGCTATATACTGCGCCTCTATTAGAGGCGCCATTTCTAATCAGTGCCCAACACCAGGGCGCGTTTCACTCATTTTACCCCCCCTGTGGGTACCCTTTTTTTGTGAGCCGCGCCTCTGCCAAGGGCGATGTTCGCATTTATAGCGCCACATCCACAGGCGCCATTTCTACCGTCGCTGTTTAGGGAACACACTGTTCTCTGTTGGTCGCGCCCTGCACCCAGATGATGTTCTCTGTTACGCGGCTGACATACAGTCACCGATTATGATATAGCGACCCTGCAAAGGGCGCCATTTATCTATGTATTAACCGAATTGCTTCCTGGTTGAGTTTACTGTCAGTATATTCTTATTATTGATTACCTGCACATTTGCATTTGAGCATACGGTTGAGAGACCTCCTCTCTCTACACCCATAGGATATTCTCACACTTAATTGGGAAAGGAACGACCCTCCATTGAGCATTCCATCTCTTTGGATCGGAAATTCCTTAATTAAGGCCTCCGTAAGTCCTCGGACCCGTGGATTCCCTCACGGACGCTAGGCTGGTTGTACCCTTTGAAGTACCCCGAAGATTAGATAACTCTTGCGTTGGTGAGGAGAGAGAAAGAACCTAGTTGACACGGAGTATACCAATTTGAAACTAGGACCTCCAACGAATTGAGGTGATGTGACACACCCTTGGACCAAAATGAACAAGCACAATTTGCAATTCAAACGGACCGATAATGGCGACCGCTCACCCGATGCTCACCAAGACCCGGGGTAACTTGGCAATGTCAAGTGGAGGTTGTGTGGGCTGGGCCCTTGCTGGTAGAGGGCCAGCAAGGCCAAGGTTTGTTTCCCCAAGGGTAATGACAGCCCAATTCAAGGGAGCCGACGAGGTGCCAAGGCACGGGTTACACTCCTCACCCTACGGTGATCTCTAGAAGCAAGGAGCTCAAGGATCGGGCTCTCACTCTCACGGCCAGCGGAGTTTATGAACTAATATTAGAAAGAACAAGCACTAAATGGAGCTAGGAGTGGAGCACTTACTCGACCGGTTTGAAGAAACCGGTCCCGCTCGGAGACGTGGGCGAGCGGGGAAGCGTGGGTTCCCCACACGCCGCGCCGGGGTAGCTTGACCTGCTCAAATTGTTACAACACTACACCCCATGCAAGGGGGGGGATCTAGGGGTGGGGGTAAACTGATATTACATCCAAAACTACCTCCACACAGGGAGGGGCCTTCAGCCGGCCAAGCGGGGAGGGGTGACACCGAACTAGTGATCAATAAGGAAGCCGACGTCGGTTCTGTCCGTTGTCTGTGCTTCAGGACTGACTGATGGTTATCACGATGCTGTGGCCACTCCAGAATTTTTCCGATGGCTAGACCACTTGAAGATTCTTCGTAGCTGGATCGGGATGATGCTTGAATTTTTTTGATTTCTTTGGGCACCGCTGCTAGTCGGGGTAGGGGCTTGAACAGGGTGGCAGACCCTCAGTTCTGACAGCTTAAGGTTTCCAACAGAAGGAAGAAGAGGATGCCACGACCGGTCCCGAACTCAGAATCAGGTGCCGCCGGAGCCGTTGGAACCGTTGACGGGTCCTCTTCGAAGAAAAACTAGCAGGGTAGTTAAACGTTGTCGGAGAAAACTAGTGGGCTCTGAACTCTGATGAGAGATCGGTGCAGACTGTGGGGAAGCAGAACCGCGCACCCGGGGGAGAAAATTGATAACTCCTGGTTCCGGATGCCAAACTGAGCTCTACTTTTTGGAGAAGAAAGAAGACTCGTAGTAGAAGCTTTTTGAAGAAGAATTCTAGATCAAATTCCAAGTGAGACCATCGCAGTCGGGCTTCCACTCTGGATCTGATCTCCTGCTAGGGAGGCTTTGCGCAGTCGGGGAAGAATGACTCCCCTGGGCGATCACGAACTCAGAACGGGATGGGACCACCGCCGTTGCGAAGAGGACTGGGAGACGCTTCCAACGATGTCTCTTGATCCTTCAGAAACGTCCGGAGGAAACTGTGGTCACCTCTGCAAGCTGCTACTCTTCTGCAGATCTGCAACTGGGAACTGTAGGTTGAAGATGACGGGGGGGAATGGGGTATATGGGAGGGGAAATGGGGGTGGATGAGTGTGGGGAAAGCCCGGGCTGTGAGGGGGTCTAGGAGGGGGTGTTCCAAGGTGGGGGAAGGGAAGAATGGGGTCTGGAAGGGGGTCTAACAGGTGGTGGGAGGAGGAGCTACGAATTTGGGAAGGTGGGTGAGAGGGAAAGAGTATTTAAAAATGGGTTTAAGGGTGGGATTAAATTTTGGTCTTGGGGGATGGGAAGAGGTGTGTGGGGAAGGTAAAAGGGGGCTTGGGGAGTGGGAATTCTCCCTTGGGAGATGAGAGGGTGCTTGGGGAAGGGGAGTGGGTGGTTGGTGGTTGGAGGGTGGAGTGGGGAGTGGTGGAATCTCCCTTGGGGCTGGGGTGGAGTTAAGGTGGGTTGGTGGGGAGTTGGGGATGAGTTATTGGAGAGGGGAAGAGAGAGAAAGGTGGTTGGGAGGGGAGGAGAGTGAAAGGGGCGCATGTTTTAGAGAGAGAAAGTGGAGGAGAGAGAAAATGACTTATTAGAGAGAGAGGTAGAGAGAGGGGGGTTAGGGGGAATCACTCCCAAGGGTTTCTCACCCAACTAATGGAATCTCTCCAATAGGAAATTTGAACTCTCAAATGGCAATTTTCATTCATTAATTCATTCATTAGTTCAAAATGAAGGGAATGGGGCCTATATATAGACAACCCACATTTTACAATAAGACCCTGACAATTGACTCAATGACAAATAACTGAGGGGGTATGGGGATGCCCTTGGGCCAAGCCCAATGAATTGGGCCCAATAGCTAACTAAACAACCTAATGACACTCAAACTTAGGGAAATAAACACAAGACCTAGGGACATGACTCAAGTAAAATGAAAATTACATAATTATGACTCAAAGAAAATATGAAAATTACATGAATTGACTCAGAAAAATGTGACGGACGTAATGGAACCATGCTGGCGGGCAACCAGGGTTTTGAAAATATAAGGGGCGAGAGATGCCCCCATCATACTCCCGGGGTGCGGAGAACTCGACTCCGTCGAGTAAGAGTCCTTCCCTCCTTGGAGGGTGTAGAAGTGATATCGCCCATAAGTCATCCGAAGGAGACCGATCCGTCCACCCGACGAGATAGCGCTCACACACCTTGCTCCTGATGACAGTGACATGTTCATCCAATATTTGCTCAATTTGCTCACGCTGGGCTCTCTTGGCTGGTGGTCTCTCCTCACAGGTGGGTGCTCTCTCAAGGGAAGGAATAGGCCAATATCCTCACTGGGTACCACCGTGGGTCCCTTATATGGCACTAGGTCGGCGACATTGAATGTGGGACTTACCCCATATTCCTCGGGAAGATATAACTCAGCGCCAATGTACCTCATAACCTGGAAGGGACCAGCCCCACGAGGCCTCAATTTGGAGATGTCTCCTGGGGAGAGCTTCTCCGTCCTCACCATCACAAAGTTACCCACGTGGAAATTTTGGTGACGTCGATGAGGGTCGGCCAACCTTTTATAAGTCACATTCTTCTTGCTAATGTGCTTGCGGATCTCTTTATGCAATGTTGTGAATGCAGACATTCTAGGGGTGATGGGTGGACCTGGGCAACCAAAAGTAGACCTATCATGTAATGATGCAGTGTAGACTTTGGTCAGCCTAGGTGGGCCGGGGCACCCGTAGGTGGCCCTATCATGCAAAGTGGTAATAAATATCAGGGGACCCGGACATCCGTAGATGCCTTTCACATGCTTAAGACCCATAATGAATGAAGGTGGACCATTACATCCGAATATGGACCACTCATACTTTCTACTTGACATGTGGGTGATATGAATGAATGGACCCAACATAGTGTTCATGCCAAGTGGTGTGGTAAGCCTAGACACATCCATGTTTTTCTCAAAAGTGACTTCCATGTGTATAGGTGTGGGACAACCTTTGAACTCCCATTGGAAAGGATCGAATGGATCTAAGAAGGTGGTCATCATGGGGTGGGGCACAACCTTATTACCTAGGGATATGTGGCCCAAGGTCATGGCTCCCAAGGTGTAACCCGGGTCTAGGATGGGGTGGATTGGGTCAAACATGGTGCGTTGGGATAGGGAAAGGTAGGTGGTTGTTAAGGTAGTTGGGTCATCCGGGTTCCTTGACTCCCATTGGAATGGATCATAGGGATCATAAAGTGGGTTACTAAGGGGAAGGAGCTCCATGTCCTCAAGGTCCTCAAAAGGTGCTAAGTCATCCCTCTCAATGATAATTGGGTCAATGTTCTTGGTGGGTGGGTTGGCCATGAGGGGAGGGCTTGGCTCTCTACCCAATATAAAAAGCTCCAAATTGAGGAGAAGGTCGGGCTCATCGCGTGTAGGGAGGAATAGAAGGAGGTTGCTAGTGTAGCAACCAATGGTGCAAACCGAGGTGATAGACCCGATGCATAGGTGTAGGAGGCCAAGGCTCCTAGGTTGTTCGATCATGGGAGTCAACATGTCAGTCAACTCTAATTGCCATGCTAAGCCATTGAGAAGGTCCTCTAAGGTTTCCACTTGGTAGGATGTTTGGATTATGGTGTGATAGGATGAGAAGGGTATAATGGGAAGGTTTTGCTCTATGGGAGGGCAAACATAGGACATGATGGGGTGAATTGGTCTCTCCTTTAGCCATCTAGCTAGGGGCCCATCTATGATTATAGTGTCTTTTGTGAAGGTTTGTGGCTCTTGAAGATCCAGATTATTTGAAGTGGTGAAGGGTTGAGGCTCTTCCTCACCATTGGTGTGAACTCGGGCTTCCTTATGGGCAGGGAGAGGGTCTGGGCTAGCAACTATTCTTATGTGAGTGGGTGTGGCCTCCTTTCTCAAGGGAATGGGAAGGTCTTTTGGAGATGGGGTGATGATGGTTGTGTAAGGTTTCGCACATCACCTACGGGCGACGCAGCGGATAACAAAAATAATTTGCCCGATTCCGGTGTTATGGAAAGCTTAATCTGTGCTCTAATCGGTGTTTCTAATACCCTAATTACGGGTTGCGTGTTTCACCTTGCGCGGAACGACGCTGTCCGCTAAGCCCGATGCAGAAAAACCGAGCCGCACAACTGTACGGCCTCTAGAGATGATCCACACGGATCCTTGCGCAGCGACGGTACCTCCCCGGCACGACTTTCCCCAACTCAATCACCTTCAGGAGAGAGAGAGAGCATAGGGGAGAAAGGGGGAGGCTTAACCTCTCCTTAATGCTTAATGCTTGATTAGCATTAAGGGGGGTTGGAAGGGAGAAGCCAAGAGTTCGAATGAACTCACGTAGATGGCTATATATAGAGTTTAGGTTTATTAGAAAAGGGTTCTAAAAGACCAAAACTGTATATATGTCCTTTATCATATTATACATATGTATTAAACTCCGTTTACACTCCTTTCCAAAAGGAATTAAATGGAAATAATACATACACTTGTATAATAATTATCCGTCACCCAAGAATCTATTGTGTGTGATCCTCTAGGCCCATAGTCACTCTAGTTTAAGGTCCATTAACTTCTAATTCCCAATTAGAAGTAAATTAAACGTATTCTTCGCTTCTACTAGAGCCGAACAATAGTTTAATTTATTCCGAACCTTTGATCACGTTGGGTCAAGCAAATCCGCGTGATCCTAGATGACCCCGGGTTTAAACCAACCTGTCTGGTACCTGTAAGTCCACAGTTACCGCATCGATATAATCCCTCGCTCCTTCTATGAGTCTGGTACGATCGAGGGTACGGTTTCTGTCAAACCCCATGATCGTGCCATTTGACTATGACCTCCTTAAAGTGTATGACGTTCGTTCTAAACGAACTCACACGACCCTGGCCAGGGATTTAACGGAGCGTCAATGTCATGACCCATTAACTGTCTGATATATACCCGACAGTGAGCGATCCCATCTTGACCATTGATGATCTTCACACGTATCCTGGAGTGGTTAATGACTCGGCAACTCATGACTTATGGTTAAAGTCACTTAGCTAAGTAATTAAACCATTCCAGTCCTCGTGTAAGATCCGATCAATGTCTCAGGTCAAAGGACCAACGATGCTACTGAGACCGTTGGATCTTCAGTTGACATTAGGTATAATCAACCATCTGAAGATCCAATAGCGGATCAGTTCAGTGCACATCCTCCAAGGACATACATCTACACATATGTGTTGGTGCCCCGCACCAATGACCATGAGACTGGTCACTGACACATCATGTGTACTGGTTTAATAGGTAATCAAAGTCCCCGAGTGATTACCCTCCAACCAGGAACAGTTTAAGGAATGTGTTCATGTAAAGTAAGTCTCATGTTCGAGATCCCATCTCGAGCTGACTTTACAACCACATATCCTAGGGACAACGTAAAGTAACACAATCGCATATTTACGCTCAAACACCACTTTATTAATGAACAAGATCGTACAACTATTGGGCCTACCCGACCCGAAATTGGCCTGTAGCACACCAACACTAACAATCTCCCACTTGAACTACAGCCAATTGCCCACAACTTTGAGGCCCATCTTATCCCGATGACGCTCAAATACAGTCTGTGTCAAAGGCTTAGTCAGTGGATCTGCTATGTTGTCTTCTGACGGTACACGCTCTACCATCACATCTCCACGATCAACAATCTCCCGAATAAGGTGAAAGCGCCTCAGAATATGCTTTGACCTTTGGTGAGATCTTGGTTCCTTCGCCTGGGCGATGGCCCCATTATTATCACAAAATAATGGGATGGGAGCTGATATCTCGGGAACTACGCCAAGTTCCAAGATGAATTTCTTCATCCAGACGGCTTCCTTAGCAGCTTCAGCTGCAGCAATATATTCCGCCTCCGTCGTCGAATTTGCAGTCGTATCTTGCTTGGAGCTTCTCCAACTGACTGCCCCTCCATTCAACATGAATACAAATCCAGACATGGATTTGCAGTCATCTGGATCTGACTGAAAACTAGAATCTGTGTAAGCTCTAAGCTGTAGGTCCTCTCCTCCATAAAGCAGAAAAAGATCCTTAGCCCTTCGCAGGTACTTAAGGATGCCCTTTACTGCCTTCCAGTGCTCTTCGCCTGGATTTGCCTGATATCTACTGACAATGCTCAAAGCATTGGCAACATCAGGCCGTGTACATAGCATTGCATACATGATTGACCCTATCGCCGAAGCATAGGGTACCTTATTCATGTGTGCCACCTCCTCAGAAGTTTTAGGACTCATCCCCTTGGATAGGTAAATTCCATGTCTCATGGGAATGAGACCTCTCTTGGAATTTTCCATCCTAAACCTTTTGAGGATAGTGTCTATGTACATGGATTGGGATAATCCTAGCATCCTTTTAGATCTATCTCGATAGATCCTTATGCCCAGCACATAGGATGCTTCTCCCAAATCCTTCATGGAGAAAGTCTTGGACAACCAAGACTTAGTTGATGTCAACATCCCTACATCATTCCCAATGAGTAAGATGTCATCAACATAAAGGACCAAGAAGGTCACTGAGCTCCCACTGACCTTCTTGTAAACACAGGGTTCATCTTCATTCCGAATGAAGTTGAAAGATTTGACAGCCTCGTCAAATCTTAAGTTCCAACTTCTAGATGCCTGCTTTAATCCATAAATGGACCTTTGAAGTTTGCATACCTTATTAGGATGTGGCTTGGAAGTGAATCCCTCAGGTTGTACCATGTACACCTCTTCTGACAGGTTTCCATTAAGAAAAGCTGTCTTCACATCCATTTGCCAGATCTCGTAATCCAGGTATGCAGCAATGGCAAGGAGGATTCTGATTGACTTAACCATGGCTACCGGTGAAAACGTCTCGTCATAGTCAATGCCTTGCCTTTGACGATATCCTTTCGCCACTAGTCTAGCCTTGTATGTGTCAATCTGTCCATCTGCACCGATTTTCCTTTTGAAAATCCATTTGCAGCCGATAGGGACCTTCCCTTCGGGTACATCAACTAAGTTCCAAACTTTGTTGGTGTACATGGACTGTATCTCTGAATCCATTGCCTCTTGCCATTTCTCGGAATCTACACTACGGATCGCCTCCTGGTACGACTGAGGATCATCATCCTCATCGATACATACCTTAGAGGACCCCTCTGAGACATGTCCAACATATCTCTCAGGTTCTCTCGGTAGTCTACCAGATCTCCGTAGTGTCAGTGTTGCACCTTGAATAGGATCAACCGATACAGTCTCATCTAATGAGTTTATGTCTATGGGTTGTGGTTCTTGGACCTCGTCCAATTCTATGTGGCTCCCACTGTTTTTCTGGAGTAGATATTCTCTTTCCAGAAATACAGCTCTCTTGGCCACTAAGACCCTTTGCTCAGAAGGGTGATAGAAATAATATCCAAACGTCTCCTTTGGATATCCCACAAACCTACACTTATCGGTTCTTGACTCAAGCTTATCACTCTCGTTCTTCTTTACATGAGCAGGACACCCCCAAATTTTAATGTGATTAAAATTTGGTTTCCTGCCCTTCCATATCTCATATGGAATAGAAGGAACTGATTTACTTGATATCCTATTCAATAAATAAGCCGCAGTCTCTAACGCATAGCCCCAGAGAGACAAGGGTAGTCCTGACATAGACATCATGGATCGGACCATGTCTAACAAGGTCCTGTTTCTCCTCTCGGATACACCATTGTGCTGTGGTGTATACGGTGGTGTCCACTGAGAAACTACTCCATGGTCTTTAAGATAAGAAGTGAATTCATGGCTTAAGTATTCACCTCCTCGATCCGATCGAAGAGCCTTAATACTTTTGCCAGTCTGTTTCTCTACTTCATTCTTGTATTCCTTAAACTTCTCAAAGGCTTGTGACTTATGTCTCATTAAATACACATAGCCATATCTAGAGAAGTCATCAATAAAAGAAATGAAATAGAGATAACCTCCTTTTGCTTCTATGGACATGGGTCCACACACATCCGAGTGTATGAGCTCGAGAAGGTCAACAGCCCTCTCTCCATGTCCTCCAAAGGGAGCCTTAGTCATTTTCCCCATGAGACACGACTCACAGGTATCAAATGGCTTGTATTCGAATGAATTCAAATACCCATTTGAGTGTAAGTGAGAGACTCTTTTCTCACCTACATGACCAAGTCTGCAATGCCATAGATATGCAGAATTCACTTCATCAGCATTAGAAATTTGCATAACATTAGAACGTGTATCTAATACATATAGACCATTGACTAATGAACCATTGGCTATAACCAAACCATTATTCATTATAGAGCACCCAGTGCTATTAAAAGCCAATGTATATCCAATGTTATACAAGCCAGAGATTGAAATAATGTTCTTAATAATATTAGGAACATAATAACAGTCATTCATCTCCAGAATGACTCCTGAAGGTAAACTGAGGCGTGCAGTCCCGACAGCTTTGGCAGAAACCAAAGCTCCATTGCCCATCCTCAGTTCAATCTCCTTTTTGCCCAATCGCCTTCTATTTGCCAGCACCTGCACAGAATTGCAGATATGAGATGCACATCCAGTATCCAATACCCATGATGTGGATTCCATATATGACAAATTAAGGTCTATGACAAAAATACCTTCATTTAGAATTGCCTTGCAATTCCTTTTCCAATGCCCAGTTTCCCCGCATCGAAAACATTTGTCTTCCTTTTCATTCTTCTTGCCCTTCCCTTTGTCAACCTTGGCGAGCTGCTTACCCGTGGCCTTTTTCTTTCCCTTCCCTTTGTTACTTGTGGTGGATATTTGGGTTGCCTTCCTTTTCTTGTTGGCCCGGCCAATAACCATTACAGACGAAGATGGTTTATCTTTCTGCATGGTTCCTTCAGCACTCTTTAACATATTGAGCAGCTCCGGGAGAGTTGCATCAATTCTATTCATGTTAAAGTTTATGATGAAGGAAGAAAAGGAATCGGGCAATGACTGGAGAATAAGATCAATGCACAGTTCAAGATCCAACTTGAACCCCAGTGCATTGAGTCTCTCTATCCACTCCATCATTTTCAGTACATGAGCCTGTACTGAAGAACCCTCAGACATCCGTGTCCTGAAAAGCCTTTTGGAGATGTCATACCTCTCAATCCTACCCTGCTCCCCGAAGAGCTGGCGTAGATTGAGAAGTATACTTCTACAATCAGTCTTTTCAAATTGCCTCTGTAGCTCGGGAGCCATAGAGGCCAACATGTAACATTGGGCTAGGGAGGAGTCCTCAGACCATTTGGCATAAGTCAGTAACTCGCCCTCGTCGGCATCAAGAGCTGGCTCAGAATGAACCGTGTCCAACACGTACGCAATCTTTTCGGCGGTAAGGACTATGCGTAGATTACGCAGCCAATCCGAGTAGTTCGGTCCAGTTAATCTATTTGCATCCAAGATGCCGCGGAGGGGGTTGGACGACGACATTGTAATCTGGATAAGAAATAATTAAAAGACAACTTAGCATGTGTTCAAATTCTAACTTAGATGTGGTTTTCTATCTTAGTTAGTCCCACTATTTTTCGATCGAACTATATAACCCTCAGTATATAGAACGGGAGATCAACGAGATCAACCTAGTGGGTCGGAATCCCAACGAGACTGATGTACGACCTTGTGGAAAGCACAACAAGCCATACACCATCTCAAGGGCAGTCAACAGGCACTTGCATCTAATGCAATATCCGATATTCGGCTCCCGAGAAACCATCCCCTTGTGGAAAGCACAACAAAGGATATTCTCGGTTAGATCTAACCATCATTACTACATAGCAATGAGTTCATGACCCGACCCTTGTGGAAAGCACAACCAGGCCGAGTTCAATTCCTCACCCCATTGAGGCCGAGCCTTGGAGTTTAATCCCGCCCCCAAACTCATGGACCTTGTGGAAAGCACAACAAATCCATGAAATGAAAACGTTCATTCACTCCATAATGATGGAGGGCCACGACGACTCCTAGAGCCACGCTTACCAGATCTAAAATTTAATCGCGAGGGAATTTAATTTTATCTTGATCTCACCCTAGGTGGTAATATAAATATATCCAATATATTTACCGTACCTAGTAGTTTGCACAAAATAAATGCATCCAATGCAAAAATAAACGCAAGTGATCATGGACTTTAACCCTAATGTAACTAAGACATCCGGCCCGCTTCCAAAGCAGCTGGATCGTCCTCGTCGGGTGTGCTCCGCGCTTTCAATCTCCGACGCCGCATTAATTACAACTTTTACACGGCACGCAGGCCGGAAAAACTAAATTACATGTGACTCAAATTCCAGCAGCCCTTAGGGCGAGTAAAACAACGGAGGAAGATAGAAGTACATTGGAATTTAAACAGAGAGAGAAAGGAGGTTCGCAGACCCCAATTAATTACATTAATCCAAGTCCATGATCACTTGCCAACCCATTCAAATAAAATCAATCAAGGTTTATTTTCTGAAAATAATCCTTACTTTGAATTTAAAAAATGGGATGTGCAAACTAAAACAGGCTAGCTTTGTTTAATTTTAAAAATCAAAGCATGATTAACTAAAATTAAACATACAAGCAGGCCATTACAAGGTAAATAAAGTAACGCACGTAAAGAACCATCATTATCTACAGGGGCATCTAATTGAGATAATTAATTAAATTTAAATTTAAATTTAATTATCCAATAATCAAATTTAAATTCAAATTTTTAAACATGCCAATAATTTAAATTTAAATTCAAACTAATTATCCAATAATTTTTGTTTGAAAATAAATTTAAAATAATGCAATTATCCTCAATGAGTAATTTTCTAAAATTCAAAATTTGAATTTAAAAATTATCTAATAATTAAAAATTCAAATAATTGAATTTTTCACATTTATCTTCAATAAAATTTAAAATTTGAATTTTCTAATTATATAATAATTAAAAATTCAAAAACTTAAATTTTACTGAAGTAACTTCAATTATTACTATTTTATCTTAAGGTAAATAGTAATTATCTCACCTCGGTAAATTCAACACGGTTAAATAAAAATTAACATGTGACATTGACCATTGAGATAACACTATTTAACATATTCGATAAAATTCTATTTAATTTACTGTGCATTTTAATATATATATCTAATATATATATTTATATATGCATCAATAAAATAAAAAAAATAAGCAAATTTTTTAATTAAAAAAAAAAATTTTTTTTCTTGTCGGCAGGCGCCTGGGCGCGCCGCCCACGCGCGACGCGTGGGCGGACGCGCCCGCTCCCGCCCGCATGCGGGCGCCCGCGTGGCGGGCGCGGCCCGCCACTCGGCGCGCCCGCCGCGACCCCGCGGGTCAGCGCCCGCGGGCGCTGACCCCGGGTGCCGCGTGCGCCGCCCACGCGGCGCACGCGGCGGGCGCGCTGCGCCCTGGGCGCACCGCGCCCAGGGCGCAGTGCGCCCAACTAGGGCCAGAAAAAAAAAATTTTTTTTTTTTTTTAAAAAAAATTTGTTGCTTGAATGCCCAGCATCCAGCAAGAACGGAGATGCCCAGCATCCCATTCTATAAATTATAATTGAAGATTTTCAATGCCCCAAAAATATGGTTCTAAACGGCGATAAAAACACCGACCAGAGCGCGAACCTGGCTCTGATACCACTGTAAGGTTTCGCACATCACCTACGGGCGACGCAGCGGATAACAAAAATAATTTGCCCGATTCCGGTGTTATGGAAAGCTTAATCTGTGCTCTAATCGGTGTTTCTAATACCCTAATTACGGGTTGCGTGTTTCACCTTGCGCGGAACGACGCTGTCCGCTAAGCCCGATGCAGAAAAACCGAGCCGCACAACTGTACGGCCTCTAGAGATGATCCACACGGATCCTTGCGCAGCGACGGTACCTCCCCGGCACGACTTTCCCCAACTCAATCACCTTCAGGAGAGAGAGAGAGCATAGGGGAGAAAGGGGGAGGCTTAACCTCTCCTTAATGCTTAATGCTTGATTAGCATTAAGGGGGGTTGGAAGGAGAAGCCAAGAGTTCGAATGAACTCACGTAGATGGCTATATATAGAGTTTAGGTTTATTAGAAAAGGGTTCTAAAAGACCAAAACTGTATATATGTCCTTTATCATATTATACATATGTATTAAACTCCGTTTACACTCCTTTCCAAAAGGAATTAAATGGAAATAATACATACACTTGTATAATAATTATCCGTCACCCAAGAATCTATTGTGTGTGATCCTCTAGGCCCATAGTCACTCTAGTTTAAGGTCCATTAACTTCTAATTCCCAATTAGAAGTAAATTAAACGTATTCTTCGCTTCTACTAGAGCCGAACAATAGTTTAATTTATTCCGAACCTTTGATCACGTTGGGTCAAGCAAATCCGCGTGATCCTAGATGACCCCGGGTTTAAACCAACCTGTCTGGTACCTGTAAGTCCACAGTTACCGCATCGATATAATCCCTCGCTCCTTCTATGAGTCTGGTACGATCGAGGGTACGGTTTCTGTCAAACCCCATGATCGTGCCATTTGACTATGACCTCCTTAAAGTGTATGACGTTCGTTCTAAACGAACTCACACGACCCTGGCCAGGGATTTAACGGAGCGTCAATGTCATGACCCATTAACTGTCTGATATATACCCGACAGTGAGCGATCCCATCTTGACCATTGATGATCTTCACACGTATCCTGGAGTGGTTAATGACTCGGCAACTCATGACTTATGGTTAAAGTCACTTAGCTAAGTAATTAAACCATTCCAGTCCTCGTGTAAGATCCGATCAATGTCTCAGGTCAAAGGACCAACGATGCTACTGAGACCGTTGGATCTTCAGTTGACATTAGGTATAATCAACCATCTGAAGATCCAATAGCGGATCAGTTCAGTGCACATCCTCCAAGGACATACATCTACACATATGTGTTGGTGCCCCGCACCAATGACCATGAGACTGGTCACTGACACATCATGTGTACTGGTTTAATAGGTAATCAAAGTCCCCGAGTGATTACCCTCCAACCAGGAACAGTTTAAGGAATGTGTTCATGTAAAGTAAGTCTCATGTTCGAGATCCCATCTCGAGCTGACTTTACAACCACATATCCTAGGGACAACGTAAAGTAACACAATCGCATATTTACGCTCAAACACCACTTTATTAATGAACAAGATCGTACAACTATTGGGCCTACCCGACCCGAAATTGGCCTGTAGCACACCAACACTAACAGGTTGGGGCATGGTGCACCCGGGGTGGTGAGTGAGGTCAAACTTGGGTTGGGAGTAGAAGTAGTGGTGGCCTAGGTTGGGGTAGGGTTGGGGTTGGAAGTGGAAGGTGGGTTGGTTAAGTTTGGGTTGATTGGGGGGGGGGGTGTACCCTTTTTAGGGGACGATGGAGGGATAGTGGTGGGAACCAAGGGGAATTGTGGGGCATGGGTTTGGTGAGGGATCGTGGGTTGGGTGGTGGTCCTTATTGGGGAAACCGGGTCGGTTAGGGGTCTCTTCCCCTTGGGATCGGCCGGTTGTGGAGGGGGGGAAGTGGGGGCCAATTGAGTTTGGATAGTGAGGTTGGCGGAAGGGGGTTTTGGTTGGATTGTGGGGACCCTTAGGGGATTTAGTGGAGAGGTGGATGCTTGGTTTATTTAGGTCTTAAGGGAGAGGACTTGGTTGCGAAGTGTAGTTATGATGGTTGAGAGGGAATTTATTGGGATTTGTGGGGGAGGAGGCCTAAATGCGGTCTCAAGCGGGCCGGGTGGGGATGGAGGAGAGGTAGTGCTCCTCGGGCTAGGGGTGTTTGAGTAGGAGGGGTGAGAATATTTAGGGACGTAGATCTTCCTAAGTTCTACCTTCATATCATCCCATGAGGAAATGAGCTCTTGCCTCCTAACCCTTCTTAATCCCTCTATGTGTTCCCACTTACTCTTGGCTTGACCCCGAAATCATCCCTTGGCCTTTCGGACTCTCGCGGATCCATATACCCAAGTCTTTTCAAAGTACTTTTCTATGGTAGCCTCCCACCTAAGATAGTCACTAGAATGTGCTCCGTCAAAGGTAATATCCCTATCTAGGATGAAGTCCATGGGTGGTGAGTAGGCTAAGTAGGAGGTGGCCATGAAGATCGGGGGGATCAATGCAAGGGTCGGATTGATGATGACTCCAATGCAAGCATGCCCTAGGACTTGACTTGTAGAGACAAGTCAATGACTTACTCTGATACTAATTTGATGTGACACACCCTTGGACCAAAATGAACAAGCACAATTTGCAATTCAAACGGACCGATAATGGCGACCGCTCACCCGATGCTCACCAAGACCCGGGGTAACTTGGCAATGCCAAGTGGAGGTTGTGTGGGCTGGGCCCTTGCTGGTAGAGGGCCAGCAAGGCCAAGGTTTGTTTCCCCAAGGGTAACGGCAGCCCAATTCAAGGGAGCCGACGAGGTGCCAAGGCATGGGTTACACTCCTCACCCCACGGTGATCTCTTGAAGCAAGGAGCTCAAGGATTGGGCTCTCACTCTCACGGCCAGCGGAGTTTATGAACTAATATTAGAAAGAACAAGCACTAAATGGAGCTAGGAGTGGAGCACTTACTCGACCAGTTTGAAGAAACCGGTCACGCTCGGAGACGTGGGCGAGCGGGGAAGCGTGGGTTCCCCACACGCCGCGCCGGGGTAGCTTGACCTGCTCAAATTGTTACAACACTACACCCCATGCAAGGGGGGGGGATCTAGGGGTGGGGGTCAACTGATATTACATCCAAAACTACCTCCATACAGGGAGGGGCCTTCAGTCGGCCAAGCGGGGAGGGGTGACACCGAACTAGCGATCAATAAGGAAGCCGACGTCGGTTCTGTCCGCTATCTATGCTTCAGGACTGACTGATGGTTATCACAATACTGTGGCCACTCCAGAATTTTTCCGATGACGAGACCACTTGGAGATTCTTCGTAGCTGGATCGAAATGATGCTTGAATTTTTTTGATTTCTTTGGGCACCGCTGCTAGTCGGGGTAGAGGCTTGAACAGGGTGGTAGACCCTCGATTCTGACAGCTTCAGGTTTCCAACATCAGGAAGAAGAGGATGCCACGACCGCTCCCGAACTCAGAATCAGGGGCCGCCAGAGCCGTTGGAACCGTTGACAGGTCCTCTTCGAAGCAAAACTAGAGGGGAAGCCAAACGTTGTCGGAGAAGACCAGTGGGCTCTGAACTCTGATGAGAGGTCGGTGCAGACTGTGGGGAAGCAGAACCATGCACCCGGGGGAGAAAATTGATAACTCCTGGTTCCGGACACCAAACTGAGCTCTACTTTTTGGAGAAGAAAGAAGACTCATAGTAGAAGCTTTTTGAAGAAGAACTATTGATCAGATTCCAAGCAGGACCATCGTAGTCGGGCTTCCACTCCAGATCTGGTCTTTTGCCAGGGAGGCTTTGCGCAGTCGGGGAAGAATGACTCCCCTGGGCGATCACGAACTCAGAACGGGATGGGACCACCGCCGTTGTGAAGAGGACTGGGAGACGCTTCCAACGATGGCTCTTGATCCTTCAGAAAGGTCCGGAGGAAACCATGGTTGCCTCTGCAAGCTTCTACTCTTCTGCAGATCTGCAACTAGGAATTGTAGGTTGAAGATGACGGGGGGGAATGGGGTATATGGGAGGGGAAATGGGGGTGGATGAGTGTGGGAAAGCCCGGGCTGTGAGGGGGTCTAGGAGGGGGTGTTCCAAGGTGGGGGAAGGGAAGAATGGGGTCTGGAAGGGGGTCTAACAGGTGGTGGGAGGAGTAGCTACGAATTTGGGAAGGTGGGTGAGAGGGAAAGGGTATTTGAAAATGGGTTTAAGGGTGGGATTAAATTTTGATCTTGGGGGATGGGAAGAGGTGTGTGGGGAAGGTAAAAGGGGGCTTGGGGAGTGGGAATTCTCCCTTGGGAGATGAGAGGGTGCTTGGGGAAGGGGAGTGGGTGGTTGGTGGTTGGAGGGTGGAGTGGGGAGTGGTGGAATCTCCCTTGGGGCTGGGGTGGAGTTAAGGTGGGTTGGTGGGGAGTTGGGGATGAGTTATTGGAGGGGGGGAAGAGAGAGAAAGGTGGTTGGGAGGGGAGGAGAGAGAAAGGGGCGCATGTTTTAGAGAGAGAAAGTGGAGGAGAGAGAAAATGACTTATTAGAGAGAGAGAGGTAGAGAGAGAGGGGGGATAGGGGGAATCACTCCCAAGGGTTTCTCACCCAACTCATGGAGTCTCTCCAATAGGAAATTTGAACTCTCAAATGGTAATTTTCATTCATTGATTCATTCATTAGTTTAAAATGAAGGGTATGGGGCCTATATATAGGCAACCCACATTTTACAATAAGACCCTGACAATTGACTTAATGAGAAATAACCGAGGGGGTAGGGGGATGCCCTTGGGCCAAGCCCAATGAATTGGGCCCAATAGCTAACTAAACAACCTAATGACACTCAAACTTAGGGAAATAAACACAAGACCTAGGGACATGACTCAAGTAAAATGAAAATTACATAATTATGACTCAAAGAAAATATGAAAATTACATGATTTGACTCAGAAAAATGTGACGGACGTAATGGAACCATGCTGGCGGGCAACCGGGGTTTTGAAAATATAAGGGGCGAGAGATGCCCCCATCATGAGGGTTGAACCATATCATTGAAATCCATCTTTTAAGCGCAAGAGAACCTTAAAAATTTCCCTAATCATCACAACTTGTTCGACGGTTCATTTACTTGAATGTTTATTCTTCTATTATATCTTGCTTACTGCATTGATTTCTCATCGTAATCATGAGACTTCGTTCAGGTAAAATTGTTCAAATGGCCGATCAAGAGTACTCTTATGATTATGAGGATGGTCAATATGACCAAGTCCAAGAGGTTCCCCCTAATGAGTTTGATGACTTCCCGCAAGGCTTTACTCAATCCGAGGGGAACTACCCCATTTCTCATCCTCAAATCTACATGGTGGACACCACTAACCAGGGAACTGATTCCCCTTCTCAAACTCAACCCATCACGCAAACCACTTCTGGGAACACCTCTTCATCTATTAACGTCAATGACCTCATCAGGGCTCTGTCACAATTAGATGAGACTCAACGCCAGGCGATACAAGCCGCCTTTAAAGGGAAGTCAGTCCCTTCCTCTTCTTCTAATCCCCCTCAGGCCGCAGATGGCCTCCAGATTCATATCACTAATGACCAGGCGGTCTCCCAAAGGGTCCCATCCCATCCAAGGACCCCCATCATGACTACGCCAGCTCACTTGGCAAGTCATTCTGTGGCTAGGCCACAATCAACCCCACCTCCCCAGCCTTCAAAACGGTCTATGCCAGATCCTCTCTCCGAACGACCGGCCCCGGTCGAGTCAAATACAAGCACGATGTTGCTCCAAAAGATTGCCAGTATGGAAGAACAAATCAGGAAGATGTCAGTTTCTAAGGATCCGCCAGAAGTCACCGTACCTGTCATGCCACCCTTTCATTTACCACCTTCAGAAATGCCAACCTTTCGCCGTTATAATGGAACGGGCAACCCGTTCATTCATTTGAAGGACTTTTTGTACGAAACCTCCTTTTGGCAAAATAATAAAGCTTCATTGGCCTATTTGTTCAGAAGGTCCCTGGATGGTCCAGCTCTAGAGTGGTTTTACTCATTAGAACCGACTGAGGCCGGAGACTTCGATGTGGTGAAGCAGAAGTTTTTGCAAAAGTACCGGGACCGTGTTGGTCCGTCTTTGTCGGTTACTGATCTTGTTGCTGAGAAAATGAGGTCCGATGAGGATTTCATACAATTTGCTGATAGATGGAGGGTTATGACAGAGAAATTGAAAGATACACTTTCGGAGCCAGAGCTGGTAAAGATGATAATCTTTAACTCAACTCCACAATTTCGGCACATTCTGGCCATGAGTAAACTTAGTACAATGGAGGAACTATATGAACGGGCCCGGTATATTCAAACTCAAATGAAAGATTCACCTATCATAGGCATGTTCGAACCGAGGCCGAGGCTTATAAGAAAGAATAACAATGCAAACCCTAACGGTGCCACCACCGAGGGGACTGTTACAAATAAGCAGGTGGGATCAGTTGGCAATCCCGCATCCTTTCGTAATCCATCCAATCCCAGACCTTTGCAACCATTGCAACCACAACCTTCTTTTCTCCCCCAACCCCCGCCTCAACAAAACAATCCCATGCAACCCTTTCGATCTCCACCTCCTCCACCAAACCAGAATATGCCTCATAACACTCCTGCTCCCCAGCATTACCACAACGTACCTCCACCTGCTAACTATGATCCCCAGCAACCTAGAAGACCCATGGGCCCTAAGAGAGCCGAATACCCACCGTTGCCAGAAAGCCTTCCAGATATTTTTAATGCCCTAATGGCTGCCAATTTGCTCGTCCTACCAAAAGAAAGAACGGCTTGGCCGTAAAATGTCGATACCTCCAGATATTATGTTTTCCATAGGCAGCCGGGTCATAGTATAACCCACTGCTTTCACTTCAAAGATTATATATATGATTTGAATGACCAAGCTTTCACTGTTCAAATGTCACCATAGCCATCCAAAGGCAAAAAGAAAAAGAGTTTGATAAACACACCTGGATGGAACATTTTGATGAAGATGGGGTATCAATCCGGTAAAGGACTAGGAATCAATCTTCAGGGCAGGGTAAAACCCATTAAAAGCTGTAAGATGATCCCACGATGTGGCTTGGGATATAAAGGGCCGAGTAAAGAAGAGCTTGATGAAGCCGGTGACAAGCAGTGGGCGGCTATGACCTCCACTCTCAAAACCAACAGGAGGCCGCTTGCATGGACTTTGTATTCTCACTTTGTAAAAGGGCATGTCCAACAAAATAATGACGAGCAAACCACAATAATTACTTCTTTGTTAGATCACCAAGATGTACATGCTCGACAATTTGCTTGCCACTTGGCCCCGCTTGTCACTTATAAGGCTTTGGAGTCGTTAAGGCCACTCAAAAGAAGAAAAATGGATGATCCGGAATGTGAGTGGTACCGGTGGTTCGACATGGACGATATTGTTATATCCTTGTCCCGATTGTTTATGCCCACTGCCCCAGAATGGCCGCCATTGATTCATGAACTGCTTGAGAAGCCGGCAATAATTACATATAAGAGACAACTCCTCAGCAACTTCACTGATACAGGCGAGCCAGATGTGCCGTTCGAAGAAGGCTTTACGACTGACAGACTGTGGGCCGGTCTGTTTTCCCTTAAATCCATCCACCCATCAGTTGTTGCCCATATATTTGATAAATTGTTCACTCCAGGCATTCCTAGACCACCTACGATCTTAATCTCTTTTTCTCCAGATTTCTTCCAAAATTCAGCAATTCCTCCTTCGCTCCTCGAGCAATTTTCTCAGCTTTTTATCACGCCCCTGGGCGAGCATCCCCTCATTGATTCTTTTTCTAAACCCTCGATTTCAACATCTTCTCATGTTCCTCCTTCTCATTATCTTCTTCTTCTTGAAAATGAAAATGAAAAAAAAATGCCAAATTTCCAATTTTCCAATCCTCCATCTTTGTTGAGGAGACCTCCTATCTTCTTTATGAGTGTGTCCCGACCCAGGGACCGCTCCTCCATGATTCGTTAGTGGACTTGCTCTACCCCTTTGGTGAGGGGTCCTCATTTGTATCCCCTTCTGTACCCACCTTTTCTCATCCTCCTTCATCTTCGTCAAGTTCTAGTGATCATGCTAGTTGTTCTTATTCTCCTAGTTCTAAGAGTCCCAGGGTAGCTATTAGAAAATCCAAGGGTAAGCAGATTCCCCGTAGATTTCTTAGAAAGTTAGCTATCAAATGCCAAGCTTGTCTAGCCATTCTCGAATTTGTAGAGAATCCGATTATCCTGCCAGAAATAGAATACGAAGATACATGTGCTTTTAATGAGGGTTTTGGTGTTTACGAGATAATGAATGATGAAGACCCTATTGAAGAGGGGGATGAAGAGTACAAAGAATATGAGGACGAGGCTGACGCCTTTGCTAGCGGCATGAGAAGATTCGACGAGCCGACAGCCTCAGTAGAAGAGCCTACCAAAGAAATAAATCTGGGTACCGAGAAAGACCGTAGGATTGTCCTCATTAGCAAGAACTTTCCGCCCTCTGAAGAAGAGGTGCTTGTTGTGTCCCTGTGGTTTTGATGATTGGCTTTGATGTGAGTTAATCTTTTGATGATTGGTTTTGATGTGAGTTAATCACTGTGAGTCATCTTGATGTGTGAGTCATCATGCTGTTATTCACTCATTTTCTGATCATAATGCAGTCTCTCATATGTTCAGTTAATTTGCTGTTCAGTCAGTTCATCAGATCATGAAGCATTGCATTATATGTTCAGTCATGTTATCTGCTACATAAATCTTTCACATGCATTATTTGTTCAAGTGTAAACTCTGTCAGCATTGTCAGGACTGAAGTGGGTCGACCCCCCTTCTTAGATGGGTCGACCCCCCTAGACTATCAATGTCTGTACACTGCCAGCACACACGTTCAAAATCTCTACATGTGGAGTCTACACATCGACTGTTCATGCAAAGTCTAGACATTTGATCAAGTTTGTACACTGGTCTTGGCATATGCATTCATAAAGTATATACACTCTTCGGTTGACTTCAACTGAAGTCTGTACATCGGCATGCATTACATCAAGTGTGTACATTGCATAGCATGTTGCGTCTAAGTCTATACATCACTGTTCATGCATTCACTGTCAAGTCTACACATTGTTGGGTCTTCATGCATTAACTCCAAGTCTATACATCGCTCAAAGATTTCCAAGTCTATACAGCCAATGCACTCAATCGAAGTCTGTACATTGATCTTCATATTGGAAGTCTATACATTGGTCTTCATATTCGAAGTCCATACATCGGTCTTCATATTCGAAGTCTGTACATTGGTCTTCATATTGGAAGTCTATACATTGGTCTTCACCTGAAGTCTGTACAACCATTCTCTTATCAAAGTCCATACATCCTTCTGTTGGAATTCCAAGTCCATACATCGGACTGTTTGAGCAAAGTCTGTACAGCGTGTCACTCACGTTGGAAGTCTATACATTGGGGGTCTTTTACCTACGTTGCTCAAAACAAAGTCTGTACATCAGACTGTTTCATCAGCAAGTCTGTACATCAGACTGTTTCATCAGCAAGTCTGTACACCGGACTGTGTCAAGTGAAGTCTGTACAGACATGGTTTTTACATTCAAAGTCCATACATTGGACTGTAGCATGCACGAAGCTAAGTCCATACTTTGATGCACTGTAGATAGCCTGAGGTGAAGTCTGTACAGCCATTGCCTTCATAGAGGAAGTCTGTACATCTTACTGCACTGTAGCTTTCACAAAACCAAGTCTATACATCGTGAAAGTCTATACACTCCTCTTGGCCCTAGCATCTGTTTTGAAGTCCATACATTGGTCTTCAGTTCAAGTCTGTACAAATGGACTTATAGGTAAAGTCTATACATCCTTCAGCTGGAACTGTGCAAGTCTGTACATCGTTGCTTGCCAAAGTCTGTACATTGGCATCTGTTCCTACGTTGCACTTCCAAGTCTGCACATTGGGTTCTTTACCTACGTTCAGCTTTGAAAGTCTTCACATTGGTAGTTTTACCAACGTTGCCTTGCCAAAGTCTATACACTGTGTTTGTTCAAGTCTGTACAGACTTAGCCTTGTTCTAGTCTGTACATAGACCAGCTATATTTGGCAAGTCTACACATCGTGATTTCATCATGTCTGTACAGCCTCTTCATTGAAAGTCCACTCATCACTCAAGTCTACACATTGCGTTGGTGGCAAGTCTATACATTGGGCTGTAGCTTGCTTGAAGTGAAGTCTACACATTGATTCACTGTTCATGCCTTCACTCAAAGTCTGTACAGCATGCTTCGTTGTTCAAGCTTTCAAAACTCTATACATCGCTCTTGAGATAAAGTCTGTACAGCCGTTTCTTTGGTAAGTCTGCACATCGTGAAGTCTACACACTCGATTGCCTTGCTTTGCTTCAAGTCTGTACAGTCTCTCCCTCAGCAAGTCTATACACTGGGGTCGTCAGCTGAAGCTACAGCATGTCTATACATTGGGTTCTCATGCATGTTAATAGCAAGTCTAGACATTGTATGTCATGCACGCAGTCAAGTGTATACACTCTACACACTTGGTTAACTGATGCTTTAAGTCCATACACTCATTCCCTTGGTATGTTAATGCATTTAACTGAAAGTCCATACACTGAGCTAGCATGAAGAACTTCAACTCTATACACTCTCCCAGTGTACACACTTACTCACTTACTGATTCTAAGTATATACATTGTGTTGCATTGCTTGAATTTCCTCAAGTCTATACACTGAGCTCGCATGAAGACTCACAGTCTATACACTCACTCAGTGTTCACACTTATTCATTGCTGCTTCTGAAGTATATACACTCGTGTTAAAAGCCTGAACTAACTAAGTAGATACATTCCTTTTGTCTTTGTCTGCAGGTGATTTAGGCTAATGAAGGGCACGTGATCCGAGGGCTGACAGGAAGCTGACACGTGGCCAAATATCTTTGGCGGGAAATGTGGAACACACGCGCCCAGTGCTGCTCCTGCTCGAGCTGCTATATAAGAAAAACTCCGTTGTCTGAAGGAGAAAGATCGAAGTAGAAGGACTGAAGCCTTGAGCAGAAGTAGGAAGAAATAGAAGAAAAGTGAGCCGGTAGAAGAAAAAGAGTTGCAGAGAAGAAGGAGAGAACAGCGTGAGAGAAAAGGAGAGCAGAGGAGAAAGAAAGAGAGATAGAGAGAGAGAGAGTTCGTGGAGAAGAAGGAAGAAGTTACTGAAGATCTGTCTACTGGACCGTGGATCAAATCCAGGCCAGTCAGCTCCATGGGAGCCAAATCTGACGTTCTTTCATTTACAGCTTGTGTTTGCTGTGTTATTTTCGTTTCTTATTTTTTCTTTTATTTGATCTGATTTACTGTGTTCTTCCGATCCTCTGGACTGAGGTCGGGTTCCTCCTGTGGACTCAGGAGAAGGGAGACTTGTCTCCGGTTCTGGGCTTGTGGGTTGCAAGTCCAGGGGTCCCTCCTGGTCTGGAGGAAGAGAGGTCTGCGACCTCTGGTTTGCTGGTGACTGGGAGTTACTGGTGGGTTCCCTCCTGGTCTGGAGGAAGAGAGACTTCGGTCTCTGGTTTCCAAGTGGCTGGGAGTCACTTGGGGTGTCCCTCCGGTTGGGAGGAAGAGGGGAGGCTGTTCCCCTGGTCAAGCTGTGTGGCAGCAAGTGTTCGCAGACTAAGTCTGCTTGTTTCTAGCGTTGGCTAGTGAAGACTCACTCCGGTTGGGAGTGAGGGGTGGATGTAGGTCTGGAGGACCGAACCACCTAAAAATTATATGTGCAGTGGTTTGCCTTGCGTTAGCTCCATATCTTCTACCTCCCATTCACAGGTTGTGCATGCTTGGCTAGTTGTATTATCTAGGGAGTTAACCTTGAGCATTATATTTTTGCTAGGTGTGATTGGTTTGCTTTGTTCTGTCTGCGTTTCTGGTTTGATCAGGTGGCTGCATTGTTGCAGTCCAACTGTTTGATCTATTGTTGTCTTATCATCTCATCTTGGAAAGCTTATTAATTTTTATTCCGCATATCTGAGCTTTAGAGATTTAATTTGGGCATAATTTCTGAAGGGGATACATTTACCCCCCCCCTCTGTATCTGGGCTTAGCAGCCTAACAGTGCTTATTTTGGTTCTTCAAGAATATAAGGACACGTTCGCGTGGAGTTATGAAGATATGCCGGGACTAGACCCTACGCTCGTCGAACATCGACTTACCCTTAAGCCAGGGTCCAATCCGGTCAAACAGCGGTTGAGACGTTTCCATCCTAACATGGCATTAAAAATGAAAGAAGAGGTTGATAAGCTCCATAAAGCTAGATTCGTTAGAGTCATCCTCTATCCTAATTGGGTGACTAACATTGTCCCAGTCATGAAGAAAGATGGAAATGTTAGGATTTACATAGACTTCCGGGACCTCAACCGCGCATGTCCTAAAGATGACTTCCCCCTCCCCCATATTGATGTTTTAATTGACAATACCGCAGGATATGAGACTCTCTCCTTTATGGATGGCTTTTCATGTTATAATCAGATTCGCTTGGCCGAAGAAGATCAAGAAAAGACATCGTTCACTACACCATGGGGTACCTACTGCTATGTGGTCATGCCCTTCCGACTCAAGAATGCCGGAGCCACCTATCAAAGGGCCATGATGGCAATTTTTCATGATATGATCCACATTTATATTGAGGTGTATGTTGATGATCTAGTAGTGAAGTCAAGAACGAGGATTGAGCATCCCGAGGTTCTAGCCAAGGTCTTGCAGAGATCACGAGAATATAAGCTCAAGATGAATCCCAAGAAATGCGTATTTGAAGTTTCATCAGGGAAGTTGCTTGGATTCATTATAAGTAAGAGGGGTATTGAGATTGATCCCAACAAGGCGAAGGCCATAAGAGAAATGCCTCCTCCCAGGAATTTGAAAGAAGTTCAAGGATTGATCGGGAGGTTACAATTTATTCGCCGATTTGTCTCCCAGCACTCACAAAGGTGTAGGCCGTTCTACGAGCTAACTAAGCCGGGAGTCAAGTTTATTTGGGATGACAAGTGTTAGGCAGCCTTTGACGGATTGAAGGATTATCTCTCAAATCCTCCTCTCCTGAGGCCGCCAATTCCAGGCAAACCTCGTGTTCTTTATATCTCTATCCTGGATGACTCAGTAGGCGCTGTCCTCGCGCAAGTTGATGAAGAAGGCAAGGAAAGGGCAGCCTACTACTTGTCAAAGCTTCTCAACCCCTGTGAGCAAAAGTATATGACTATGGAGAAGACCTGCGCAGCTTTAGTCTGGGTAGTTCAGAAACTTAAGCATTACTTCTTAGCTCATGAGGTTCACCTCATTGCTCGAATGAATCCCATTAAATTTCTTCTCGAAAAATCTATCCTTACCGATCAATTAGCACAATGGCAAAGCTTTCTTTCTCAGTTTGACATCACTTACATCCAACAAAAAGCAATTAAGGGCTATGCCATTACCGAGCACCTTGCTCATCACCATCTACCCCGATTTGATCCAGTCTGTTCAGAGTTCCCAGATGAGGAATTAATGTCCATTAATCAACCTTCAGATCATATGTGGACATTACATTTTGATGGGGCTATGAATTCTCTTGGAAGAGGGATTGGAATGGTTCTTCTAACGCTGGAAGGTATCACTATTCCACTCGCCTCTCAGCTTGCCTTCCTTGTTACAAATAACATAGCTGAATATGAGGCTCTTCTGGCCGGACTGCAGGCCGCTCATCAATTCAGTGTTACCCAGCTTCGCATCATTGGTGATAGTCCACTCATCTCACGCCAAGTGCTTGTCAAGTGCCGCACGCTCAACCCTAAGCTTAAACCTTACCAAGAACTTGCTTCCGCTTATGCTAAGCTTTTCACCAAACTGATCTTTGTCCATGTTCCTCGCAATCAGAATATCTTAGCTGACGCTCTTGCATCACTTGCCTCCTCGTTAACTTTCCTCCCCGAACAGGACTTCCACTCTCTCATTGTCCATAAACACCACACTCCCGCCATTAAGGATCCCACTTTTCTTGGCATTGAGGAGGAGGTGCTTAAGAAGATTAAGGAAGGTGAAATTATTAAGAATAAGGAGGTCATGTTGTTGGATTTAGAAGAAGAACAGGCTGATGAGGAAAAGCCATGGTATTATGAGATTGCTAAATATTGTTACAATCAGTCTTATCCTGAAGAGGCCACGGCTGAAGAAAAGAAAGCCATTAGAAGAATTGCTCAGAGATACACCTTGGTTGGAGGTATGCTTTATAGAAGAGGTCTCACTGGAATTTTGCTTAGATGCCTCGACGATGACGAATCTTGGAAAGTCGTGGAAGAGGCACATTCAGGAGTGTGTGGTGGCCATGTGAATAGCCAAATGCTAGCTAAGAAAATCCTTAGATTAGGCTTCTATTGGCCCACTCTAGAAGAGGACTGCTCCATCTATGTTCGAAGGTGTGTCAAGAGCCAACTACACGTCGACAAAATCCATTCTCCTACTTCTTTACTCCATCCTGTATCCTCCCCATAGCCTTTCTCCATGTGGGCTTTCGATGTTATTGGACCTCTTGGTGATTCAAACCTCCTCACATAATCAAAATCGTTCATACTCACGGCCACGGAGTACTTCACCAAGTGGGCGGAAGCAGAAGCTTACGTGGAGATCAAAGCGTCAACCGTCTGCAAATTTATAATGAAGAACATCATCACAAGGTTCGGCATCCCGAGTACCATCGTCACCGACAATGGACCGTAATTCATCTCTCAATAACTTCAGGACCTCTGCAACATGTATAACATTACATTGCATCATTCATATCCTTATTATCCGCAGGGCAATGGCCAGACAGAAGCAACTAATAAAACTTTAATTAAATTCATCAAGAAGACTTGTGAAGCCAACAAATTTGCGGATTGGCCAGAAAAACTTGTAGAAGCTCTATGGGCCTATCGCACTTCCATTTGTACTCCTACCGGGCAAACCCCTTTCGCCCTCACTTATGGAATGGAGGCGGTAGTCCCCTATGAGATTCTAATTCCTTCTTTACGAGTACAATTGGATAAGGAGCTCCTTATTGATGAGCGTCGCGAGTCTCTCCTTGCACAATTAGAACTGTTAGATGAAAAGCGTTTGGCTACCGCTGAACATGCAAAAGCATACCAAAACAGGCTTTCACGTTTCTATCAAAAGAAAGTAATTGAGAGAAAATTTAAAGTCGGTGAAATGGTGATCAAAAGAATTTTTGTAAACCCCGGTGGACCCCGTTCAAAACTCCAACCAAACTGAGAAGGGCCTTACGTAATAAAAGACGTTTATCCTGGCAACGCTTATAAATTAATTAATGCCGAAGGAGAAGAATTGGCTCACCCTTGGAATGATCTTTATTTTAAGAAATACTACCCTTGAGTCTTTTCAATAAAAATAAAAATTTTGAAGATAAAAATAAAAAAAGAAATTTTTTTGAAAATCGCAGGCTGACATAGTGCATAGGCCGCAAGCCCGAAAGATCAAAATCCTTAATTCATTCTTCAGTCTTGACGGTTTAACCTTGGAGCTTGCACACACTACACGCTTTACTCTTAAACTCAAATAGTCCAAAATTCGAGCAAAGTCAGACCCAAACCAAGAGTGTAAAAACTTCACATATTCTCTTCTCTTCGGCTCACGAGAGGGAGTACGAGTCAAGGAATGCTAACCAAACCTACCCGCCGCCCTAGTAGGTGGAAGTCATGGTCCAAAAGGGAACAAAATGCTATAAAGCCCAAGTACAATTAGGTCTTTATTTTTAAAAAGGAAGAAAAGAGAAAGCTACAAACAAAAGAAGAGTATGTCAAGAGGGCAAAGTCTCCGCAGGGAAAACCCTGGGCGTAAGCATACGTAAATAAGGGCAAAAGAGCAACAAAATTTCCCTAAGCCAAAGACCGAACCCCAACAGGCATTAGGGAAGGGGAGGAAAATCTCCTTATTCTCGAAACCTCTCTAAGCTTCCTCAACTTATTCTTCACTTCTCCCTCTATGGTAGGTTGTAAGCTCAAGGGATGGTAAAGACCGACCAAGAAGGATGGGCCACAAGAGAATATGAGTAAATGCACAAGTCATTAAGCACGTTGACCCGTTGTTAAATTGTTTAAGAAAGATTAATGAATCTAAGATGGTGATTGAGTAAGGTTCAGGACCTTTGTGCTATGTTCAGCTTCATTTCACAGAAAATACAAAAAGAAAGTTTTTTTTCAATATTTATGCCGTTGTTTTCAGTTAAAGATTAAAAAAAAGAGAAAAGAAAAGAGAAAAAAGAAAAAAGAAAAAAAGAAGAAGAAAAAGAAGAAGAAAATAAGAAAAGAAAAGAGAAACAAGAAAAAAGAAAACAAGAAAAGAAAAAAGAAAAAAAAAGAGAAGAAAAAAAAATGATAAGCCCACTGCTTTCCCATCCCATCTGCTTGCTTGCACTCTTGTGTGGGTATTCTTTATTTCAAACTTACATTTGCTTGCTTGCATGTCGCATTTTCTTTATTTTGTGATTTGCCTTAATTAATTAGAGGCTTGGCCCCTTGACCCGTCATCAAGGTCAAAAATAGTGACAAACCCTTGCTTATTGAGCAAGGGGCCAAGCCGAACAGATGAATTAATCTGTTTGTTTAAGTATGAACTACAGACACAGGGCAAGAAGGAAGAGAAAGAAAGGGAGAAGGCAACGCGAGTGCTCAAGTCGACAAGCTCAGGTAACATCAAAATCTCATATATGTAAAATATCTGAGTATAGGATATACGGGTGGAGGAGTACAACAAGTCTCTCTCTCTAACTCTCCCCACCACCCTCTGCTGGACCCTCATCCCTGCCCCTGGGAGGAACCTGTGGAGGCCTCATCGAACCCTGTGAGGCTGTCGACCTCACAGCCTCCCCGGCCTCTGTCCTCTATCGAGAAGAGGAGCCTGCCATGTACGATGTGCCAGTGAAGGAGAGCCCTTGCCGCCCGAGCTCTGTCCCTGCCTCGCTGTAAACGCTCCTCCATGAGCCGAAGCCGCTCCAGAAGGGTGGCTATCTGCATCCTCGCCTCTGCTAGCTCCTGCTCTCGCGCTAGCCGCTCCGCTCGATGCTCCTGCTCTCGCGCTAGCCGCTCTGCTCGGTGCTCCTGCTCTCGCGCCAGTCGCTCCGCTCGCTGCTCCTCTCGCTCCCAAGCACTCTCCCTCCTCTCCATATCGAGGGTGACCCTCAGCTCTACCACGTCGGTAGGTAGGGTCTCTCGACGTCTCAACGCTTCCTCTAGTTCAGCGACCCGCTGTTCACGGAACGTGAGCTCGGCGCCTGCCATCGTGGCCTGCTCATATGCATTTCGTAGCTGCGTGCCCTGCATCATTTAACAGCATTATCAACAAAATTAAAGGAAAAACATTCTAGAAGACAATTAAGAGTAATGCTAGTGTCACTCACCTCTATCTGGTGCTGTCTCCCCTCCTCCAGCTCCGTGATCCGACGGTCGCGGTCCGTGGTCTGGGCAAGTGCGGTCCGTAGCTCAGTCACCTGCAACATTCAATTCCATCAGATACATAAATTAAACTTAAATTCTGAACTTAAGCTGAACCTGAAATCTTTTAAAACTTACCCGCTCAGCGAGATCACGCTCTACCGCCTTGACTCGTGTGATGGCTCCCGCGAGCCTCTGCTCTAAAACAGCAACCTCGACTGTCGATCCTTGCGAGCTCGATGCCCCTCCGGCATCTCCCACTATCACCGCTCCCTGTTGGGCACGCTGCATTCATTGAGACTATCAGTGGCTGAACATCACATTAATCAAATAAAAAGGAAAGAACATGAAGATAGGACATACTCACCAGGACCTCTAGGTCTGCACGAGTGGTCGCCAGCTGAGCCTCCAAGCTGTGGAGGTGAGCGTGCAAGTCCACTGCCGCTCTATCTCGTGCATCATGCGTAACACATTCATTAGTAACATATCTCAGAGGCATATAAGAACAACTAAAGATAAATTTTCATACATACCCCGATCGGCCTCATCTGGTCTCGCCTCCTGTAAACCTCCCAGTAACGCCGAAGATAGGCTGAACTATCCGGGGCGTAGGAGATGACTGGAACCCCGTGCCGCCGCCAGTCTGCGTACTGCTCTGGGAACCGGACCCTCCATTCGATCACCTTGGTCCGCCCACGGGTCTTCTACCCTATCCCGCGAGGCTCCTCCACGTCAACCCACTCCTGGTAGAAGCCAAGAGTCCTCATGACCAACTGAAGCCGTAGCGGCTCGATCTCATTTAGGTAGTGAACCCAGATGTCATGCCCAAAATAAGGTCGACCCGCTACGACCCACGGCTGGCCCTCATCAGGCTGCCCCTCGTGACCATCAGCTCGTAGTCGTGAGGCGCTCCAGATAAGCACGGCAACCACCGTCGAGCTAGGGGGTAGGCAGCCTCCTCTCCTGATCGAGTATCAGACCGGTCCATCGGAAAGTAAATGTGAGCCCACACCTGCGGTCATCAACATTCATCAGTCACAATCATAATCATAACATAATTGCAAATCATAATTGAATTAAACAAAAATTAAAAGAGATGCATACCTGTAGAAAGGGTGAGAAGCCACTGACAGTCATCTCTCGACCGGTCCCCGTAGAAAGATCTGCTATTAGGTGTGCCAGTAGGGCGGCCCCCCAAGCTTACCTCCCTACTCCCTCCAGATCCTCTAAAACACCCAGGAACTTGCAGTTTATGTCATCTCCCTTCGTCCCCAGAAGCAACCTCCCGAGCATCAGAAACAAGAACCTCCTTAGATCTATGTCTACCCTCACCCTATCAGCTGGATCCTAGCAATAGGTAGCTCGGGCACTGGTGGTCAGACGAGCTACATAGGCTGTCAAAGATTCCCCAGACCTCTGTCTAGCATCCCCTAACCCCATGGCCCTCGTCAGGTCGGTGCGGGCTATCGTCCTATAGGGGGGCTCATAGACTGAGTCTATCCCTAGGAGTCTCACAGCTAGCTCACTATAGTCGGGTAGGGTGATCCCACTCACAACCTCTCCATCCACCCTCAGCCCGATAATCCTAGCAACGTCCTCCAGGGATGGTACCATGTGACCCCAGGGCATCAGAAATGCCCGACTAACCCTGTCCCATCGCTCCCTCAAAACTTGAATCAAGATAAGGTCAGGGCGTACCGGCTCGATGCTCAGAAAGGGCCTGAATGATGCGGGACGGGACTGAAATGAGCTAAGACCTACGAATGCAACAAGTGCGGCCAGCACTCGCACGCCAAAGGCAAGCCGGGCGGCTGACCTCCGTAGCGTTCCTCCGGGTGGAGGCGTCTCTCAACAAGAAACTCAAGCCCAACGACCGTCCCTATGAGGGAAGCGCGGGGATCTCAGCGACTAAGGAGCCGCCGTGCGCCTATGGGAATCTAGTCCGAGCTCGGCGCTCGACTAGGGCCACGCAATGGGTGCTCTCAACTCACAACCACGCGGTGAATAATAAGCTAGCTAGGAACCTACACACACTCACGCGGCATGCTAAAAAGTATACTAGTAAAGCAAATGCCAACAAAGGGAGCGTCGCACGTACCTCCACGCCTAGGCGTGGGGAAGAAACTCCGGCCGAGATCGACAACCCCGATACACAAGGACGAACAATAATACAACCTCGACCACCAACGCCCACTCCTCGCAGGGAGATAACAGGCTACACAAAGAGATTCGGGGCTGCCGATGTACGGGCTGACGGGCGGCACTCGGTGAAGGGTTGGCCGCGAGGAGGACCCGAACGGTGGTCGGCAGGTTTGCAGCAATGCGTGACTCCGCGGTGAAAGCTCCCACGACCTGGTCCGGGGTCCGATTGAGGCGCCGTCAGTGATGGCGCGTAGCTAGGTCACGGGAGGAAGCCTCGGCCAAAGGGGGCGCGCAGATTCCGTCCGTGGAAGCCGGGGGCGCACCTGCAAGTTGCGATAGGATTCTGCTCCCAGAACCGCGCGCTCGAGCGGGAATAATCAGAAGAAATAGCTCCGAAGGGCGAACGGAGCTCCGCTTGTTGGAGGACGACGAGGACGCAGAGAAGCAGGTCCCGACTGAGGGAATCGGTCAGATCTGGTCGTGGCTGAGAGCAGCAAGCTCTGGAATCCGCAGGTGGTTCTGGCGCCGGGTGGACAGGGCAGACCTGCGCGACCTCACGGGAATGGACGCCACGAGCAGCTCGGACGTCGGAACGAGGCGAGATCAGCGGCGTTGGACAGAGGACGAAGAGAGGTACAAACGGTGAAGATCCCACGCCCAAACTCGCAGACGTCCGTCCCGTGGGATTTTTGCAAGGGCGCGAACAGAACCAGGCTCGCAGGGAGAGGGGGTCCTGCGCACGCTCACGAGGAAAATCGCCACGGGTGACGCCGAACTCCGAATGAGGCGAGACCACCTCGCACGCGACGGCGACTCGTAGCAGAATCACCCAAAAATGGGCTGGTCGCCCAAAGTCGCCAAGAACAGAGGAGGTCGTCTCAGCTCTTGGAGACAAGATCTGGTTGCACTGAACTTGAACCTGTGAAGAGATAGAAGAGAGGGGGAACCTCGGCGTCGCACCGAGGGGATGGGGAGTCACACCCCAAACTTGATCCCGTCGCAGGATCAAAGAGACACAGAGGGGGGCGCAGCCTCCTTCAAGAGAAACATCAACTTTTTTTGTTTATTCATTTGATAATCCACCAAAAGAAAGATACAAGCCTTATATATCCGGGGGGGAAAGAGCTAGGGTTTCATCCCAAGCCACAAGGAAGGGGGGGGCGCAAATGGAAGGGGGGTGCGACCCAGCCCTCCTCCATTCAAGGGGGGTGCGGCCATCCCCCCTCCAATCAAGGAGGGATCAAGGGGGGGCGCCCAAGGGGGAAAGGGGGAGGGAGATGGAATGGGGAAAGGGGGGCGCCCAAAAAGGCAAGTGGAGGGGCCAAGGGGGGGAAGGTGGCGCAGCCACCATGGGTGAGGGATGCGCCCTCCTCCCCAAAACCCTAACCCTAATCCAACCAGCAATGGGCCAAGGCTAAGCCCAATAAGAAAGGAAGACAACCCAATACTCCCTACACATAGTCTGATAACATAAAAGAACTAGAGAACGTGTCCACGCAGGGACCAAACCTAGGCCCAACATGGCCTCAAATGAGAAGAAGGATCCTCTAGTAGATGCCGTAATCGCCTAGCCAAAGAGATGCTGGCGTGCTCCGTGTGCTCCGTCGAGTGATGCGGCACGTGTCCTCACCAATTCTCCCCGGGTGGGAAGAACTCGACCCCGTCGAGTAAGGGTCACGGTCGCTCAAGTAGCGCTCCAGCAGGTCCGGGTCGATCCTCTCAAGCTCTCCACGTGTGATCCAGGCGTCGTCTGTCGCAGGGCGCCCTCTCCAACGCACTAGGAAGCGTTGGTAGGCACCGCTCCTGGTCGTGGTCACCTGCTCATCCAGTATACAATCTATATGCTCGCGTTTCTGTAATGGGGCTGGAAGAGGTGGACGCTCAGAAGGTGTAATACTCTCAACAGGAGGGGAGGGCCCAAAAAACTCACTGGGAATCACCGCGGGATCCCGATATGCCACCAAATCTGAGACATTGAACGTCGAACAGATCCCATAGTCGTCTGGCAGCTCAATCTCATACGCATTCGACCCAATTCGCTTCAAGACTCGAAAGGGTCCAGCACCGCGGGCCTGGAGTTTCTTCACGGCCCCCGAAGGAAACCGTTCAGGTCTGACCCTGATCATGATGTACTCTCCCTCTCGGAACTCACGGGTGCGTCGATGCGCATCAGCTAACTCCTTATAACGTGCGTTGCTGGCCTCTATATGACGACGTACATGCTCATGCAACTGCCTAATATGCTCTGCAAAGGACTCAGCTGACTCAGAAACACGGGCCTGGATGGGAGATGGGACCAAGTCAATCGGCTTCCTAGGTCTACGGCCAGTAACAATCTCAAATGGACTCAGACCTGTAGACCTATTGACCGAGTCATTATATGCAAACTCTGCTAGAGGTAGAACCAAGTCCCAATCCCCGACACGATCACGCACTAAGCACCTAAGGAGATCCCCTAGACTCCTATTGACTACCTCCGTCTGACCATCGGTCTGGGGGTGATAGGCAGTAGAGAACTTCAACTGGGTGCCCATCATGTGCCATAGGGTTTTCCAGAAGTAGCTAGTGAAGCGCACATCCCTATCAGACACTATAGTACGTGGAAGCCCAAACCTGGAGACACAGTGAGTAAAGAACAGACGGACAACTCTAGAGGCGTCTGAAGTCTTGGAACAGGGAATGAACAAAGCCATCTTAGAGAACCTGTCTACCACCACAAAAATGGAGTCATGCCGACGGAGGGTACGAGGCAATCCTAACACGAAGTCCATGCTAATGTCCTGCCATGGACTGTCCGGGACAGGGAGGGGAGTATAAAGGCCGGTGTTCTGCTTCCTCTGCTTGGCCATAGCGCAAGTGCGGCACTGAGCCACGATGCGAGCAACATCCCTCTTCAAACTAGGCCAATAGAACCTATGCTCAACGGCCTCAATGGTCTTGTTCCGGCCGAAATGGCCAGCAAGACCCCCTGCTTGCAACTCCCAAGTGAGAAAATCACGAACAGACGTCCGTGGGATGCACAACCTACCACCCTGGAATAAATAACCCTCCTGAAGGACAAACTCACTATAGTCACGGGAGGGGCCCGACTGAAGGGCAGCATGGATCGGACCGAAGTCCGGGCAATCGACATAAGCCTCTTTCAGCCTCTCCAATCCCACCACCTCTACTCCCATGGTGGACAACATCATCATCCACCGACTCAGCGCATCAGCCACCTTGTTCTCGGCTCCTGCCTTGTGCCTAAGCACAAAGGTATACTTCTGAAGGTACTCCACCCACCGACTATGACGCGCATTCAGCTTCTTCTGAGTATGGAGAAACTTCAAAGCCTCGTGATCAGAAAAGAGCACAAACTCCTGGTGTAGGAGATAGTGCCGCCAATATCTCAATGCCTGGACGACTGCATAAAACTCCTTGTCATACGTGGAATACCGCAGTTTGGCATCGTTCAGCTTCTCGCTGAAAAAGGCAATGGGATGAGACTCCTGACTCAAGACTCCCCCTATACCCACTCCAGAAGCGTCGCAGGTGACCTCAAACACCTTATAAAAATCAGGTAAGGTAAGAACAGGTGCCTGGGTCATGCGCTCCTTGATGCTCTGAAAGGCCGTGGCTGCAGCCTTAGTCCATGTGAATGCCCCCTTCCTAATGCAATCCGTGATCGGGGCAGTGATGGAACTGAAGCCACGAATGAAGCGACGATAGAACGTCGCTAGGCCATGGAAGCTCTGAACATCGTGGAGGGTGCGGGGCTCAGGCCATTCCTGAATGGCGCGTATCTTCTCCGGATCAGCGGAGACCCCATCGTGAGACACTATGAACCCAAGGAAGGAAACCTGATCGGTCATGAAAGCACACTTCTTCGGGTTGGCGAATAAGCTCTCTCGCCTCAGAACAATGCAGACCTGCCTGAGGTGGTCTAAGTGGTGCTCCCTAGTGCGGCTATAAATAAGGATGTCATCGAAGTAGACGACCAAAAAGACCCCTATCATAGGGCGCAAGACCTGGGTCATCAACCGCATAAATGTACTAGGGGCATTAGATAGCCCAAAAGGCATCACTAACCACTCATACAGACCATCCTTGGTCTTGAATGCAATTTTCCACTCATCTCCAGGCCTGATCCTAACCTGGTGATAGCCACTTCGAAGATCAATTTTAGAAAAAATAGTGGCTCCCGACATCATATCTAGCAAATCATCCAGTCGGGGAATAGGAAAACGATATTTCACCGTGATCTTATTGATCGCACGGCTATCGATGCACATCCTCCATGTGCCATCTTTCTTCGGGGCTAGCAAAGCGGGGACAGCGCAAGGGCTCTTGCTGTCCCTGAGGGAACCCCTACTCATCAACTCCTCGACCTGCCTCTGCAACTCGGCATGGTCCGCGGGGCTCATCCTATAGTGAGGGAGGTTAGGCAATGAAGAGCCCGGGACAAGGTCGATCTCATGCTGGATGTCACGCATAGGTGGAAGGCCTCCAGGGAGGTCCTCCGGGAAGATATCAGAAAACTCGCGTAAAATCGCAGCCAACTCGGGGTTTAGCTCACCCTCGGATCCTGGGATGACATCACTCACCTCTCGAACAACAACAGCAAAGAGGGGACTACCACTGGTGAACTCCCTCTCCATCTCACGGGGACTAATCACCATCAACCTCCTAGTGGAAGGCTCTCCTAGGGTGAGGGTAGTGGAGGAGGTAGTGGCTGGCACCAAGGGCGGGGTAGGAGGGTCGGCCTTCCCCTGACGAGGGGTGTTCGTGGCACTGGGGCCGGCTGACCCGCGGACGACAGGATCCCTAGGCTGGGTGGGGTGAAGAGTGATCCTATGACCACCATGGTCGAAGATGCAAGTGTTCGACCGGCCATGGAGGGTGGCATCCCTATCGAAGAGCCAAGGCCTACCTAGAATGATACTACCCACCTCCATAGGTAGCACGTCACACCAAATCTCATCATGGTAGGTCTGAAACTGCAATGGCACTAGACAACGAAGCCTGACCGGGATAGAGGTAGAATCTACCCAGGATACCCGATATGGAGCAGGGTGGTCCACAGGTGTCAACCCAAGACGAGTAACCGTACCGGTGGATATGGCATTAATGCAGCTCCCACTGTCAATGATCACCTTGCAGGCTTTTCCTCCAAGTCTACAAAAGGTGTGAAAGATGGTGGTACGACGCCAGTCGTCACTCACCTGGGGCTGGGTAAGGATACACCGGACTACCCCTAACTGCGCATCGCCCTGATACTGAGTACCAGGGACATCGTCCTGCTCTCCCTCAAGCAACTCATCGAAGAACTCCTCCGCTAACTCCTGGTCGGCCTCATAGCTGACTGGCAGAAGCTCAGCCGTGGGATCAGTGGGCGAGGGGTCTGCCACAACAAGAGACTCTCTAGTGGGGCACTTGTTCGCATAATGGCCGACTCCCCCACACCTATAACAGTTGTTTCGCGTCCCTGTGCTAGGAGATGCTCCCCCGGTCATTGGCCCTTTCCCCTTGTCATCATGACGGGCCGGGGGTGGTGGTAGCTGGGGTCGGGTAGGGAACGCGGGCAGCTGAGGGCGTGAGGTGGGGTAAGGTGGCTGCTGGCGAGGAGGAGGGAGAGTGTCCCTCGGCAGGGGAGGGCGAGGCCTAGGAACAGTGGGGTCCTGGCGAGGGGGTTCCGAGGGCCGGGCCGCCGGAAACCGACTATAGGAACTAGGTGCGGTGCGTGGGTCGAACCCCCGTTGACTGGTGGTCCCCTGACGTTGAGTAGGAGTGAACTCTGCCTCAAACTGCTCTAGCTCCATAGCAACCTGATACGCGAGCTCTAAGGTGTTCACATTACGGCAAAATAACTCATACTGGTAATGGGGCCGTAGACCACGACGGAAACGAGAGATGGGCATGGCGCTCTCCTCACTGACTCCACATCGCAAGAAATACTCGTCGAACTCTGCGATGTACTCGGACATGGTCCGATCTCCCTGGCTGAGACTCTGCCATCTGTCAATGAGCCTCTGGCGATATGAGGGAGGCAGGTACTTGTCTCGGAGTTTGACCTTCATCTCACTCCAAGACTCGACCTGGGGGTCCTGACGCTGAAATAGCAGACTCTCCAGATTCCTCCAATATGTTTGTGCCCGACCTAGTAACTTCATCTTGGCAAACTTAACTTGCCGGTGGTCAGACATCTCAACCCACTCAAAGTACCTGTCCATGCTAGCCTCCCAGTCTAGGTAGATCTTCGGGTCCAGGGACCCGTCAAAAGTGGGAGAGTCCGCGCGAACGGTCCTAAGGGCCCGATCATCCTCGTCATCCCTCTGTGGTCGGTGACCACCGTGGCGTCGGCCATTCCCCTCATAATCATTGTCGGATCCGTAATCCTCAAAGTCGGGGACTCGTGGCCGTCGCTCCTCAGCCCGATATGGTGGGGGCTGGGCAACTACCGCCTGTGGGGCACGATCAACTCTAGGGGGGTCCTGATGGGGCACTTCCTCTACCCTCCCTATCCGCCCGATCAGACCTTGGATAGATCGGTCAGAAACCTCAGCGCGGTCCTCTATGGCCTTGAGTCGGCCCTCCAGATGGTTGGTCAGGTCCTTAGTGGCTTGTTCAGAACTAGCCAAGCGCTCCATGACTTCGGCCATGAAATCCTCTAGAGAGGGGCCTCCCTGGGTGGTACCACGGGGGTCGCCCATAGTGTCCGGGCGATGGTAGTGGGTGCCACCCCGAGTGGGCATGCAAAGGGACCTAAAGGGAGACTCACTAAGACCTATATGGGTGGACACATGGTAAATGGAATGCAAGACTCAACCCTAGACGCAAACCTATATGCTCTGATACCACTTTGATGCGGGACGGGACTGAAATGAGCTAAGACCTACGAATGCAACAAGTGCGGCCAGCACTCGCACGCCAAAGGCAAGCCGGGCGGCTGACCTCCGTAGCGTTCCTCCGGGTGGAGGCGTCTCTCAACAAGAAACTCAAGCCCAACGACCGTCCCTATGAGGGAAGGGCGGGGATCTCAGCGACTAAGGAGCCGCCGTGCGCCTATGGGAATCTAGTCCGAGCTCGGCGCTCGACTAGGGCCACGGAATGGGTGCTCTCAACTCACAACCACGCGGTGAATAATAAGCTAGCTAGGAACCTACACACACTCACGCGGCATGCTAGAAAGTATACTAGTAAAGCAAATGCCAACAAAGGGAGCGTCGCACGTACCTCCACGCCTAGGCGTGGGGAAGAAACCCCGGCCGAGATCGACAACCCCGATACACAAGGACGAACAATAATACAACCTCGACCACCAACGCCCACTCCTCGCAGGGAGATAACAGGCTACACAAAGAGATTCGGGGCTGCCGATGTACGGGCTGACGGGCGGCACTCGGTGAAGGGTTGGCCGCGAGGAGGACCCGAACGGTGGTCGGCAGGTTCGCAGCAATGCGTGACTCCGCGGTGAAAGCTCCCACGACCTGGTCCGGGGTCCGATTGAGGCGCCGTCAGCGATGGCGCGTAACTAGGTCACGGGAGGAAGCCTCGGCCAAAGGGGGCGCGCAGATTCCGTCCGTGGAAGCCGGGGGCGCACCTGCAAGTTGTGACAGGATTCTGCTCCCAGAACCGCGCGCTCGAGCGGGAATAATCAGAAGAAATAGCTCCAAAGGGCGAACGGAGCTCCGCTTGTTGGAGGACGACGAGGACGCAGAGCAGCAGGTCCCGACCGAGGGAATCGGTCAGATCTGGTCGTGGCTGAGAGCAGCAAGCTCTGGAATCCGCAGGTGGTTCTGGCGCCGGGTGGACAGGGCAGACCTGCGCGACCTCACGGGAATGGACGCCACGAGCAGCTCGGACGTCGGAACGAGGCGAGATCAGCGGCGTTGGACAGAGGACGAAGAGAGGTACAAACGGTGAAGATCCCACGCCTAAACTCGCAGACGTCCGTCCCGTGGGAGTTTTGCAAGGGGGCGAACAGAACCAGGCTCGCAGGGAGAGGGGGTCCTACGCGCGCTCACGAGGAAAATCACCACGGGTGACGCCGAACTCCGAATGAGGCGAGACCACCTCGCACGTGACGGCGACTCGTAGCAGAATCACCCAAAAATGGGCTGGTCGCCCAAAGTCGCCAAGAACAGAGGAGGTCGTCGCAGCTCTTGGAGACAAGATCTGGTTGCACTGAACTTGAACCTGTGAAGAGATAGAAGAGAGGGGGAACCTCGGCGTCGCACCGAGGGGATGGGGAGTCACACCCCAAACTTGATCCCGTCGCAGGATCAAAGAGACACAGAGGGGGGCACAGCCTCCTTCAAGAGAAACAGCAACTTTTTTTGTTTATTCATTTGATAATCCACCAAAAGAAAGATACAAGCCTTATATATCCGGGGGGGAAAGAGCTAGGGTTTCATCCCAAGCCACAAGGAAGGGGGGGCGCAAATGGAAGGGGGGTGCGACCCAGCCCTCCTCCATTCAAGGGGGGTGCGGCCATCCCCCCTCCAATCAAGGAGGGATCAAGGGGGGGCGCCCAAGGGGGAAAGGGGGAGGGAGATGGAATGGGGAAAGGGGGGCGCCCAAAAAGGCAAGTGGAGGGGCCAAGGGGGGGAAGGTGGCGCAGCCACCATGGGTGAGGGATGCGCCCTCCTCCCCAAAACCCTAACCCTAATCCAACCAGCAATGGGCCAAGGCTAAGCCCAATAAGAAAGGAAGACAACCCAATACTCCTTACACATAGTCTGATAACATAAAAGAACTAGATAACGTGTCCACGCAGGGACCAAACCTAGGCCCAACATGGCCTCAAATGAGAAGAAGGATCCTCTAGTAGATGCCGTAATCGCCTAGCCAAAGAGATGCTGGCATGCTCCGTGTGCTCCGTCGAGTGATGCGGCGCGTGTCCTCACCACCGAAGCCCATCGCCTCTAACCTCGCCCTCTGGAAGCCGGGCAGACCATCATGAGCCGCCATCACTTGTAACCATGAAATGCGGGTCCGTATCAGTCCCTACAGCAAAAGGAATGATTAGAATATCAATTTATAACAAAGGAAATGAAAATTACAATTAATTAAAAGGGTGACTACCTGACAGACTCAATTTTTAAAATGGCGATCGGGCTCTGGGCGCTTCTTTAAAAGGGACGACTGGAACCAGGGTGCTACTTATAAAAGATCTGAGATTTATATATAAAAGAAGAAAATGCATGAATGTAGAAGGTGACTGGACCTTAGACTCCAATTTTTAAGACACGCCCTGGCCATGGGCATTTTTATTTTAAGCAGCGACCGGGTATTGGACGCCTCTTGCTAGGGGTATTTCTGTCTACCCGATTCTTTTCTTTAAAAAGCGACCAGCCCCTGGTCGCGTTATTTGAGGAAGCGCCACCACTGGGGGCTCCCTTTCAGGAATAGCGCCACTGTCGTAGTCGCCATTTTCTTGAGTTATCTACCGCCATCCTCCCCCCTCCCGTGAATGGAAAAATAAATTAAAATTAAAAAAATATTAAAACAATGCTCCTTACCTTCTTCTTCGCCAGACCGCCGCCTGCGGGAGGTCGAGGGGGTGGGGGAGGCGGTGCCCCACCATCGCCTTCCCCCTCGTCGTCGACATCGTTCTCTTCTCCGGCACCGGCGACTGCACCACCGTCGCTCCCACCGTCTTGTGTATCCTCTCTGGCACCACCGTCTTCTCCATCCTCGTTTTCTCCACCGCCACCGACGTCCTCCGCCATCACGGCCGCCACGGGGGAAGGCTCCCTCCACGGCCGCGTCTTCGTCTTCCTCTAGCAAAACCATCACAGGGGCGGTCGTCCTGATGCGGGACGGACACGCGACCGGGCTAAGACCTACGACCGACTCGAAGTGCGGCCAACACTAGCGCACTAAGGTAAGCCGGGCGGCTGACCACCGTTGCATTCTCTGGGTGGAGACGTCTCTCAACAGCACTCTAACTAGCCCGACGATCGTCCCTTGCGAGGGAAACGTCTGATCGCAGCGGTTAAGGAACCACTGTCGCCTAGGGTGGTGCAGTCCGAGCTCGGTGCTCGACTGGAGCAAAGGAACGGCTCTCACTCACACAATCATGGTAATTGAAATTAGCTAATGGCCCTAATCACCCAAACACAGCATAATAGACCATATACTAAACCAGCAATGTGAGAGAGGAACGAGCACGTACCTCCACGACTAGGCGTGGGGAAGAATTCTCGGCCAAATCCAAACAACCCCAATACACACAATTGTTAAATTTACAATTTCAGAACCTGATGCCCACTCCACGTAGGGAGGTAAAGGGCTACAAACACTAAATTTGGGGTTGCTAGAACCCGAGTTGATGGGCCGCATTCATAGGAGGCGAGGGAAGCGAGCCGGAGCCGATAGGGTGGGCCGAATGGAAGTCGACTCGGTTCTGCCCACGCTGGTCACCCTGCGCAACAAACTTGCAAAGGTCGGGACGCCAAGATCCGATGCCCGATCGGAGTTCCGTTTATTGGAGAACGTCGGTGACAAAATGAAGATCGTTTGCTCCGAAGGCGCGATCAGATCTTTTCAGATCTCGGCGCAGCAGCAACTCTTCTCAGCTTCTGGTTTTGTGCACTCAGAACTGGACAGGAAGACAAATAATTATGGGAAAATTGGTTGCTGATGTCGGAACGAGGCGCCGTTTATGGGAGCTTGTCGGTGACGTCTAGAGGAAGACGCAGACCAAATTGCTTGCACAGATCTACACGGGATGAGGCAGGGCAGACTCGGGAAGTCGGCTCTAGTGCTGAGTCGGGCCTGCACAGATCAGCTTGCGCGATCCCACGAGAATCGTCGCCACGATCAGAACAGATCTCGAATCGAGACGAGATCGGTGGCAGCACGAAGAGGACTCAAAATCCTACGATCACTCAGAAAGGAAGCTCCTGATGGCTTGAGAGGAGATCTGGGGAAATTTTGAATCAGTAAACTCCAGATCTGGACAGCAGGCTCAGGCAGATCTGCGCGCCGTCACGAAAAGAATTGCTACCGGCGATCCAGAACTCCGATCGATGCAAAAACACCTCTGAAATCTTCCTGACTCGACGAAGTATCACGGATAATTTTTGTGGAACCAGATGATATGGGGATGGGGAGGATATAGGGGCAAGTCACACGCCCAGATTCAATCCCATCACAGGATTGGGCAGGGCTTCATACCCAAGGGGGAAACAAGAGAATCACTCTCTCTATGTAATTTTCTCTCACAAAATTTTCATTAACTTCTTCCCTAGCACTATACACATGTTTATATAGGAATTGGCAAGGGGTAGGGGGTGATACATTCGTGGGATCAAGGGGAGGGAGAGGGGGCTGCGCCCCTTTGACAATGAGAGGGGGAGAGGGGGACAAGGAGACATGGACTCACCTACCTTTGAAATTCAAAGGGGAGGGGGACAAGCATGGTAGGTGGCAGCCATCCTCTTGGACCAAGAGAGGGGGGGGGGGCTTCTAGAAGCCCACAATCCACTACTCCTTAATCCTCTTTCACACATAGCACATAACCCCCTTTTACATTGGTGACCCATTCACATTAGATCCATGTTCACACTATGAGCCCTGTTCACACTATGCCCTTTTCACACCTAGCCACTAGACTCATGGACCTTTTCACACCTTGGCCCATTCACAATGGTTAACCCATTTGACCCATTCATACCTAGCCCATGGGCTTGGCCCATTTAAAGGCCCATTAGTCAAGCCCAATACTATTCTAGTCCATTACAAGACCATAGGCCCATTATCCTTATTACAACCCATTAATCATCCATAAGTTCCAAATAGGGCCTAGAAAGGCCAAATAAATGGGAAATGAAGGTGAAGGCTCGGCCGATGCGTCCACGTCCTCCGTGAGCTATCCGGGTCCCGCCATGTCCTCGTCCACTGGCGTGTATAGTGGCGTGTGTCTGCACCAATTCTCCCTGGGTGGGAGGAACTCGACCCCGTCGAGTAAGGGTTTCGAGGCTTGAGCTCTCCGCATGTGATCAAGGCGTTGTTAATCGAGGGTCATCCTCACCAACGCACTATGAAGTGTTGGTAGGCTCCGTTCCGGGTGGCGATCACCTGCTCATCCAGTATACAATCTATATGCTTGTGTTGAGACGGGAAGAGGTGGACTCTCGGGTGGTGTGCCACTCACAACAGGAGGAGAAAGCCCAAAAACTCACGAGGGATCACCGCGGGGTTCCGATATGCTACCAGACCTGAAACATGAAACATCGAACTGACACCATAGTCGTCCGGTAGTTCAATAACGTATGCATTCGAACCCATGTGTTTCACGACTCGGAAAGGGCGGAATCGCGGGCCTAGAGTTGCTTTACGGCTTCCGAGGAGAAACCGTTCATGTATGACCCTGATCATGACGTACTCTCCCTTTTGAACTCACAGGAATGTACCGTGCATCAGCTAACTCCTTATATGTGCTTGGCTGGCCTTTCATTGGGATGACTTAATGCAAACTCCATGTATGACAAACAAACTGTATAAGCAAACAGACACACACACATGACCTTAGACAAACCTAATGTTAATCCGACCCATACACATGCAAGGGTGGACCAGGACACCCGAATGTGTGACATGCATACACTAGATGTACTCGATGGTTTACGGAATGGAGGACTCCTAGACATCCTAATATGTACCACTCATGCATTGGCGACCTATGGGATTTGGGTGGGGAAGGGCTAAGAGATCCAAAACTACCTTCGTCATCACCCTTAGACGTAGGTAAGGCATGCCAACTAGACCGAGGGGTTGGGGTGTGACAATGAACTCCTTGGAAGAAGTGAAGTGAATATGATAGCTCGGGAGATTCACTAGTTAAGGGGTCAAAAGGGTCAAAGAAGGTATGACCCCATGTGATGGACTCCCATGCGACACGGTCCCATGTGTGGACTTTGTGAAGGTGTAGATGGTCACCTTCATCCATTAAGGGAGATGGGACGGTGGTCTCATATAGAAAGTACGGTTCCTCCCTTGGGATGAAAGGAATTCAATCAGGCTCATCGGGAACGGGGAGGAACAACAGGACCTCGGTGGTGATAGGACCCAAGGTGTACATCGAGGTAATAGACCCCAAAGATGGGAGCATAAAGCTATGAGTATAAGGTTGGTCAGACCCTAAGACCAATGTATATGTCAGCTCCCATTGACATTCTAAATTCCTTAATAGATCCTTTACACTTTCGATGAAGCAAAAGGACTTGAAAGTGGTGTGAAAGGAGTTAATGGGGACTACTGGGAGTGTTGGCTCCCGGGGTGGAGAGTACGGTGGGGTAGGGACCAAGCCAGTCCTAAGCCAACTAAGAAGCGGCTCGGCTATGAGTAGCTTTCCCGATAGAAACACGGGTAGCTCAGGCTGAGGTGGCTCCAAGTAAGATGGTTCCAAATAAAGATCAGAAGTAGATGGCAATGGAGCTCTCATAGGTGAGGAAGGAGGGGCCTCTATGATGGAGAGAGGGCTTGGGGACGCCGTAGATGGGGCCGGGTTGGGGCTACAGGCTATGGCCTCCCTAGGCTCCAGTATAGCTACCTCCGGTCGCGGAGGTGGGCAAGGGGAGACCAATGACTCAAAATAAGCACACCTCCTATCCACCGGATCCGAAATCATTTGCACAAGTTCGGCAACGGTCCGGGTTGGAGTAGGGGTATTGGAGTGGACTCGCCCGTAATCATCCGGCCTAGGCTAGGGTCTAGGCTCATCTACGTGTGGGGCTCTTTGCCTCCGACTAGGACCCACTTGGTTGGAGGTGATTGGGTGGGGTCGGTTGGAGATGACCGGTTGGGGAACGTAGACCTTCCTACGCTCTCTCTTCATGTCCCACCATGACTCGATGGGCCATTGCCTCCTAACCTTTCTCAAACGTTCAATGTGGTCCCATTTTTCGGCGGCCCTGTATAGAAGTTTCTCCTTGGCAAAATAGAATTGTCTGGCCTCGGACATAGTATAGCATGCAAAGTATTTGTCCATAGCGGCTTCCCATTGGAGGTAGTCGCTCGGGACCTTGGATCCATAGAAGTCCGAGGCTTCGGGCCTACGGATGTGGTGGGGTTGGATTCCCCATCCTCGGGTGTGTCGCCACCATTCATATGATGTGGGCCCTTGGGGATCCATGGGACACGGGGAAGCTAATGGGTGGACATGCCGACATGTGGAGACAAACACTAGACAATCCATGGTTGGAATGAGACTCAACTACACCTAGACACAACCAAGATTCGGTACGTGGCAGAGGTTCGACCCGAGGGTCTCCTCGACGCGAGTGTGCGGACCTCCCGATAGGCGTAGCCTAACGTTCGGACAACACCTTTTAATATACCAAATATTGGAATGCAAATGTAACCCCAAAAGACACCTTTTGTTTTGTTTTAAAACATGATGCTCCTAAACTCGACTTAGACCGTGCAAGACATGTGCGATGACTACCCTAGACTCAACCACTCTCTGATACCAAATTGATGCGGGACGGACACGCGACTGGGCTAAGACCTACGACCGACTCGAAGTGCGGCCAGCACTAGCGCACTAAGGTAAGCCGGGCGGCTGACCACCGTGGCGTTCTCTGGGTGGAGATGTCTCTCAACAGCACTCTAACTAGCTCGACGATTGTCCCTTGCGAGGGAAACGTGGGATCGCAGTGGTTAAGGAACCACTGTCGCCTAGGGTGGTGCAGTCCGAGCTCGGTGCTCGACTGGAGCTAAGGAACGGCTCTCACTCACACACAATCACGGTAATTGAAATTAGCTAACGGCCCTAATCTCACAAACGCAGCATAATAGACCATATACTAAACCAGTAATGTGAGAGAGGAACGAGCACGTACCTCCACGACTAGGCGTGGGGAAGAATTCTCGGCCAAATCCAAACAACCCCAATACACACAATTGTTAAATTTACAATTTCAGAACCTGATGCCCACTCCACGCAGGGAGGTAAAGGGCTACAAACACTAAATTTGGGGTTGCTGGAACCCGGGTTGATGGGCCGCACTCGCAGGAGGCGAGGGAAGCGAGCCGGAGCCGATCGGGTGGGCCGAATGGAAGTCGACTCGGTTCTGCCCACGCTGATCACCCTGCGCAGCGTACTTGCGAAGGCCGGGGCGCCAAGATCCGATGCCCGATCGGAGTTCCGTTTGTTGGAGAACGTCGGAGACAGGACGAAGATCGTTTGCTCCGAAGGGCACGATCAGATCTTTTCAGATCTGGGCGCAGCAGCAACTCTTCTCAGCTTCTGGTTTTGTGCACTCAGAACTGCACAGGAAGACAAATATATATGGGAAAATTGGTTGCCGATGTCGGAACGAGGCGCCGTTTGTGGGAGCTCATCGGTGATGTCTAGAGGAAGATGCAAACTAAAGCACTTGCACAGATCTGCACGGGATGAGGCGAGGCAGACTCAGGAAGTTGGCTCTGGTGCTGAGTCGGGCCTGCACAGATCAGCTTGCGCGATCCCACGAGAATCATCGCCACGATCAGCACAGATCTCGGATCGAGACGAGATCGGCGGCAGCGCGAAGAGGACTCAAAATCCTACGATCACTCTGAAAGGCAGCTCCTGATGGCTTGAGAGGAGATCTGGGGAAATTCGGAATCAGTAAACTCCAGATCTGGACAGCATGCTCGGGCAGATCTGCGCGCCGTCACAGAAAGAATTGCTGCCGGCGATCCAGAACTCTGATTGACGCGAAACCACCTCTGAAATCTTCCTGACTTGATGAAGTATCACGGATAATTTTCTTAGAACCAGATGAGAAGAGGATGGGGAGGATATAGGGGCAAGTCACACGCCCAGATTCAATCCCGTCACAGGATTGGGCAGGGCTTCACACCCAAGGGGGAAACAAGAGAATCACTCTCTCTATGCAATTTTCTCTCACAAAATTTTCATTGACTTCTTCCCTCGCACTATACACATGTTTATATAGGAATTGGCAAGGGGTAGGGGATGATACATTCGTGGGATCAAGGGGAGGGAGAGGGGGTTGCGCCCCTTTGACAATGAGAGGGGGAGAGGGGGACAAGGAGACATAGACTCACCTACCTTTGAAATTCAAATGGGAGGGGGACAAGCATGGTAGGTGGCAGCCATCCTATTGGACCAAGAGAGGGGGGGGCGCCCCTTCTAGAAGCCCACAATCCACTACTCCTTAATCCTCTTTCACACATAGCACATAACCCCCTTTTACATTGGTGACCCATTCACATTAGATCCATGTTCACACTATGATCCCTATTCACACTATGCCCTTTTCACACCTAGCCACTAGACTCATGGACCTTTTCACACCTTGGCCCATTCACAATGGTTAACCCATTTGACCCATTCATACCTAGCCCATGGGCTTGGCCCATTTAAAGGCCCATTAGTCAAGCCCAATACTATTCTAGCCCATTACAAGACCATAGGCCCATTATCCTTATTACAACCCATTAATCATCCATAAGTTCCAAATAGGGCCTAGCAAGGCCAAATAAATGGGAAATGAAGGTGAAGGCTCGGCCGATGCGTCCACGTCCTCCGCGAGCTATCCGGGTCCCACCATGTCCTCGTCCACTGGCATGTATAGTGGCGTGTGTCCGCACCACGTCCGCCCCCTCTTCAACGAGCTTGGGCCGCCGACGTCCATCGTGGCGGCAGAGAACGGAAAGGAGATGAGGAAGAGAGATGAGAGAAGGGAGATGTGAGAGAGAGAATGAGAGAGAGACGAAGGGGCGAGGGCTAACGGGCGATTTTTCATTTTCAGTTTAAACTGAATTCGTGCTTGTAATCTGGACGCCTTTAACGTTTAACACGACAAGGTTGTGGGCGCGTTTATGTTTGCATGGGAAATGGCAGAAATCATCATTGCGGCTGTCATGTCACGTTTCTGATATGCGGCCTTATGGTAGGCGTTGGCTATAAGTAGGCGGTTAAATCATGGGCGCTAATTAGTAATTTTGATTGATAAAATAACTTTTGAAGAAAATGGGTTTTCTGGTAGGCGACGGGGGTATGGGAACTTTTTATGACCAATGCCTTTATCTAAGGCGCGTTCTTAAAAATATTTTGAAAATTGAAAATCTTGATAATTCCTGTAGGCACCTTTTTCTCCGTCGCTGTTCATTAAATAGTGCCCATCCCTTGGGCGTGGTATCAGTAACTTCAAACATAACCTCCTTGTTTTGCAAAATTAACACCAAGACTAACATTGATTCCACATTCTCATTACATAAGCATAAATTTTGACAACAAAGAACAACTTTTATTCATAAAAGAGATTCATTACACGGCTAATGGGCCACCATGGGCCTCAATTTCTTAAGAGCTAGTACATATAATTTGCATTTCTCTTCCTTTTCTTCAACATATTGCTTGAACCGATGAAGAAGTCCAACTCTCCATTCTGCCATGATTGTCTTGATCTCCTCTTGATCACCGCTTGAGCCTAATTCCCTCTTCTTGAGTGGTGGAAGGTGAGAAGCTTCTTCAAAGATGTGCCAAGGAAGGCCAAGTTGTGGGAGGCACCGGTGAGCATTGTATAGCACGAAGTCGGTCCCGCCGATTAGATGTAGCTCTATGCCGGAGGAGAGTCTTGAGTGGAGCTCTTGGGTCTTGAGAAATCCCGATGTGCATGTGAAACCATCCTTAGGCATGGTCTTGAAGTAGTTCCTCCAATCCACCCGTTTCTTGAGCTTTGGGACCCGATTTGTCACCCTCTCACATAAGCCTAGAGAACCCGTCATATACCGGAGGGGGCTTTTTGAAAAGATTTTTGAGGCCGATTGGGTTTCATGGCATGGATCAAATTTTAGGTGGAGGTCCACCCAACAAGAGAGGAGGAGCATTGACCCATAGAGAGGCTGCCCATGGAGGTGGAGGTGAGCCCATTGTAGAGGTTAGCTAGTACCACCGGACTTATCCTTTTGCCTTCCCAAATACTAGAAATGGCACTCAAGTGGCATTCCTCTAAGTGGTCTTCCGTTGTAGGGAAGAGGAGTGCACCCGCTAAGCATATTACAAAACCCTTCATCACCCTCTCCAACAAGTCCTCATCCTCTTGGGCTTGATCCATACTCTTGTATACCCATGAGGCTAGCTTTAAAAGATTAATCCCTTTATTGGCTTTGATTTGGCTCACTAGATTTGGATTTGGTATGAGGCTAGTGAGCATATCATGGGCACTTATTTTTCTTGCCATACTAGCCATCTTTGACTCTTCTCCTTGTTTCATCTTTCTTAAGCCAAGGAGCATCTCTACTTCCTCTAGGAGAATGGTGGCTTCAAAGGTGGGAAAGAGGAAAGTATGGGTGTTGGGATGCCATAGTTCTATAAGTGCTCCAATTGAGGCCCAATCTAGGTAGATGTCATTATAATGGGTGGCATGAGTTACTAGGCCAAGTAGGTGCCATCTTGAGAGGAAGGACCTCATGTCTAAGGATAGTTTAGAAAGGAGTAGGGGGGGCCATTTGATCTTCAAAAATCTCCTAGGACCCGGAATGATTGGAAAATCCTAGAAGAGAGAAAAAGAGAAAAGAATTATGAGAAGAGGAAAGAATTAGAAGAGAAGAAGAAATAAAAGAAGGAAAATTCCAACACTTACTTGGTTTGCCATGATTCTTCCACTAATGTGCCCATCAATCTCATTAATCCTTGAGAAGCTCCTCTTGGTTCTCTTCAATGGCCTTTGAATAGTTCTATCCATGACTCTTCCTTAAAAGGTTCTAACTCTTTGCTGAAATTCCTTGTTGATAACTCTACAATGCCACTGACGAATTCCAAGTCTGTTGTTGTTTTTGTGAGAGCCATGGTTCCCTTTTTATAGCCACAATAGTCTCCAAATACTCCCTGAACTCAAAATGCAAGTTTTAGAGCAACTAAGAAGCCCTTGGAGAGTACTTTCCGGGTAAAACTTGGAGCTTTGGGTCGCACAGTTAAATAGCGCCCATCATCCGGCCGTTGTTCTTTAAACATCGCCCGCTTCTTTGCCGCGCTTTATGGATAGACGCCCCTTTCTCGGGCGTCATTTAAGTAAATGGTTTGAATTTGATACGGATTCGGCTAATAAGAAGCGCCCAACTCAGGGTTGCTATTTAAGAAGAAGCGCCTATGTACTGGTCGCTATTTCAGAGAATGATTTCTTATTCATTAATCTAAAAGCTTTGACTGACTATATTTATTGTGCATCAGGATGCTAATGATCTTTGAGCGCAGGTAATGCAGGCAATCAGTATACACCCGTGAGGTGATATTTCACCCTGTATCCTTTCTGTAAGCATTTTTACTATATGTTACTTACTCTATTATAGCATATCAAGGACCTTGTGGTTCTGATGAACCTAGAATTTTAGTTCCCTGTCATCAAAAATAGTGATAATTCTAGGGGAATCTTGATCGCACGGATAGGCCGTGGAGTCATCCAAGGCTTGGGACGATGGTTCCTATTTTTAAGTTGATGCGTGGATAAACGGGCTTCAGCTTAGTGTCGACTTATAAATGTGGATTCTTGAGTAAGACTGAATAGCTTAGTAATATTATCCTTGATTATTTTCTATTTTTAATTTGTTTTAATTTTTCCTTTTAGCCCAGCATACATCATTTAGGATTTTGAGCTTCAACGTGAAAATCTCTTTATTAAATCAGTGATTAAGTTCATTCACTCCAAATTAAGTTAACATGAAATATTCCATTCCCAAATCGAGTACTTTGCTCTCCTTACAATCGCAAAGGCTGATTTCTTGAAAGTATCTTTATCTGGATTCCTACCTCATTTCACTTTACCCTTTGCAAATCCACCTTGGTTGTAGCACGTGCACTGGCTGGTAACCGCTCTCCAATAGTGTTTCATTTCGTGCCCACATGCACATCCTTTTGATAGCTTAGTTTTTCGTCCAGATAATTGTTGCTTTCTCGAAATTAACCTGAGGTGTTTCAGTGAGAATCTTGGAAAGATTTCCAACGCCTAGTGTCCAAGGTATGTCACATCACACCTTGGCATCTACTTTTCAGTTCGCTTCACCTCCATTTCACTTCATCCCCTTTTCGCTCATTTCGTCTCACTCCCCTGTAAAATAGACGCCAAGGTGGGGCAGCTGTAGACACGCCAAATTTGACAATACAATGTCCCAAGTGCACTTCATCACTGGTTTAATAAATATATTTCTCTCATTTTTCATGATTTTTCATAATTAGCGACTGACCTACGGTCATTTCTTAAAACACGCCCTTCTCCATGTCGCCTATTAGTAAACGGCGCCCGCATCTCAGGCGTGTTCCTCGAGCTTTACGAATCCAATAATAGGTGACCGACCCTTGCGCGCTGTTTGAGAATAGCGACCGTAATCCGGTCGTGATTTCTATTTCGTGTCTGAATGGCATTATACCTTCCAAGATTGAGCATTGCTATTATTTAACACCCTATTCACCTTTGGAAAGGGGTCTCTCGCCCTTCCGCCCTTTGACCTCCCATAAACTACTATAAATACCTCTCATATGCCCCTTTGCGCGAGAGAGAGAGCCGGAAGAGAAAACCTGAAAGAAGAAGACACCCTGTTGAAGCTCGTTGCATCCTTGTTCCTGCTGTTCTTTACGGCCATTGAATTTCAAGAAGGGGGATTCTTCTTCTCTTCTTTCTTCTTCTTATTCACTCAATCACTCCCATCTTCTTCATTATAGTGGTTTATCATGTTAGTTTCATGCTAGTGCCATTAGATATCTTTGCATTATAATCTTAGATATTAGTTATTGCATTCACATACTCTCCATCCTACACTCCTCCTAGGGGTTTAAAAACCCACCAAAAGGTGTGTTCATGCACAATTTCATACTACTTTACACACTAAGGATTTGATACTATACATTGGCTAATCCGGTTTATTTTTCTTTGTTTATACTTTCTTTTCAAGGTAATCAACAATAAAAACCCACTTCGTCGGCCGGCCGATTGAAGGAGGAAGAAAAGAACCCAACCACTCCCGCTTACCAGGTATTTATGCCGTCACATTCTCCTATTTTGAGGGCAATCATACCCTCTGGCGATCACCCTTCCTTTAGAGCATCACATGTTCTCTTTCTTAATCCTCATATGAATTGAGATAAATTTTCCCTTTTCAAAACATGTCTATTTGACACGTTCCACAGTCACGCTCTGGTCTGCTGGCCAGGGTGTGAGGAAGGGTCCTCGTGTTCTACCTTAGTGTAGTGGGTCTGGTTCTATTGGGGTAGAATCAGGGGTGTGCTCACCAGGTTAGGTGTGCACGGGTTCCTTCTGTGTCATCAGAGGAAGGGAAGAGGTTGTTCCTCCATTGGGCAAGCTATGTGATCAGCTACTGTAGCGGTTTCATCCATGGTTTAGTGAAGCCTCATCCTGATCAGGTGAGGGGTGGACGTAGATTGCTGGAAGCAATCGAACCACCTAAAAATCTCATTGTATTTGTGGTTTGATCTCCATATCTTCTATCTCCATTCTGTAGCTTCGCTTTAGTACCTTGCGCTTAACGTGTTTGAAAATGTTTCTTTATGATGGACTGAACTAATATTATCATTCATTTGTCTAGTTCGACTCTATAGAATATGAGAGTTAGCTTAAAAGTTTTAAATCGGTCTATTGAAGGGGATGATCTATTCACCCCCGCTCTAGATCTGCATTGCCTTACACATCAGTTGGTATCAGAGCCTGGTTTCCCACAATGTGATCCAACGACCCCGGAAGACCTGGAAATGACAATGCTCGCAACTTCGTAGCTGAGGGGCATTCCATTAATAGACCACCATTCTTCAATGGTTCTAACTATCTGTATTGGAAAAACAGGATGGAAGTATTTTTGCGAGCGCAGAGTCATGAACTTTGGAGAGTTATTACCCAAGGTCCATTCCAACTTCCATAAGATGAAAGTGCGTGGACCAGGGAACAAATTCGACTGTCAACCATCAATTGGACTGCTATGAATATCATGTAGTGCACGGTTCATCCAGACGAGTACTCAAGGATCTCTGCCAGTAAATCCGCCAACCAGATGTGGGACGAGCTGGAACTGATCTACGAGGGAACTTCCCAAGTGAGAGCTACTAAGGTAAACATGCTCACCTTAGACTATGAGCTATTTAGAATGAATAATGATGAAAATGTGTCCGAAATGTATGCGAGATTTTCACAGCTTACTAACAGTATTAAAGATCTAGGAAAGCAATTTCCTGACAGTGAGTTGGTTAGTAAACTTCTTAGGTCCCTAACCCCTGCGTGGCACACTAAAGCCACAGTGATAGAAGAATCCAGGGATCTGTCCACCATGACTGTGAGTGAGTTAATGGGCTCATTGATGGCGTACGAGATCAACCTTAAGAAGAATGTTGAAGAGAACAAGAAGAGCAAGACAATAGCCCTCAAGGTGTCTTGAAGTAGTGATTAAAGCAGAGAGGATTCTGAAAATTTCTCAGACCTAGATGACTCCCAACAGGCACTTCTGACCAGACAATTCCAAAAATTCCTAAAAACCAGAGGTAAGACCTTCAGAAAAAGAAGGCCGCAGTAGTCAGGTAAGGGTCCTAACTTTAAGCCAGATAGGTATAAAAATTCTGATAAGATTATTTGTTACCAATGCAAAAGGGCAGGTCATATGAAGGGAGACTGCCCAGAACTGATGAAGAAAGTTGAACTGGTGAAGAAGAATGCGAAAGTAAAAGGCAAAAAGCCATGAGCCATGCTGTGCACGTGGAGTGATGAGGAAGAGGATGCCGAAGAAGACTCTGATGTGCCTCATGGCAAACAGCGATGAGGAGGTAATCAATATCTTTAAGAATTACTCTATTGATGATTGGGAAGATGCCTATGGTGAACTCCTAGATAAATTTAATTCCCTGAGTAAAGAGCATAGAACATTAAAAAAAAATTGAATGCTGCAATTGAAGATCAAGTGTTGATTGAAAAGGATAAAGAAAAACTGAAAATAGAAATGGAAGAGCTAAATATACTTAGATAGGAGAATGAACATCTGAAATTAGAAAATGAAGAAATTCAGAAACAATTTGATGAATTTAGATTGAAATTTCAGGAAATTCAGAATGAAAATAAATTGATATCTGAAAAGATTGAAGCAGTAAAAGGTGTCAACTCTGAACTTCAGAAAAATTGTGAAAAACTCCAAAATGATTTGCAACATAAACAAACCACATTGGAAAAATTCGTTCAGGGGAAGAGAAATCTAGACACCATGCTAGGAATGAGACTCAGTTTCAATAAGGAAGGTCTAGATTTTGATCCTTGTTGGGTCCCGTAGTGCAAGAACATGGATCTAGAGGAGGGGGTGAATAGATCCCTCTACTAAAATTATGTCCAATTAAAAACTCAAACTAACTCACAGTGGAATTAACAAGGTTAGTAATATTGAGGAATTTAAACTAAACAGCATAAACTTAATTCTCTCAATCTTACCGAGCTCACACGATAGCGTAAAAAGAATAGACAGTGAAGCACACACACTCACACCAATCAAACCATGAGACACGGGGGTTTTTAAGGTGGTTCGGGACCACGACGAGCTCCCTACGTCTACCCCTCACCAAACTGGTGAGGCTTCCTTAACACGCTGCAACTACAGCAAACACGGGGATTTCTCTCCACACACACACGGGGTAAAAACCCCAAACCACACGCTGCGAATGCAGCAAACACGGGGATTTCTCCTCATACACACGGGGTAAAAACCCCAACACACACGCAGATATGCTCCGCACAAAACGACGTACAAGTGTCGACATAAACACTCGGAGAAGCCTCTCTCCGAACACCCACACAAAATATAGTTCAGAAATTTTTGAAAGATTCACAAATGCATACATTCAAGCCCAAGATATGCTAGAAAGACCAAAAGCAAGAAACCCATCATATATAGAATTCCCCCTTCTCTAGAAGATCCGATTCTCTTCGGTTCATTGATGGATGATCACGAAGTCGGCATCATCTTGCTCCTCTCCTCGATCCGCTCATCTTTTCCTTCTATCACGAGCTTCAAAGCTTCATAGATGTAGATAATATCCTCTTCGCAAGAGCTCCTCTTTCTTTTCCCCCTTTTCTTCTCCTACAAGATAGAACAATGAGCATTAGGGTTCATCTCTTCAAAACTCGGAGTTCACAGATATATGCAAGATAGATTGGCCAAATGACTCATTTAACCCTCCTAAAACATGTTAGAAACACCCTCATAATATTAGAAACCTTTGGGGGGTAGTTTGGTAAAGTTTCATGGGGTTTAGAATGGGTTTAGATCGGATCCGAAAATCCCGTTCCTGAAGGGTCGACCCTTGGGGTCGACCTCGGGCAGACAGACCACGGACAGAAGTAGAACAGGGGTCTGGAACACAGGGGTCGACCCTTGCAGTGGGTCGACCCCAGGGGTCGACCCCTGCAGGCAGACACCACAAAAGGCTTCTGTACGACACAAAACCATTGAGGGTCGACCCTTTGGGTCGACCCATGCCAGAATGGGTTATAAAAACACTTCAAACCTCCATGAATTCAAGGGAAAATAAATGATTAAATATTACCATAATCCCATAAAGATCAACCATGGATTTTCATCTTGAAAAACATGATAAAGTAAGAGGTTAGATGAGAATCAAAAATACTTGCATCAAGCAATAACACTATGAACATGTTCACATTAAAATGCATCGTTGAACCCACCCATTCAAACATGTATTTGGCTTTCCATTCACAACCAACAAAAATACATTTCACCAAATGACAAGGTTTTGATATGATGAACATGAATCTCTCAATCAACCAAGTATAAAAACATGGGAGCTCAACCATTCAATAGATCTATTGAATCAACCAAATCTTCAACATTAAAATGCTTCATTACCCAAATGTTAACAATCATGCCAAATGCAAAGCATATAGAAAAGCATGGTGAAGAGGTGTAATCTCGCGCTAATCCTGAGCCGTGAGATCTAGGGAGGATATTTGGTCACGGTCACCACGTCTGTATGAACTGTAAAGTAGGAAACGAATCAGAGGTGCCCAGGGAGGAGTCCCTGGGGAAAACCCTCCGATACTTAAGTTAGCAAGTGTGATAGAGCATGGATATGAAGAGAGAGGGTAGGAGAAAGAGAGGGCGCGAGATTATTCTCCACCAAGAGGTGTGGTGGTTTTCTCTCAGGATCATTGCTTACCTTCTCGGAGGGTCTCCCTGGAGTTTATATAGTAGTCCATTTAACGTAATAGTCTAGGGAGCTGAGGGGATTTTGGGGAGGTTACGTCCTTATAGTGGGCTCTTTATGACATAAGGACTCTTGCTCTCCCTTATCCCTTAGAGTTCCCTGCTCCTACTAGATGCGTAACGGATGCGTGGATAAGCTTCCGACAGTCTGTCCGAGCCAGAGGTGCTTGCTCGGGGTTTTATCCTGAGCGATAAGTGTATAGCTCAGGTAGGCCATGTCGGGTCCCCGCAGGGGATCTCTCGACCGATCTGTCGCTCGAACTTTCGGACCTGAGGGCCACCTAGAAAGTGCTACTCCAAGTGAGTTTTGGGCTTGAAGTGGCCGTGCTCTCGGGCGGTAGATTTTCCCCCTCTCCACTTGTCCCCCTCCTACTCCCGAGCCAAGATTGGACTCGGATGAGTAGTAGTTACGGGGATGACATTGGTGGCTCGGTTTGGGTGGGGAATTATCTCCGACAGGGGCCACTTAATGCGGATGTCCTGGGAGTACGCCCGTAATGATGACTCTTTTGAGTCGATGCGAGGAGCCCCCTTCTTAGGGTTGGAAACTTCGCACTGTTTCCCGCCAAGTTCATGGGGAGATAGACATTGCGCGTGCTTGTGTTCCAAACCGCCTTCGTTTAGAGTTTTCTTTTTCTACCGCACTGGTATTTCGGAAGGGCTCATGCGCCGCGAGAGTGATCAGGAATATCAGCGACTTACGGAGGCCTTTGCAGAGCTAGCAGAGGTTACGGCGGTGGCGATTAGCCAGCTTCCACCTCCTCCTGAATCATCTGATTTGACGCACTTTTCCTCCTCTTCCCATTCCTCTCTTTCTTCCATGGCGGAGCAACATCCTTTGACCGAGACGCGCGAAGCTAGGCCAGGCACGGGAAATTTGGTGCCACAGCCTGAGCATCCCATGCGCAGTGAGCTAGGTGAGGCCGAAGTAAAGAGGATGGAGAGACGTTACAGGCTGCCATGGCAATACTACTTTTCTCTATCTAAGCCTCACGAGTCTAGTCTGAATGCTCGTCCGGGCCTTTTCTGTACTTTCCTTTTGGCTTGGAAGTGTGGGTTTCGTCTCCCCCTCCACCCCTTTGTCGTGCGGTTGCTTCAGTTTTACCGACTGGCTCCTGTCCAGTTGGTTTCCAACTCGTACACCTTTATTTTTTCCTTCATCTTTCTCTGTCGCTCTTGTGGGCTTCACACTTCATTGGAGCTTTTCAATTCCTTCTTTGAGTTGAAGGAGCAGACCCACGCGGGTAAGGGCTTCTTCTATCTCCAGGCAAGTAGGGGAAGGAGCTGTGTGTCCCTTTCTGCCAAAGATTCCTCTCACAAAGGGTGGAAGACCCAATTTTTTTGGGTGGGCTCATCCGCAGAAGGTGCCTCCTGGGATTTCTCGATGGCGGTCAATTTCCATCGGTCCATCCCCCCGAAGCAAGCGGCGGTTTCTTCGAGCTGGAGGAGAAGATTATGGTTCTCCAAGAGAATCGTCGGTCGACCGCCGAGTTGATGACTACAGTCAATATCGAGGATTATCCATCCCGCGTGGTGTCGTCTCAAGGTAAGAACCCTAAGGTCCCGTGTCGCTACTTTCGGGTCGAGTAGATAGGCTCTCTTCTGACGTTCTGACTTCTGCTGCTAAGATTCTAGGTGAACGAATGACGAGGTGGAACAGCCGTCGGAGCAGGAGATTGTCGATCAGGAGGAGACGCCTGCTCCGAGCGAACCCCAAGCTTCTGGGGGCCCTTCCTGCGCCCGAGACCGGGGCAAGCAGATTGCTCAGGGAGATGCCCCCGAGTGTTATAGGGCCAAGCACAAAGATCTAGGGGAGCGGCTGCTCCTGTCCTCAATGAAGGCTTGGACCGCCAAGAAGAAGCGGCTAAAGAAGGCGGGGGTCTCCCGTCCGGCTGAGAAGCATGCTCACCCGATCGAGGGGCGTGTCCGCCCGGTCGAGGAGCATTCAGACGAGGAAGTCTGCCGCCAGAATCTCCCGTCCATCTAGCCGGAGATGGCTGCCACTTGTGGGGGAGCCGTTACCGAACCTGCCAGACTGCAGACCGAGGCGATGGCCTCCGAATTCTTGATCGAAGTTGGTGGGGCGCAAGACGAAGCGACATCCCAGTCCGTGCCGAGCGTTGTCGTCTCAAAAGTGGGGACGCTCGGGGAAGATGCTCTGATTCCGGCTCTTCCAGAGAGGATTCCTCCTCCCTCGGTTGGTGCACCCATCGTTCGGGCTTTTTATATCAACGGTGCCGATCCTTGGTGCCTTCGCTGAATCGGGAAGAGATCAGACATTGTCCCCCTTCCTTACTCTTCGAGAGGGTTATGGAGGGCGGCTTGATCATGGCCCAACTGGGGGTCGAGATAACCTATTTCTTCGCTCGGCTGGACAGTGAAGAGAGGTCCCTCTCTCGGGTTCGCGTTAAGCTTGATTGGAGGATCAATCAGTTAAGTTCCGAGCCCGAAGTCTCTCGGCAGGAGGCAACTTCGTTTCGAGCCCAGTTTCAGTCGATCCAGGAGGAGGCTCGGACACTGGCCGATCAGCTCGCCCAGACTCGCTATATGGCCGACCTGAAGGGCGAACTTCTGGAAGAGGAGCGTCAATCTCAGGTCGAGCGCTCTAAGCAGTGGAAGGTCGAGTGGGAGGAGCTCAGCAACCAGGTCTGAGGGGCCGAGCGAGCACGGGAGGAAGCCAAGGTCACGCGGACTGAGGCTGAGGCGAAGCTGTCCGAGACCGAGAGGAAGTTGCTTGAGGCCGAGCAAAGAATAGCCTAGCTTGAGAAGGAGGCTGAGCGAGCTGAGGCAGAGGCGATCGAACGATACAGGAGCTCGGAGGGCTATCATGCAGCTCTCGAGAAGGACACCTTCTCGTATTATGAGCCAGGCTACCATCGGGGCTGTGGAAAGGATTCACCCAAGGTTACCATCGAGCGGTCGTTGAGGCCCCGTAGCAGGTGACCGATGAGCTTGTCTTTCCTTCCGGGCAACGCTATGACTCGGACGCGGATACTATGGATTCTCCCTCTTCGACGCCGAGTGAAGGAGGGAGTGAGGATGCCTGCAGCTCGGCAGAGGGATCGCCAACTCCGATCACCTCTAGAGGGCACGCGGTCAAGGCAGTTCTCACACAAGTTGGGTCAGTGTCTGGACCAGCCGTCACCGAGGGTGTCGGGGGCAGATTTCCTGGCACTGAGGATCCTCCAACTGTCTAACCTCAAGAAAGGCCACGGGCTTCTCGGAGTCCCCCTATTTCCATAGACTAGGAGAAAAACAAGTTCGATGCGCCAACTCTTTTCTCTTTTCTCTCTTTTTTTTTTGTTGCCATGTAAGGTTGGCCCTTTCTATATGTAATAGCAGTAATATTTAGCACAGAGTTGACTGTTTCTTACCGCCTTTGGCGTGATTTGACCATCGTATCTGCAGTTGCTAAAAAGGTGGGGATTTTATTTGCGGATATCTCGCGTGCGGCGACTGTCGCGGCACTGGTGCCTTTTTGATTTTCCATGTTTTGAATGACTTGCCATTTCACGCATCCCTATGGAAGGGCTATTGAGGGAAATGGAGTAACTACCCCTGGGGAAGGGTTCCTGCCTTTTGCATTTTTTCGAGGGAAAAATTAATTAAGGCGAGGGTTCCCCTTTCGGCCTATAAAAGATCCCGAAGGGCGCCTCTACCTCTCTTCAACGCTTAAGGATTTTCTTGCAGTTCTTCCTCTTTCTCCCTTCTCGCGAAGCGCCTGTCTCTATTCTGGGGAGTTATCAACAAAACATGGAGGGCGATTCGGAAGACGATAACCCTGGCGGCCGCCAAAGGCGTTCATGCTGCTCCGACGCAGGAGAAAGAAAAAGGACGGGGGGGATAGCGTAGGAGAAGAAAAGGGACGGGACGGACAGTGTAGGAGGAGGAAGGAGGCCTCGAGATGGGCACCTTTCCAACTTCTGGACTGCCGCCAGGCAGTGCACAAGAAGGAAGAGGCCTGGCCACATGCTCTCTCCTTCTCTCCAGGCTGTAGCCCCATACGCGGAGGGCTGATGACACGGCATCATTGGTCCTCCTTTTTTGTTGCCCCTCTCACCTCTTCAAGGGGGCGTTCGGTCTTTCTCCCTCTTCTGCTCTTCCACCAACTTCTTCCCTCTTCTTCCACTCTTTGGAGGATGCCTTTATCCTTGCTTGCACCACTTGGAGGTGCTTGCTCTCTGTTCGGCGTCCGACCTCCTTCCAAAGAGTTGGCAGAGGAGGCCCTCACTTGTTTTCCTTCCTTTTCTTCCTCTGATACCTTTTTTCTGAGTTTCTCGAGCAAACAAGGTCAGCTGCCCTATTATCCGAGCCAGTTTCTACACTGGGTAGAGTCAGTGGCTCGGCCTGGGGGTGCTAGCCGTGTCCGCGTCGAGTAATCAGCTCGTGTTGTAGTACCAATGGATGTAGTATTTTCATTTTTGATATGCACTGTATTGGTTGTGGCCTATCTGATGTATGAAGAAACATTAATGAAAGGAAAATTATCGCCATTTGTTACTTACATGTCTGTGAAAAGCTCAAAATAGAACTTTTATAATGTTGTTGCATTCCATGTTCGGGGGATAGGTGTTCCTTCCATGGTGGACAATCGATATGCCCCCTTCCCGACCATCTCGACCACTCGATAGGGGCCTTCCCAATTAGGGGCCAGCTTCACCACCTCCAGTGGTCAAGAGGCTTTGGCTTTTCTCAGGATGAAGTCTCCTGGATGGAAATGTCTGTCTCAGACTTTGGCGTTGTAATATCGAGTAAGGCGCCGCTGATATTCCGTGGCTCGGATGCTCGTGATCTCTCTTATCTCGCTTGCCATATCGAGGTTTTCTAGCAATTTTTGCTCATTTGCCTCGGGCGAGAAGTTGATGACTCGGAGAGATAGGCTACTGACTTCCAAAGGAATCACGGCATCTGTGTCGTACACCAACTGGAAAGGAGTCTCACCGGTGGCAGTTCCTGGAGTAGTTCCGTGCGACCATAGTACGCTTGGCAATTCCTCGATCCAGCTACCCTTGGCCTTACCGAGCCTGGCCTTAATGCCTTTTAATATAGTTTTGTTGGCATTTTCGACCAGTCCGTTAGCCTGAGGGTGGGCTATCGAAGTGAAGTGGTAGCGAATGTGAAGGTCGGCACATTTTTTCCTAAAGTAATGAGAATCAAATTGCCGACCATTATCGCTCACAATCACTCGGGGGATACCAAAACGACAGATGATCGATTTCCAAACGAAGCTATATACGACTGACTCGGTAATCCTAGCGGTGGCTTCGGCTTCAATCCATTTGGTGAAATAATCGATGGCGACGATGATGAACTTCTTCTGGGCTTGGGCCGTGGGAAACAGCCCCAGGATGCCGATCCCCCACCGAGCAAAAGGGTATGGCTCGGTAAGGGTGACGAGCTCTGAGGCAGGCTGATGGACCAGATGATCAAAACATTGGCATCAGTCGCACCTTTGTATGTAGGTCGAGCAGTCGCGTTGGAGAGTGGGCCACTAGTAGCCTTGTCGTAGCAAGATCCTGGCGAGTGCTCTTCCTCCTTGATGTGCACCGAAGACACCTTCGTGGACCTCTTGAATTGCTCGGCCGGCCTCCTCGATACCGAGGCACTTGAGGAGGGGACCGGAAAAGGACCTTCGGTACAAAGGGTCGTCTAAGATGACGAAGCAGCGAGCTTGATACTTCAATCTTCGAGCATCCCGAGGGTTAGAGGGCTCTCGAGAATCTCAGAGCTAGGATATATATGGGGTCCGCCAGTCGCTTGATGATGCCTGATTGACGGTCATGAGCTCCGCTTCTATGCTCGGTCATTCTAGCTCTTCAAGGAAGACCGATCAAGTGCCTTCTGCGTCAGTAAAGGAAGCCAGCCTAGAGAGGGTGTCCGCCCGGGAGTTCTCCTCCCGAGTTATCCGGATAACCTGAAAACTCTCGAATAGTGGGGCTATTCCTCTTACCAGTTGAAGGTATTTGATCATTGGTGTTTCCCGAGCTTCGTAGTCACCGTTGACCTGGCTGGCAACCAATTGGGAGTCAGTGTGGATTCTGACTCATTCGGCCCCCAGTCGTCGTGCCATCCTGGCTCCCGAGATGAGAGCCTCCTACTCGGAGATGTTGTTGGATGCTGGGAAGTTGAACTTCAAGGCGTATTACAGTTCTGCTACTTCCGGGGATTGGAGAGGAACGTCGGCGCCGCTGTCGGTGGAGTTGGAGGATCCGTCGACGAAAAGATCCCAGGTGGGCCCGGGCATCAGCGGATGGACTTCCTCGGTCGGGACAGTACTCTCTACGATGAAATCTGTGAGTGCCTGTCCCTTGATGGCCGAGCGGGGGTGATAGGAGATATCGTAAGTCCCGAGCATTATAGCCCACTTGACGAGGCAACCCGAAGCTTCAGGGTGAGCAAGGATCCTCTTCAGGGGCAAGTTGGTCAACACGACGATGGAGTGCCCTTGGAAGTAGGGCCGGAGGCGCTTGGCCGAGATTACCAACGCTAGCATGAGTTTCTCGGTTGCGGGGTACCGTCGTTCGGCCTCATTGAGCACCTTGCTGGTGTAATATACTGGCCTCTGCACTCCTGCATCATCTCGAACTAGGACCGAGCTCACTGTGGAAGTAGTCAACGAGAGGTAACGGTGCAACGTTTCGCTCGAGACCGGCTTTGATAACACTGGGGGCTAGGCCAAAAATTCCTTTAGCTCTGCAAAAGCCTTCTGACATTCCTCATCCTAGGTGAACGTAGCGGATGCCAGTTTGGGCCCTCTCAATAATTTGAAGAAAGGCAGACATCGTTCGGCCGCTCGGGACAAGAAATGGTTGAGCGCAGCAATTCATCCAGTCAGGCGTTGGACGTCTTTGACGCAAATTGGTGGCTGCATGTTCAGGATGGCCTGAACATTGTCGGGGTTGGCCTCGATCCCACGCTGAGTTACTAGAAAACCTAGGAACTTTCCGGATCGAACCCCAAAGGCACATTTAGCTAGGTTGAGCTTCATGTTGTACCTCAGGAGGGTGTCAAAGGTTTCCTCTAGGTCGGTGAAGTGGTCCTCGGCCTTGGGTGTCTTGACGAGCATGTCGTCGATGTAGGCTTCGATGTTCCGACCGATTTGTCCTTCGAAAATGTGGTTGATCAGCTTTTGATATGTTGCCCCGATGTTCTTCATCCCGAAAGGTATTTGGGTGTAGCAGTATACGCCAAAGTCAGTGATGAAGGTTGTCTTCTCGATGTCTCCAGGATCCATTCGGATCTGATGGTAGCCGGAGTAAGCATCCAGGAAGCTGAGCAATTCGTTACTGGAGGTCGAGTCGACTAGCTGGTCGATGCTCGGTAGTGGATAACAGTCTTTCTGAGTGGCTTTGTTGAGGTCGGTGAAGTCCACGCACATTCGCCATTTGCCCGAAGCTTTTGGTACTAAGACGACATTAGCGAGCCATGTCAGGTAAAGGACCAGTTGAAATAGGCCGGTTTTCTTCCCCTTAAGAATTTGCTCTTTGATGATCGTTTGCTTCTCTGGGGCATGCTTTCTTCTACGTTGCTGGATGGGTTTCACTGATGGGTCAAGGTTGAGCTTGTGTACCACCATCTCCCCAGGGATCCCGGGAAGATGCTCATCAGACCATGCAAAGACTTGAATATACTCCGAAAGAAAATCTCTGTATTGCTTTTGTACATCAGATGGTAAATCAGCTCCAATGTTTACTCCTAGAGCCGGGTCATCGTTGAGGAAGATCGTCAACAATTCGCCACCAGGCTCGGATGTTGTTGGTTCATCCTCGACTCCCTCGCCCTTTTTCTTTTTTCCCTCTGGCCTTGTGGCTTCGACCGACATTATGTAGCACCTTCGAGCTATTGCCTGGTTACCTCGGACTTCCCCGATACCACATTTGGTGGGAAACTTCATCTTTTGGTGATAGGTGGAGGGCACCGCCTTTCTCCGGCTGAGGATACGTCGGTCGAAGATGGCATTATAGGCCGACATCCCCTTGATCACAATGAAGTCAACCATAATAGTAACGATTTTGGGAGGGGTGCCGATGGTGACCGGCAGGCTTAGGGCTCCCTCGGGATAGGTTGCCTGGCCGTTGAACCCACAAAGGGGGGTTCGAATTGGGCGGAGCTTGGATGGGTTTTCACCCATCTTAAGGAATCATTCGTATGAAAGTACATCTGGGGCACTACCATTGTGAACAAGTATCCTATCTACGTTACAATAGTTTATAGTAGCAGATACTACAAGAGCGTCATCGTGCGGGGTAGATAACCCTTCCATGTCTTGGTCAGAGAATACCAGGGCCTGCTACTCGCTCGCCGGTGGGGCTTTGGGGGGCTCGGAGGCCCTGCTCGCCCATTCAGCGTGACGCTTCCTTCCTAGGCTATTGTCTCCTCCTGATGCCGCGTCACCAGAAATGACATTGATGTGGACCCCGCGGGGTTGATTGTCAATCTCTTCTGGAATGCCACGGTCCTCCTTCTGGCGCTCGGATACGTACCGAGATAAGTCTCCCTCGCGGACGAGATGCTCGATCTCGTCCTTGAGCTGGTGACAATCTTCGGTATGGTGCCCGTGGTCGTTGTGGAACTGGCAATGCTTGCGGCAGTTATGGCGCTTGGCCTTCATAGGCTCGGGTTGGCGGAGAATGCCCGAGCCCTTGATGTCTTCGTATATCTCATAGACGGGAGCGGATAGAGGAGTGTACCGCTCGTATTTCTGAGGGGGTTCCCTTCGGTCTCTGTCTTGATTCCGCCATTTTCCTTGGCCTGAGCCTTGCTCGGATGGTAACTTCTTATCCCCCTCCTGACCCGAGCCCGTTGGGCCGCGGCAAGCGCTGAGGACTTCCTCGCACTCCGCGTGACGCAGGGCTAGGGTCACCAGATCGGCGAGGGAGGTGGGGGGATGGAGGACCAGTTCTCGCCAGAGGTTCTCATCACGGGTGCCTCCGGTCAGCGTGGTGATGGCTGAGGTGACATCCAGGTGGGGGATACGCGGGGCTTCCGATTTAAATCGGTTGATGTAGGCCCAGAGTTTCTCCCCCTGTGTCTGCTTTAGTGCCAACAACCCTGCTACTGACCTTGGAGGGCCGCTGCCGGCGAAGCTTTCCTTGAATACTCGCCCAAATTGTCTGAAGTCGTGAATGCTGCTGGGGGCGAGTGCTCAGAACCAGGCTTGAGCACCTTGGACCAAGGTGGTCACGAACGCTCAGCATTTGACAGCGTCGGAGGCCCCGTGTAAGGTCATCAGGGTGTTGAAGCTGTCGTAGTGGTTGGCCGGGTCTCCCTGGCCGTCATACGACTTGAAGGTTGGCAGCAAGATTTTGGGGGAGATCTCGGCCTTCAAGATATGGTCAGAGAATGGGGATTGCTCCTCATCTTCCTTGGTGGAAGTTTTCTGAAGGGCGCAGAGGGCATCCTCTTGTTCCGCAAATCGTCGCTCGAAGTCCCGCAACTGGGGGGATAACTCCGGTTGCCGCTGAACCGCGGGGCTGTGGGGGCGTCCCTGCGGGCTGCCGTGTCATCCCTCGGGGGATCAGTTTCCGGGAACTACCGGCGCGTCCCGGTTCTTTCTCTCCTCGGGGTGGAGGAGGCTTCTTGTTCTGGAGGGGGGCGTGCGAAGGTCCCCCAGACCTGTTGCGTATAAGCCGTCATCCCCAGAGGGTGAAGCGGCCTCCGACCATTTGTTGGGAAGCTTCTCCACGGGCGGGGGGCTCTCCCATGGGAGTCGTGACTTCTCCTCCCTAGCCGCCTGGGTCCTCATTAATTCTACGAGGATATCCAATTTTGCGTTGAGGGTTTGGAGAGCGTCAGAACTCCCGTTAGGGGCTCCGCGGGTGGTGGAGGTAGCTTGTCGGCTTGATTGTTGTCGTCGGAGCGGAGGTTTTCCATGGGGTGGGAGGGCGCAGGTTCCCCATCCGCCACTACGGTCTTTCCCCTGCCGCCGGTGATCTTCCTACTAGAATTTCTTCGCACCATGATGGCACTTTGTTCATTTCCCCCAGACGGCGCCAGAAGAAGAGGCGTAATCTCGCGCTGATCCTGAGCCGTGAGATCTAGGAAAGAATCTTTGGTCACGGTCACCATGTCTGTATGAACTGCAAGGTAGGAAACGAATCAGAGGTGCCCAGGGAGGAGTCCCTGGGGAAAACTCTCTAATGCTTAAGTCAGCAAGTGTGATAGAGCATGGATGTTAAGAGAGAGGGTAGGAGAAAGAGAGGGCACGAGATTATTCTCCACCAAGAGGTGTGGTGGTTTTCTCTCAGGATCATTGCTTACCTTCTTGGAGGGTCTCCCTGGAGTTTATATAGCAGTCCATTTAACGTAATAGTCCAGGGAGCTGAGGGGATTTCGGGGAGGTTACGTCCTTATAGTGGGCTCTTTATGGCATAAGGACTCTTGCTCTCCCTTATCCCTTAGAGTTCCCTGCTCCTACTGGATGCATAACGGATGCTTGGATAAGCTTCCGACAGTCGATCCGAGCCAAAGGTGCTTGCTCGGGGTTTTATCCTGAGCAATAAGTGTATAGCTCGGGTAGGCCGTGTCGGGTCCCCGCAGGGGATCTCTCGACCGATCTGTCGCTCGGACTTCCAGACCTGAGGGCCGCCTAGGAAGTGTTGCTCCGAGTGAGTTTTGGGCTTGAAGTAAGTGGGCCCGAAATGGGGTTGTCACTTTGGGGGAGCTGGGCCTGGTTTGGTCGAATTGGACCTAATTGGGCCATGCTCTCGGGCGGTAGATTTTCCCCCTCTCCACATGGGAACTCATTCATTCAAATGGCATTCTTATTGATAAAAACTAACATTCATGAAGCATTGTTTTCACGAGGAGCATTGTTATGAACATAGAATCTGTAAATCGCATGCTTCACATGCATCACACACATTAGTAAATATCCAATCATGCAAACAAGTTTTCTCATACATTCTCATTGAGTACAAGGCATATGCATTCTTTCAAGCATGTTTTACAAATTCATTCTCATTCAATACAAAGCATTCTCAATCAAGCTTTCACACACAAACATGAATAACCATTCAAGTACAAGGCCAAGCGACAAAGTCATTTTGTAATCATCAAAATCACATACACAATAATCTCCCCTATTTTGATGATGACAAAATGTTACACATTAATGCTCTCTCCCCCTTTGACATAATTAGAAATGGGGATCATTATGGGGAATCCATGATAGCAGCAAAACCAGAAACAACATTGCTTTCTCCCCCTTTGTCATTGACAAAAACAGGATAGACAATGGGGTTATTAAGAGATCCATATGCACAATATGTTCAAAAAGATGCAATTCAAAAAATGTACGTGTGAATGCTATAAAAGCTAAGTATGCACAATATGCACACTATGCATGAACTAATTGCACAACTTTGAAATGCAAGTATAGACAATATGGACATGCAGAGTGTAAGTAGAATGATCATGTATGATTGACCTCCAAGCAGGTAAATGTATATACATGTAATATAGCTCTCCCATTTTATTTAAAGTGAAGGGATAGGTGTACGAAAAGTGCAGGTGAGTCAGTAAAATCAGAATGCTCATGTGTACACCTAGGAGGTTGTACAATCACATAGGGGAATCATGCAATAGTCAATGCAGTCAATCAATTTTTTGAATACATATTAAATCAAATTTCCATATGTGTAGGTGAATAACATGAAAATAGATTGTTGTAATATGGATATTCAGATTTTCAGATCAACATAATGAGAGATTATATAGACTGCACTTCAATTTATGAGAACAACATATTGGAGGCTACGCCCTACCTCAGTAATTTTTCACACCAAATTTTTTTATTGATTTCACAAAGATAATCAGAATTTTTCTAAGAATGATCAGGTTCAAATAATTCTTTTTTACGCGTGGAGACACTTGGAGCTCATGCCAGAATCCCCGGTTACTCAGAATACTGAACCATTTCACTTCATTTTGAACAGAGGTACTTTAGTCAACACTTTTCAGAAATGAACCGCATCACATCTCAGGTGACGTGTATCCAGTTTACTCAGTGAGACTAAGCATTGCTATGTCTTTCATTTCACATTCTTTCAACAAAGATAGGCAGGTAGCTTTTTCCTCAATTACCTCTTCAACATACATGCAGCAAGTTTAATATCTCTAGAGTGTTGAAAGGAAATTCCTATATCCTTATGACTTACACTCATTTTCACATTTTGTTCAAGAAGTGTGCGAATTTGATTTAGCATGTATATCAAAAATATTATGAGCACATAACAATGCAGCTCCCTCTATCTAGTTGCACTTATCAAATCTATACTCCCCCTGAGTGTATGATAAGAAACACACTTGTTAAGACTCAGATGTAACATTATTTATCAAGGGAGTGTATGGTCTTAGAATTTTCAAGAAAGGGGTTTTAGCATATATTAACATGCAAGCATACAATGGAAACATGCAAATATGTAGTTCAAAATGCAACAAGGGTGCGGTATGCAAGATTTCACATTTCACATGACAATTCTATATGCATCTAATGTAACTAATGCATGAAATGCATTTTTTCAAATGAGAGAACACAGTTTTATTTTGAAAACATAATTCGGAAAATTCATTCAAAGCATCAAAATCATCACATGTGAACTTTTTCCTTGAAAACATTTTTGCATTTATCCTAAAAGAAGAGTAGCACATTGGTAAAGACCATAATACAGTTGATCAAAATCAATTGTAGCACCCTGGATACAAATGATAGAAAAAGTTGAACTTTTCCTAAATAAATAATTCTACATAAAGGCCTTATAAAAAGAACTATACCTTATGAGGGCCACTATATAAATATACCTACATTTAAGAGGCCCAACATCACTTAAATACTCACACATAGACCACACGTATAGGGGTTTCATTTTTCCAAAATGGAAGGGAATGGGCGCCCCTTACCAGGGTGCCAATTAGTTAAATAGCGCCCCCATGGAAGGGTGCTAATTCCTTAAGGGGCCACTGATCCCTATATATATTAATATATATATTCTTTACAGAACCACACGTGAAGAGGGCCAGCCTATTTCCTAAGCAAAAGGAATGGGCGGCCTAATGCAAGGGCGCCAATTCCACTTGCTCGGGGCCACCAAGATAATGGGCGCCCCTGTGCAAGGGCGCAAATTAAAGGGCGCCCCTCTCTAGGGTGCCAATTCCTACAGACAAGAAGGACATCCTTCTAGAAAGGTTTGAAACAAGAACAAGTTATGTTCGCTGGCATGTACCCTGGCCACTGACTCTTGCTATCTATCCCTATAATTTATTCCCTCCATCAAACATAGATGACCCTTACTATCATCCTACTACTGTCATCCTGCCGCTAAAGAGAAGGTTATCTGTTGCTTTTCTAGTCTCCACCTGTAGAAGAGAGATCTCATTTCTTCTCTTCACATGCAGGAGATGTGAAGGTATCTTCGTCCTACGTACCATGTCTTGTTGTTGGGAGCTTGGATGCAGAGAACGTGGAGGGCTAGGATTCTTATTCTATTCTACTATTATACCTCGTTAACCGCACCAACAGGTAGGTGTTCTCAAGATCTGGCATAACTAGCAACTAAATAGGGTAACATAGCATGCATGCGTAGAATTAGTAGAATTCATCTTCCATGTTATATAGCCTATTACATGGCCTTACTGAGATCAAATATACACTGGCTTTACGGCCAAATATATAGCATGTTACAATAGTTTTCCTACATAGTATGTTACACTTGTTTTACGGAAAATAAATATATCCTGTTACACTAGTTTTACGGTCTAAACTATAGCATGCTTAGGTCTATATATATATCATGTTTTACTAAATAGACAGCATGTTGTACAAAATCTAAAATTTACAGCCATCAGGTAATGGGAGCCCATCACCTGGGCGCCATTTCATGAATGGGCGCCCCAGGCATGGGCGCCCATTAATTAAAGACCCCTCAGACAATCGTTAATTCATTTTCCTGGAATTAATAATCACCATGTTAGAAATTTTATATCTATGAAATTAAACTGTAAAATTCTTGCATGAGTATGATTCTGTGATCCTGATATTTTTCTCTATCTATCCATGTCCTTATTTCTTGATTCCGAGAACTTTTGAAATCATGAATAGTAACTTGTGTCTCAAAACGTACCTGCCCGGTGCGTAGAGGACCCAGAAGAATGGGCGCCCCTGACTAGGGCGCCATTTATAGAATTGATGACTCTCAGCAGAGTCTTCAATTAAATGAAGACACTAGAGGGGCACTAATTCTTTAGGGCAAACAAAATATATATATATATGGAAACAAGAATGGGCGCCCCTTGGAGCAGGCGCCCATTACCTGAATAATGACACCCACCAGGGTGCCATTTTATGAAATAATGGCAGCCTCCTGGGCGCCATTTAAATGGTGGCAGCCCCCTGGGCACCAATTCATCCAGTGCTATTTTCCTGTTTGTTCAGAACCTGACTCGTCTCAGATTGGGCGCCCCTCAGTGAGGGCGCCAATTCAGTTACCTGTGGCAGCCCTTGAGGCGTCAATTCCATCCCAGTTCCCGACTTGACTAGTGTTTTGCGCTGTTTTGACCATAGTTCAATTCTTGAGTAATGATCAGTCCTTGAACTCTATTCCATGAAAATCTACCTTATGTACCCTATTAGGGTGCAAGGTCCGGATTCAGAGGGGGGGTGAATGAATCTCCCCTATAAAAATTACCAATTAAAACTATAACTGGAGAATAGTTGCGGAACTTAAACTCAGATGGTTTAAGTGAATAAATTGCTCTCCAGAAACAAATAGAAGATCAGATAGACCTTGCTCCTGATCAACTCTATGAAAGCTGGAGAGATGACTCGGTTCACGTATTCAAAATAACTCTCTCAAGGCCAGCATTCAATGAAAGGCGTCTAGGCAAAATTCTCACTAGACAGAAAGATCAGACTTATATGAATGATCCTAAGCATGCATCTAGCGGAATCAAAGTAGACAATTAAACCACAGCACACATAGGATTTTTTAGGTGGCTCGGTCCCCCAGACCTACATCCACCCCACACTCAACCCGAGTGTGGATTCCTGCTGATACACAGCTTAACTCGCTGGGCATCACAGCTTGCCTACAACCGCTGAGCATCACAGCTTGCTTCCGCTGGGTAATACAGCTTAGCCATCTTCTATTGGGTTAGATGGACGCAGTCTATCTCCACTAAGTGTGGATCTAGAGGGGGGTGAATAGATCAACTTGCCTAATTTAAAACTACTGTAAGTTCTAAAGCGGAATTTAGGCAAATATCAAATAAGCTAAAGGAAGAATGCTAAGCAAATGATACTAGCACACACAGTTCACAAGCAATCACACAAACATAATGCACACATGATTTTTAGGTGGTTCGGTCAGCGACCTACGTCCACCCCACACTCAACCGAGTATGGCTTCCTACTGCGCAGCACAGCTTGCGTCCGCTGGGCTTTACAGCTTGGCCAAACAATCCGCTGATTACACAGCTTCGCTGGGCACTACAGCTTGCCGACCAGAGGATCTGATCCTCTGAAACCGCTGGGGAAATACAGCTTAACCCATCCAGTGAAGACTATCACTGCAAGACCGCTGACGCACAGCTTGAAGAAACAGTATCGGAAATGAAAGACAGAATCAAAAACGAAAATGCAAAACCCAAAAGCAATGTAGCTCTTAAAGAGCAAAGCTCTGCTCTGGTTTTGAACCACGAGACTGAGATACAAAACCTCTCACTCTCACTCTCAATCAGCTCTCTCTCTCAACTCAATCTCTCTCGATCTTTTCCTCTCTCTTTTTCTTCTTCTTCTCTATTTCTTCTTCTTCTTCTCTGTATCTTCTTCTTCTTTCTTTTCTCTCTGTGGATCAAAGGCTCACTGCTGTATAGACTTTCTCTTCTTCTCCCTTCGATCAGTCTTCTTCTGTGGAAGAAGGCTGGTTTATATAGCAGCAACAGCAGCAGGCGTGTGCCCTCCACGTTTCTCGCCCAACAATTTGGACCACGTGGCAGCATCCAATGAAATGTCAGTGCACGTGTCCTCATCTGGATACCTTGTCCTTTTCGGATCACGAGCCAGGTACCTGGGATCACGTGCCCCTCATTAGCTTCTTCAGTCCGATGTATAGAGTTCTCCGTTCACGTGCTCAATGTCAGCAATCTGACTTGCTGCGTCGACGCTGTCACTCAATGGTGTTAACGCAGTGAGGCATTCCAGTAGCCACTAGCCTCGTCTCTTTAGCTGCTGTGTCGACGCTGCTTGCTTGTGGCGTTGACGCAGTGGAATAGCCTTTGAAGATGAATGCTTCTTCAACTGCTGCGTCGACGCTGCTTGCTTGTGGCGTTGACGCAGTGGAATAGCCTTTGAAGATGAATGCTTCTTCAACTGCTGCGTCGACGCTGCTTGCTTGTGGCGTTGACGTAGTGGAAGATACCGTGAAGGCTTCGTCAACTGATGCGTGGACGCTTTAAGCTCCCAGCGTCGACCCTGTTCCCTTCAGCAATCAAGAATGAAGTCATAAGATTTGAGTATGTACATTGCAGTGTATATACTTCGTTGTATAGACTTGTGAAGGCGAATGCAACGTACAGACTTGCCCAATGTGTTGACTTCAACAAAGGAGACACGGCTGTATAGACTTTAAAACCTAGAGGCATTGTATAGACATAATGCACTTAAAGGCTTCATGCGAAGGAAAGCATTGTATATACTTGAGGAGTTGACGCTGCATGAAGGATGAGTTGACGCTACATGAAGCATGGATAGTGTACAGACTTTGCCCACTTATGGACTTCATGTAAAGCAAGTGAATGTGAAGACTTCAGAGTATAGACTTGAAAGTCTTGAAGCCAATGTATGGACTTGAGCAAGCTAAAGGGCTGTATAGACATCGAAGACAAGGGCCGATGTATAGACTTGCCAAACAGTCCAGTGTATATACTTTATGCAAGGAGGCCAATGTGTAGACTTGAAATGGCTGAGGCCAGTGTACAGGCTTGCCACCGACCAGTGTGCAGACTCGATCAGCATAAGGCATAGTATAGACATCAACTCTACACATCGAATGTATGGACTTCAAGTATGAAGACCATTGAATAGACTTGGATCGAAGACAATGTGTAGACATTTAGTTTGAAGACCAATGTCCAGACTTCAAGTAACACTGTGGATGTGCAGACTTTAGGAAGTCAGGCGATGTGTATACTTGAGGCTCCACGATGGATGTATAGACTTCAAATATCAAGACGTTAAGGAAGACGGACAATGTACAGACTTGCTGTAACAGTCTGATGTACAGACTTCATGAAACTCTAGACATCGAATGCTGTACAGACATAGCCCAATGCCTGAGACGCTAACAAAGATGGACGATGTTCAGACTTGCTGAAAGACCGATGTACAGACTTTGCTCAATTGCCTGAGACGCTAATTAAGACGCTGGACTCTGTACAGACTTAGAATATTAAGGCTGATGTACAGACTTCATGCGTTGACGCTGTACACACTTAGCGAGTTGACGCTGTACACACAACCAATAAAGTGCGTTGACGCTGTGACATGATGCGTTGACGCTGTACACCCTTAACCAATTCAATTGAAATGCAGTGTGTGTACTTTATCCAAAATGGACGATGTATAGACTCAATCGACATGAGAGATTCCAGTGTATAGACTCATGACAGTAAGAAATGCAGACATCAGTGTATTAAATGCAAAGAACACATAGTCAATCTGATAGAGTAATTTCATCATATCAAAAGCAGTTGCCAATCAATCAAAACAATGGTGTTGCCAATGAAATAAAGCAAGTGTCAACATCATCAACATAGAGGGGTCACAACAATCTCCCCCTTTTTGATGATGGCAACCCCATATGAAGTAGAATAGTAACATTCTATTTTATAGATATATGTTTGATGAAAGACATGATGTGTCATGCAGATTGACATGCAGATGCTATGAATGTATGCAACTCACTGCCTCAAACTCTCCCTTGGAATGAATTCAATTCTCCCTTGGATGAATTATATTCTCCCCCTAGACATCCCCTAGACAATATTCTCCCCCTTTGCCATCAACAAAGAGGAGGGAAAAATTAAATACAATGGAGGAATCAAGAGAAGAACTGACTGGCATTCTGAACAGGTAGTTCATGAATAAGCATTCTAAAGCATAGAGTCTTCAGTCATATGAAATTAGAAACTGCTGTTAGAAAGAGTTCTGGTTTAAGGATGATAAAATTTGGAGTTCATGCACTACAAGCAATAGATAAGTTCACTGTGCATGATAAAACAATAAACCAGAATCACATTTGCATGAAAGATTTAGTTTCATAATATCTTACTTTCATAGTCTCATAAAAAAAAAGATTTTGAGAGAAACCAAGTCATGTATTGAAACTAAACAAATTGACACTCATGAACTTTTCTTTTGAAGGAGCAGCATTATCAATATTAGATCATGTTGAGCATTTAGGTACCATAAGTCTTTCTGCGTAAGGGTATACGTTTATCAGACGCCAATACCCCTAGATACTCAACAATATGGACCATTCTGCCTATGATCAAATGCAACAGAACTAAGTTACACCTTTTTGTGTGAGGGTACATGTTTATCAGACTCCAGTTACCCCCAGGTACTCAGTGAAACCAGCCTGCTATTTTGAACATTTTATACAGAGATAGCTGATACACTTCATGACATGAGTGTTGTCTATTTCTTTGATGGATCACTCAGTTTCTCAGTGATTTACCAGTCATTGCTCTGCCAATATGTATATTCAATAATTTTCAATATTTTTCAATATCTTTCTTAGCTGTCCTTTTTATGTTTCAGAATGACTTGTTTAAGAACAATACACATTCTTAACCTCTCTAACATGATTTCAGATGAGTTTTCAGATTTCAGATATGATTAGCTTTGTCAGACATGAAATAAGAAAGAGGTTGAGAGTTTTATCAATTTTCAACTTACTTACATACTGATTGTAATTTTTAAACTCCAATAATTATAAGATTTAAACCATTACATCAGTCTTTGAACAATTCAATTTCTTATAAATGAAGAAGTCCATTTTCTACTGCTTAGAAATCAGAACTTACCAACAGATTGCCATAATGTCAGAGACAAGTATTCAGATTAACGGTTGAATGACTTCAAGAAAGTTGAAACCACTCTGAATTTCTAACAATACTCCCCATGTCTATATGCATGCAATATGGCAAGAATTAATTGAGAGAGAGCTTATGCAAAGGTCATGAATGAATGATATGCAAAGACAAGCTCCCCCTGAATATATGCAATGCAGGACAGTTCTACATCCACATTCACATTCACATGATTTATCCAAGTAATCAAAAAATAAGTCCACATCAGAGATTTTATTCACAGCAATTAAACAATCATTCATCATGCTGAAATTTACATAAGCCAAGTTCTCTTTTAAGAAACTTAAAATTTTCATTCCCAAGTGGCTTAGTAAAAATATCAGCAATTTGTTTTTCAGTTTCTATGAAATTCATTTCAATCTCATTTTTATTTACATCATCTCTAAGAAAATGATGTTTTATCTCTATATGCTTAGTCCTAGAATGGTGAACAGGATTTTTAGCAAGGCATATAGCACTAGTATTATCACATAAAAGTGGAATGCATCCCAGATTTATCTGATAATCAGCCAGTTGGTGCTTAATCCAAAGTACTTGGGCTGCACAATTACATGCTGCAACATACTCAGCTTCAGCTGTGGATAATGCTACAGTGTGTTGCTTCTTTGATGCCCAAGACACTAGACAGCCACCAAGGAATTGACAGTAGCCACTGGTGCTTTTTCTATCTACTCGACACCCAGCATAGTCTGCATCAGTGTAGGCTAGAAGCTCTAACTCACACTTAGCAAGATACCAGAGACCTAGTTCTTGGGTGCCTAGTAAATACCTAAAAATCCTTTTCACAGCTTTAAAGTGAGTTTCTTTAGGACTAGCCTGAAATCTAGAGCATAAACACACAGCAAATTGTATATCAGGCCTAGATGCTATAAGATAGAGAAGAGATCCGATCATACCTCTGTATAGCCTTTGGTCCACAGGTTTACCTTTAGAATCTTCATCCAAACTGGTTGAGGTACCCATTGGAGTAGCTATTTCCTTGAGGTTGTCCATTTTGTACTTCTTCAATAAGTTCTTTACATACTTGGACTGAGAGATGAAGGTGCCATCTTCAGTTTGTGTAACCTGCAGTCCAAGAAATAGTTTGAGCTCACCCATTGAGCTCATTTCAAATTCATCAGTCATTATTTGAGAGAATTCCTCACACAATTTGGGGTTAGTTGACCCAAACACAATGTCATCCACATAAATTTGAATGATAAGAATATCTGGATGGCTTACCTTGGTAAATAATGTTTGATCAACTATACCTCTTGTGAAGTTCTTGTCGGTGAAAAATTTGCTCAACCTGTCATACCAAGCTCTAGGAGCTTGCTTTAAACCATAGAGAGCTTTATTGAGCTTGTAAACATGATTAGGGAATCTAAACATTCGAACCCAAGAGGCTGTCTCACATAGACATCCTCATTAATTTCCCCATTTAGAAAAGTAGATTTCACATCCATCTGCTGAAGGTTTATTCCTAGGGAACATGCATAAGCCAATAAAATTCTTATTGCTTCTAACCTAGCTACAGGGGCAAAAGACTCTTCAAAGTCTATTCCAAATTCCTGATTGTACCCCTGAGCTACAAGTCTGGCTTTATTTTTAACAACATTCCCCGCTTCATAAGTTTTGTTTCTAAATATCCATTTAGTCCCTATGACTGTTTCATGATCAGGAGGTGGAACCAAATGCCACACCTTATTCCTGTCAAACTGATTGAGCTCCTCATGCATGGCATTAATCCAATGCACATCTTGGAGAGCACAGTCAATGGACTTGGGTTCTATGTTTGATACAAAAGCATAAGCATTCAGTTCATGTTGAATTCTTAAGTGACCTCTAGTCCTAGGAGGGTCATGCAGATTTCCAATAACATTATCTACAGGATGATCCTTGAGATATCTAATATTTGCAATTGGACTATCATGAACTTGATTTACCTCCCCCTGAACAGTAGGCTCCTCTTCATTAAGCTCTTTATGTTCTTCTTCATCCTCGGATTTGTCTACAGGATCTCCTTCCTTCAGAATTTCACCATTGTTTTCATCCCTGCATTGACCAACCTTAGAATTTGCCAATGATTCATCAAAAACTATGTGTGGAGATTCTTCAACAGTTTTAGAGTTCAGATTGTACACTCTGTATGCTCGGGTGTTTTCAGAATAGCCAAGAAAAATTCCTGGTTCTCCTTTTGGTTCAAATTTATCAAGGTCCTTTTTATCATTTATGTGAATGAAACATTTACAACCAAAAACCTTGAAGTGAGCAATAGAATGTTTCTTACCTTTTAATATCTCATATGGTGTTTGCTGGGTAGAAGGTCTTACCATGGCTCTGTTAATTACATAACAAGCAGTGTTCACTGCTTCAGCCCAAAATTTTCTTGGTAGACCACCTTCGACAAGGAGTGTACGACCCATTTACATTAGGGTTCTGTTCCTTCTCTCCACAACTCCATTCTGCTCAGGTGTCCTTGGTGAGGAATACCTGTGGTTGATTCCATTTGACATGCAGAATTCATCAAATTGTGAGTTTTCAAACTCACCTCCATGATCAGACAAAATGTTTTCAATTTTCTGATTTGTTTTAACATAGAACTCCTGAAATTCAGAGAAAGCATCACTCTTATTAGATAAGAAATAAACCCAAGTATACCTAGAAAAGTCATCTACCATGACAAACCCATACCTCCTTCCTGATAGGCTGACAGATCTAGTTGGCCCAAAGAGGTCCATATGTATCAGCTCATAGGGTTTGGAAGACAGATTTTCAGTTCTAGACTTAAATGACTTTCTAGTTATCGTTGATTGAGTGCATACATCACAGATTTTATTTTCTTTCTTGAATGAGACTTCAGGAAGTCCTCTAACCATGCCATGCTTATTTAATTTGTGCAAAATAGTGTAGCTAGCATGACCTAACCTACGATGCCATAAAAATGCTATGTCTTCTCTACTGGCAGTGAGGCAAAGGTTAGTGTGTTGAATTTCATCTAAATTTATCATGTAAGTATTATTTGTTCTTTTTCCAGAAAAATTGACAATATCAGAATCAGGTTCAAAAACCTTGCAGCATTGAGAATTAAATAGAACATTGTAACCTTTATCACATAACTGGCTGATGCTAAGTAGATTATAGGCTAACCCTTCAACCAGCATAACATCATCAATGCAGCAGGTAGAACACTTACCTACCTTACCTGATCCGATAATCCTACCCTTTGTGTTGCTTCCAAAGGTGACAAGGCCTCCTACTTTCTCAGTCAGTATGCAAAATTTGACCTTATCTCCTGTCATATGCCTGGAACAGCCGCTATCCATGTACCACAGGTTGTTCTTGGCTGCCAGGCATACCTGCATACACAATTAGGTAGAGAAGTTTGGAACCCAAGACTGATTGGGCTCCAATATAAATGAACTAGAAGCAAAGCAGGAAAGCAAGTGTTTCAGAATCCACATTTATTTAAATGAATTTTGTTCAGTGGATCCTACAGATTTTCTTCTGTTGTTGTTCCTTTTCTTTTTATTATTCTTTTTCTTATTGTCAGCAGCATGATTATTGACAGAATTGTTATTTCTGTACCAGTGCCTTGGCCATGGTGTGTTCACAAGATTTTGGCCATAGTAGTTCATGGGCTGGCTATGGAAATATTAGTTTCTAGATGTCCAGTAACCATAGCCATTTACCCAATTTTCACTATAAGGTCTTTGGTATTGAGCACCCTGGTGTGCAAGACCTGTAAACCTACCCTGAGTTTTAGACCAATCTGACCTATTGAAGTAGGTTGGCTGTGCATTGTAGTGGGTCTGAGCTCTGGGTTGATAAAAATAATTGGGTTGTCTCCTAGCTGCACTTTGTCTCCCCTGTACTTTGGACCCTGCTGACCTATACACAGGTTTGTATTGGGCCCTCTTTAGAGGTGGAGGTGTTGGTGGAGACTTGGTTACCTTGACCTGGGGTTTACTGGACTGTGTAGGTTGACCCCTAACCTGAGTCTGAGCCCTAGGATTTTGCTTAGATGTGCTAGCTCTACTAGGCTCACTGAGTTTTTGTTTACCCTTCTCCTCAGCACTGGTCTTTTTCAGATTAGCATTTTTGTTCATTAAATTTGTTGAGTTCATGCTAATTAGAGGTCCCTTTTCCTTTTGAGCAACAAATGAAATTATTTTCATTCCGAATGTTTTTGTTGCACTAGAATTAAATCCTAGGCCCTCTTTTCTGAAGTTAACCTTTGACCCTAACAAGGCATTTAAGTTATCTGTTCCTTAGGTCATTTTCTCAATAGTTTTCATTTTATCCTCCTTGTCTTTCTGAAGTTCATCAATAGCCTTTTTCAGCTCATTGTTGACATTGAGGACAGCTTCATATTTTTCAGAGATAATTTTGACTTCACTTTCACATTTCTGAATCTTCAGCTTCCATTCATCAATTTCATTTTCAAGCCTTAGATTCTCTTCCTTAGAAGCTTTTAACTCATTTTTGATTTCATCATCTTCAAAGCATGTGAGTTTCAATTCATCAATCTCATTTTCCAAACATGCAATTTTATCAGTTAGTGTTTTATCATTTTGCATGGAATTGATTTTTCTTCTAAGATGCCTATTCTCTTTTCTAATATCATCAGCTCTATCGGCTATGTCATGATAAGCATCTACCCAGTCAACAATTGTGAAGTTTTCAAATCTAGTGATTACCTCATCTGTGTCCTCCTCTCTATCTTCGGAGCTTGTTGCCATAAGGCAAATGGGCTGTTCAGATTCGGCTTCACTATCTGAGCTGCTGCTGAAAGAGCCTTCATCTTCATCACTCCATGTGGTGATCATAGCTCTTCCCTTCTTGATTTTCTTCTTTGACCTGTCCTTATGTTTCTGATTGTCTGGACAGTCAATTTTCAGATGCCCTGGTTTCCTGCATTGATAACAGACATTAGTTTCATTTTTTTTTGCAGGTTTAGATTTATACCTTTTATCCTTTCGGCCACCACTGTATTTCTTCTGACCGAACCGTCCTGCTCCCTTTCTGAGAAATCGCCTGAACTCTCTAGTCATCATGGCTATCTCAGATCGAGTCACATCTTCTTCTTCATTTAGGCTCTCCTCTGATGATGAAGAGCTGCTGGAGCTGGATTTTGTTGATTTGCTGGAACTAGCCTTCAGGCTATCGGCTTCTTCTTCCTCTCGGCTTCATCTGTCCTTGGCATGTTTATCTCATATGCCATTAGTGAGCCAATCAGCTCATCAGATTTAGTATTACGCAAGTCCCTTGACTCCTCCATCACTGTTGCTTTGGTGTGCCAAATGGGAGTCAGGGAGCACAGAATTTTCCTCACAACATCATACTCTGCCTGAGGTTTCCCAAAACCTCTGAGGCCATTGGTAATGATAGTCAGCCGAGCGTACATTTCACTGATGGACTCGTTCTGCTTCATCTTGAAGGCTTCATACTCAGATACAAGAAGATTGGCCTTCTGCACTCTTACTTGAGATGTACCTTCATGAATTACTTCCAGCGCATCCCACATCTCCTTAGCTGATTTGTAAGCAGACACACGGGAGAATTCTGTAGGATGTAGAGTGCACTGGATAGCATTAATAGCACTCCAATTCAACGTGGACCTTCTGATTTCCTCCTTGGTCCATACATCTTCATTCGGGGACAGCTCATAAGGTCCCTTCCTGACAATCTTCCAAATCTCATAATCCTTAGCCCTGAGGAACACTTGTATACGGTTCTTCCAGTATGCGTAGTTTGATCCATCAAAGAATGGGGGCTTCGATGTTGATTGACCTTCAGCAATCATCCCTCGAGCATCCATCTCTACCTATTCTCTTCGGGCGATGAGTCCCTGCAGAAGAGTTAGGCTCTGATACCAAGTATTGGGTTAGAAGGACGCAGTCTATCTCCACTAAGTGTGGATCTAGAGGGGGGTGAATAGATCAACTTGCCTAATTTAAAACTACTGTAAGATCTAAAGCGGAATTTAGGCAAATATCAAATAAGCTAAAGGAAGAATGCTAAGCAAATGATACCAGCACACACAGTTCACAAGCAATCACACAAACACAATGCACACACGATTTTTAGGTGGTTCGATCAGCGACCTACGTCCACCCCACACTCAACCGAGTATGGCTTCCTGCTGCGCAGCATAGCTTGCGTCCGCTGGGATTTACAGCGTGGCCAAACAATCCACTGATTACACAGTTTCGCTGGGCACTACAGCTTGCCGACCAGAGGATCTGATCCTCTACAACCGCTGGGGAAATACAGCTTAACCCGTCCAGTGAAGACTATCACTGCAAGACCGCTGACGCACAGCTTGAAGAAACAGTATCGGAAATGAAAGACAGAATCAAAAATAAAAACGCAAAACCCAAAAGCAATGTAGTTCTTAAAGAGCAAAGCTCAGCTCTGGTTTTGAACCACGAGACTGAGATACAAAACCTCTCACTCTCAATCAGCTCTCTCTCTCAACTCAATCTCTCTCGATCTTTTCCTCTCTCTTTTTCTTCTTCTTCTCTATTTCTTCTTCTTCTTCTCTATATCTTCTTCTTCTTTCTTTTCTCTCTATGGATCGAAGGCTCACTGTTGTATAGACTTTCTCTTCTTCTCCCTTCGATCAGTCTTCTTCTGTGGAAGAAGGCTGGTTTATATAGCAGCAACAGCAGCAGGCGTGTGCCCTCCACGTTTCCCGCCCAGCAATTTAGACCACGTGGCAGCATCCAATGAAATGTCAGTGCACGTGTCCTCATCTGGATACCTTGTCCTTTTCGGATCACGAGCCAGGTACCTGGGATCACGTGCCCCTCATTAGCTTCTTCAGTCCGATGTATAGAGTTCTCCGTTCACGTGCTCAATGTCAGCAATCTGACTTGCTGCGTCGATGCTGTCACTCAATGGCGTTAACGCAGTGAGGCATTCCAGTAGCCACTAGCCTCGTCTCTTTAGCTACTGCGTCGACGCTGCTTGCTTGTGGTGTTGACGCAGTGGAATAGCCTTTGAAGATGAATGCTTCTTCAACTGCTGCGTCGACGCTGCTTGCTTGTGGCGTTGACGCAGTGGAATAGCCTTTGAAGATGAATGCTTCTTCAACTGCTACATCGACGCTGCTTGCTTGTGGCGTTGACGCAGTGGAAGATATCGCGAAGGCTTCGTCAACTGATGCGTGGACGCTTTAAGCTCCCAGCGTCGACCCTGTTCCCTTCAGCAATCAAGAACGAAGTCATAAGATTTGAGTATGTACATTGCAGTGTATATACTTCGTTGTATAGACTTGTGAAGGCGAATGCAACGTACAGACTTGCCCAATGTGTTGACTTCAACAAAGGAGACACGGCTGTATAGACTTTAAAACCTAGAGGCAATGTATAGACATAATGCACTTGAAGGCTTCATGCGAAGGAAAGCATTGTATATACTTGAGGAGTTGACGCTGCATGAAGGATGAGTTGACGCTACATGAAGCATGGACAGTGTACAGACTTTGCCCACTTATGGACTTCATGTAAAGCAAGCGAATGTGAAGACTTCAGAGTATAGACTTGAAAGTCTTGAAGCCAATGTATGGACTTGAGCAAGCTAAAGGGCTGTATAGACATCGAAGACAAGGGCCGATGTATAGACTTGCCAAACAGTCCAGTGTATATACTTTATGCAAGGAGGCCAATGTGTAGACTTGAAATGGCTGAGGCCAGTGTACAGGCTTGCCACCGACCAGTGTGCAGACTCGATCAGCATAAGGCACAGTATAGACATCAACTCTGCACATCGAATGTATGGACTTCAAGTATGAAGACCATTGAATAGACTTGGATCGAAGACAATGTGCAGACATTGAGTTTGAAGACCAATGTCCAGACTTCAAGTAACACTGTGGATGTGCAGACTTTAGGAAGTCAGGCGATGTGTATACTTGAGGCTCCACGATGGATGTATAGACTTCAAATATCAAGACGTTAAGGAAGACGGACAATGTACAGACTTGCTGTAACAGTCTGATGTACAGACTTCATGAAACTCTAGACATCGAATGCTGTATAGACATAGCCCAATGCCTGAGACGCTAACAAAGACGGATGATGTTCAGACTTGCTGAAAGACCGATGTACAGACTTTGCTCAATTGCCTGAGACGCTAATTAAGACGCTGGACTCTGTACAGACTTAGAATATTAAGGCTGATGTACAGACTTCATGCGTTGACGCTGTACACACTTAGCGAGTTGACGCTGTACACACAACCAATGAAGTGCGTTGACGCTGTAACATGATGCGTTGACGCTGTACACCCTTAACCAATTCAATTGAAATGCAGTGTGTGTACTTTATCCAAAATGGACGATGTATAGACTCAATCGACATGAGAGATTCCAGTGTATAGACTCATGACAGTAAGAAATGCAGACATCAGTGTATTAAATGCAAAGAACACATAGTCAATCTGATAGAGCAATTTCATCATATCAAAAGCAGTTGCCAATCAATCAAAACAATGGTGTTGCCAATGAAATAAAGCAAATGTCAACATCATCAACATAGAGGGGTCACAACATCTTCTGCCTAACAGCTTGACCCGCTGGGCAATACAGCTTAGCCGACCAGAGGAATCCTCCTCTGCAACGCTGAGCAACACAGCTTGCTCCGCTGACTCACAGCTTGAAACAAAGGTTTAAAATAAAAATAAAAGATAGAAAATTACAGCACCGGAAAGCTGGAAATGAAACACAAAATGTAGCTCTCGTAGGAGCAGGTCTGGCCTGAATCTGATCCAAATGCCAGGAGGACAGAACTTCAACGAAGGCTTCAATTTCCTCTCCTCGAGCTCTCTCTTCCTCTCACTCTTTCTTTCGAACTCTTAATCTCTTTTTTACTTCTCACTGTTGCATTTTCTCACACATACTTCTTCTGATCTCTCTCTTTTTCTCTCTAGTTTTGTTCTTTTGCTTTTCTTCTCTCTTCTTATCAGATTCTGGCTCACTCTTCTTTTCTCTGCTGCTCACTCTCTGATTCTGCTTCTTTCTCTTCTCTTCATTGTTGTTCTTCTTCTTCTTCTTTCTCTATGGCGGCACTCAGGCTTCAGCACTTCTCCTCATCCGCTACTCTCATCAAAGGATGATGAGATCTTTATATAGAACAGGGGCGCCGAAGGTAATTTGATGAAGGTATTGATGCTGCCTCAAACAGATGACTCCACGTGGCAGAATCATGGCACTCAGGTTCATGATCTTCTCGTGATTCGCTAGGCCGTGTGGAGGGAACATTCCCGCCTAGAAGCTTCAGGAAGCTCTCAGCCACGTGTCAAAATCTCAACGCTTAGCTATCCACGTGGCAGTTTCTACCAATAATGATCTGCCTTGGATCACGTGCGCTCCTCGGATCATGTGCTTGACTTAAGTTCCTGTCAGAAATATGAAAGCCATTTCATCAAACACATGGTAGGTGAAACTAACCACAAATCACATAAGTGTATATACACGTATGCACAGAGTCTATAGTCTAATAGTGTAGTTGTGCACGAGCCTTATAAATACTAGTGTGATGTGTGCACAGACCCAGTGGCAATTGGTGAAGACATATGCACGGGCTTTAAGCAACGTATGGGAGAGTGTTCATAGACCTAGAGGGGCACAATGTGAGACGTGCATAGACTTAAAGTATAGGCAAGACATGCACAGACTTACAGTATGCATTCAGAGAGTATGCATCGACTTAATCTTGACTGTCATGAAGTGATGCACAGATCTAACAACAAACAGCATGAAAGACATGCACAGACTTTGGTAGCATGTGAGCAAACGTGCACAGGCCAACATGGTCCATGAGGAAGATGTGCATCGACTATATAGCAACACACGACAAGGGTGCACTAACTTAAATGCTCGCAGCATGTTGCACAGACTCTATGTGCATTCAGCAACGGAAGTTGCACAGAGTTGATTAGTGCAAGATAGAATTGCATCGACCGCATGAATGCATACAATGCAAATTGCACCGAGTACAGTCTTGCACATGCTAGATATGCATCGACTGTAATCTCCGCAGTGCGATCTTGCACCGACTTGGCTACCGTGCTGCACAAGAATTGCACCGACATGATGCCAACCGGATACACGGATTGCACCAACTTACATCTGCCAAGGCAGTGTGTACGGACTTGAATGCACAGACCTAAATGCTCATGAACAGTGACATGCACTGACTTTGTTGTGCAGTCTAACTAAGATGTGCACGAACTTTGGCCTTAGACAAATGACCTTGTACAGACTTAAACACCGAAGAGCACTGACTTAGCCTGCTGAACCATGAGTATGCACCGACATAATGTGCTGAACATAAGTGAATGCATTGACCTTGAAATGCACATTGATGAGGTCTGCACGGACCTTGATCCCTACAATGCTTATGAGCTAAAGTGCAACCAACAAACTATACCAAGATGCATTGACACCGAACAATTGCACTGGCCTAACATGTATTCGGACTGAACAGTGGATATGCAAAATATACAATCAGTCAATATCAACCAATCACTTATTTCATGCAGACATATAATGACTCATAGTGTTTGCTATCATCAAAATCACAGGGGCACAACAATCTCCCCCTTTTTGATGATGGCAATACTATGACATGAGTTACACCAACACAGCACATGTCAAACTATTCTCCCCCTTTGACTTCATCCAAAAGAAAATAGTTTGAGCGTAAAGATTAGTAGGCATGAAATGATTGAAATGCAATCTCCCCCTTGTAAAATGAATGATACCACATGGTGATGTTGTCTGAAATCAATTGATAATGGGAAAAGCAGACATACATGATATGGTACATGCAGACAGTCTTTGGACTGAAAAAATATGCATACCACGTGATAGAAGGAAACATGTTCCCCCCTGAAAATGTGAGATGAAGATAAGTGGGGATAGGACAATGATAAGTCGAGTGCTGACCGACAGCCAGGAAGGAGTGTTCAAAAAGAACAAATAAAGCAAGTCTCCCCCTTAACCTCAGAACTCGAACAAGTCAACTTGTCTAAAGTCTGATACCAATTGAGATGAACCTTGATATCAGCAAAATCATAGGAGCAATCAGTAATTATCAATATCAATGATTACAAAGAGTTCTTGAATTTCAATCAGCAAAGGAGTCTCAGCAAGGAATCTCAAAGACAATGAGCGAGAGAAACTAGCACAGGCATTTTACTCAATTGCCATTGAGTGGTCAAGGTAGAAAGATTTTCATTAGGACACCAACTTCATAAATCCAGAAAGATGAATATCAGACTCTTCTATTATAATAGATCATGAATAAGTCTATACTTATCAGCATGATTTAAGAATGATATATACAAAGTTTGTTAAGAAACTACAATACTCATATCTGAACCACCTTTTAATAGACATGAACAAAAAACTCATATGATATTCTTGTTTAACCTCCCTCTATCTTACTCATTCAAATTCAATGACTCCTTTGAAAGTTACACAAGATAGTATTGAGGTCAAATAGATATGAGTGTATCTGAACTTGTATTTGATCCATACATGTTTCAGATTTTTCTTTGATACACTAATCTTTCCTGAGCAAGTCTGGTTACATCAACACCTTTTTACGTGAGACACAACACGTCTCAGGTGAAGTGACCTAGTTACTCAGTGTGACAACCTTATTGTCTCTCAGTGTAAACAGAGTTGACATTTTAGAGTGCCTTTTTACGTGAGGAAATACCTTGATTAGAAGTCAGAATCCTCAATTACTCGACACTACCATGCCATTACTCTGTCAGGTTTTCACTTACTTAGCCAGAGATGATTATGACACTTCATCACATGGGTTTGCTCTATTTCTTTGATAGAGGACCCAATTTCTCAGTGACCAAAATCATTGTTCTGACTCTATTTTCTTTCAAATACTCTTTAGGTTTTTCAGACAATGTTCTGTACACCGAAATGTTTAAAAACAATACTCTCTACATGTATCTTAACCAAAGGATTCCATATCTTTTAAAGTTTCAGATTTCAGAAGGTTTTACATGAAACTACATGAGATAATTGGTTAAGATTTATTAAACAAATGATTCAGATACTTTCTGATGCGGGACGAGACCACGGACACGACTCGAATGAGGGATGCAGTCCTCGGACTCTAGGTGAGCTTGTGATTGTCCCTTAACGAGGGAAGCGTCGGACGTGCACGGTTGGTCAATTCTCTTTTGTGCCCGGATCGGGTCACGGGATGGTCACGCTCTCTCTCTCGCAGCAGCGGCGAAATAAATATTACGAGCTAACGGCCCTACACATGCTCTCTAGCAGCGGCATATAAAGCATATAAGGAAATAAGTGAAATGCCGAGTGTAAGAGCGAATACGATACCTCCACGCTCTCGGCGTGGGGAAGACGGACCCGGCCGAACTCGTACTCCCGGGACGGTTAACACACAAATGTTACAGTAATGAATCACTGCCCACTCCACGCAGGGAGGTAAAGGGCTACACAATTGGGCCCGGGAGGACCGATTCCGGGTTGACGGGCGGCTTCACGCGTAGCTTCGGCCGCACCCGTACTCGTGACCGTGGGGCCCACGTGCTGTCCGGAGGAGCCGTGTGGGACCCGGTGGCACCGCTGTAGTGGGGGATGCCTGGATGAGCGCTCCCTGGAGCGGAGGCACGCTGGTTCGCTGGCCGGAGGCCGGGCGGCTCCGATCGGCACCGGTCAGAATAACCGGCCGCGGAACTGTCAGTTCTGTCTTTCAGCGCGCGACCCGACGAGATTGCTCACTGCGACCACCCCCGACGTCGAAATGCGACGAAACTGGCGCCTTTGGAAAGCGGCTTCGAAGGGCTTCAACCCTATAGGATTATAGAAAAATAACCAGCTCTGTACTTCTTATTGGCGAATTTTGAAAGCTTCTGTTGTACAGTGCCCGAATTCTTAGATCAACAGGGAACTTGTCTAAGAACTGGCGTTGACTGATAGGTAGACGCCAGAATCTGAAGTTGTGTTCTTCATAAAAGTTGTAGGAAATGGAACAAGGAAGACGGAACTATTTTTTGTGACAAGTTTGGAGGTGGCTATGATTTGTTAGGAATTTAACACTAGAGGGTGGTCGGATCTGGAAACTGGTAGACAGCACTGTAGATGGCTCTGGAAACGATTTTTATAAAATAGGTGGAGGGCGGATAAAAAATCAAGAAAAATTATGGGTGGAGGGGTTGATGGAAAGAACCCCCAGTAAAATTGGGAGTTCTAGGAAAAATCACAAAAGGGGCCGAAGATAGGAAACTCAGGCGGACTGTTACAGTGGACAGACAGCTGACAGATCTGGGAAAGATTGAAGATAAAAAATGTAAAAATATCAAAAGATGGATTTTGGACATGAAATGTTTTTTGGAGATGGGGATACAAGATAGGAACAACCTCTGAAAATTTCAGATCAAGAGGATGTCGGAGTTGATAACAGGAATTCCGAGAAGAAGCTTCTACCCAGGATGGACAGAACACTGAAGTCGACTCAGCGGCGGCTCGAAGGCGGCACGAACGGCGGCGGCGGCACTGGAGATGAACTCAGAGATTGAGGGGGAGGAGATAGAAGATATCCACTCTAGAATTGGGGGTTGGAGGAGATGAAACCAGGGGGAGAGAGGGCTGGGGCGCAAGAGGCTCTTGGCATTCAACAAATTTTTCTAACTTTCATTAATTTCCAAATGAAAATACAACCTTTTATATGATTCACATCAAATCAAATGTAGACCCTTGGATCTAGGGATGGGGAATGGAGGGCTGGGATGAAGTGTGAACAACACACAAAAAAATAAAAATAATATATAAAGGGGGGGGGGGGCCTATTGACCAAGGGGAGTCAAGGGGGACAAGTTGACATGGTAGGTAGCCTACCATGGAAATTCTTACCCTCTTGTCTACCCATGTGGCATTTGACATTCAACCCTTCTAGAAGGCCACCTAGGATGGTTTGACCAGCCCCACATGGGTGACATGGACCAATGGGAAAGGGCTGAGGGACCCCTTGCTTGGGCCTACTGGAATTTTACATATAAACCCACTAAGACCTACAATTGCGTACCCATATAACACAAGGGTATACATACAAATATGAAAGGACATAAATGCAAACAAAATGTGGACGGTCGTGCTTCGATGTCCCCATCACTTTCATGTCTTTTAGATCAAAACTTAATGAATACATTAGACTTAAATCAATTTGATTCATCAGACATTCTTAAGATAGTATAATAAAAGATTCTTCTTTTCAGAATATGTCTGATTTATGATTCGGATGCATCGAATGAAATCTTTCCAAGTTAGATGAATCAACACATTCAATGGCAACCAGTCAATATAATCAACAAGAAGTTTCCCTTAGAGAGCAACTGAGGTCATTTACCAACAAGGATACAAGATGAGAAATAATAAAACTCATGCTTTCAGGCAAATTTTCAATAAACCAACAACAGTGAATTGAACCTGGATGCAGCAAGAAAAATGCTCTTAAGTGAGTCAATCTTAGATACCAACAGCTGAGTCTGGAATGCAGACAGATCAGCTTGACAATAGAGACAAGAAAGAATTCGAATGAAGTTCTCATTCAGCAGCTTAAGGAGTAGCAAGGAGAAATTTAAAATTCAAGATCAGTTAGAAAAAAGTGATATCAATTGATGTGAGTTCAGATAGAGAGAAGTTCAAAACCAATTTAGCTCACAGGAGTAAAAGCTGATGCGAAAGACCAGATAGGAGGGGTTCAATTTGAGGAAGACAAATGAGTCTAAAGACACTCCCCCTAACTTGATGCAGTGAAGAACTTTTCTTTTTGGATTTTCAGATTTAATACAATTAATGCTTGTGTAGTTCACTACATGTATGCAAGTGCATTAACGATTCATGAATGACATGAAGACTATGCATGGAATTATCCTAAACAAGCATGCATGATACACAAGAAGTGCTTTGACTTATCCTTCTGAGCGAATTCAAAAACACAAGTAGCATGAATCTTTATGAAAAGACAACTATCCTCCCCCTGACACTATGCAGTACGAAATGATCATTCAAGTGCCACAAACACACGACCTATTGTGTGAAGAAAATCAGGGGGTATGCTCAAGAAACAAACATGCCAATCCAACTGAGACTGATTACACTTACCGTGAATCTCAATTCAGATTTTCAGAACGGTTCTGTTAGGAGGAACACAGATGATTTAACACATTTTTGCAAGTGATATGCAAATGCTGAATCAAAATTAATCATGCTGTTCAATCAATCAATTTAACTAACAGACTAAGCAAAGAGTGTAGTGATAGAGAATTCAGTGAGTTTACCTGACAATCTCAGAATTTGGGTTCATTTCAGGTGCCTTGGTTTATTACCCCCTTTATTCCATTCCAAGGCACACCTGCAAGTTGGCACACTATTTGGCATGGGCAGGTACCCAAACAGTCTTGGGTCCTGCATGGTTAATATCACCTTTGATGGGTGCTTTCCACAGTCCTTGGGCTTTTGAGTCATCAAATATCATTAAACGACAGTCATTCATGGAGTGCCCAAATTGCCCATAATAATGACAGGAAATAACATGCTTTGATTTCTTGTTATGCACACAATTATTAGCATGGAATTTTTGTGCAGGTGCATACTGGTTTCTGTTTTTATCATGGAAGTTGTTCCTGTTAATCTTACCAAACATGTTTCCCTTAGCATGATGTCTAGCATATTTGAAATTTGCCCACCTATCTTGAAGATGCCAACAGTCCTTGACTGCATGGCCATGCTTTTCACATTGAGAGCAGCTAATTGGATTTCTTCTGAAAGAGCCTGACCAGCATTCGGTGGCCTTGTGACCAGAATTGTTACAGTTATAGCAAGTGATGTGCTGGTTTATAGGAACAAATTTGTTCTTATTAAAACCATGTTGGTTTGCATAGAGTTTTGTATGATATGAACGTGATCTTTTCTTGCCACTTGCAAACCAACATTGAGCAGCACTGTGTCCTACCTTACCACAATTGGTACATGTGATGCTCTTTTTCTTAGTGGCAGGAAAGTTCTTTACATAAGAAACACGAGTATGCAATTTTTTAGCATTCAAATCATCTTGTTCTTTCAATCTACACTCGTGCATCACATGACCCAATTTGTGATAGTAACAACATGAAGCTTTCTTTTTGTATGCATGAGAGTGTGTGTTCTTGTGATGTACAGCATGCACTTTTTCCACATACTTGAGTGTTGCCTTTTTCTTCATGTTTTCACTCTTTTTCAATTTTTCAATTTATTTTTGGGTTTTCTGAACAATGGGCTGTTTGACCTGTGATGTGGTGGCTACATTTGAAGCATTTACAAATGATGGCATTACTTTGTTCTGAAAAGCCTTTTTATTTAGATTATTGTAGCCCAACCCTTCCTTCCTGACATTCACTTTTACACCTAGTAGCTTGTCTAGGTTTTCTTGCCCACTCACAAACTTTGACAAAGAATCTTTTAGATCCTTGATTCTGTTTTCCAAAGCAGCGATGAGAAGTTCAGAGTCAGCATTTTCTTCATCACTACTTGCAAGTCTTTCACTTAATGAAGCATTAGCATTTTTAACATTTTCGATTTCAGCTTTGAGCTTGTCCAATTCTTCTGAGTTGTCGGACACCACACATTTACCCTTTTCCAATGCCAGCAACCTTTCTGACATGGTGATGTTCAAGTATTTTAATTTTTCTATCTCCTCCTTAAGTTTGTCGTTCTGAATCAATTCATTTATTACAATCTGATCATCCGGATTCACTTCATGCATTTTTTCAATTTCAGATTCCTTCAACTTTCTTTGCTATTTTTCAACGTTTTTCTGTAACTCCATGTTTACAGATTTGATGGCATCAAATTTTTCAATCAGCAAATCATTCTCTCGTTTATGTTTCTCTAATTTTTCTTCATTTTCTTTGGAGAATTTCCTGAGAGAATCTTTTTCAGACTTCAGCTTGTTTAAATCTGAGTTCGCACTTTCGAAAGTTTTCAGCAATTTTTCATACTGGTCATGATTGTTAACAAGAGTCTGATTATCATTATTTGAACTGAGTTTCTCTTTGAGTTCAGATATCTCATTTGCAAGTTCTTGACTTTCCATTTTTAGCAATCTAATTTGTTACAGCAGCTTTTGATTATCAGACTTACATGCATCATGAGATTGTTTCAGCTCCAAATAATTTTCATCTGTGAGATCAGAGATATTCTGACAAGTTTTCTTTTTCAACATTTTGTATTATTTTCTAAGTTTTTCATGTGACTCTAACAGATCACCATATGCATTCTGCCAATCATCCAGAGTATAATTCTCAAAGAGGTTTACCTGATCATCGTCCTCTTCTTCATTCTGATTGCTGCTGTGATCACTGCCATGTGCCATCATGCATCGATCTTCATTTCCACAGCTAGCAGTCTTTAGTTTATCCAAAACTTCCTTGGCAGTCCTGCAAGATGAAACATACGAGATTAAAGCTCTGTCAACAGATGCTTTCAAATTTAATGCTCTAGAGTTGACAGAGTCTTTCAGTCTACCTTTATAGGTCCATTTAGATTTATCTTTTGATACTTTATGTGGACCGTGAGTTATCACCTTCCAAAGGTTAGGATCGGTTGATTTTACATATCGATGGAAGTTCTCTAACCAAAGATCAAAATCATTACCTTTGAATATTAGGGGATGAGCCATCGTGAGATGATAAATGCACCGTAATCAGTTGAGCAAAGCGAGGTACTAAATTAGTGAAACAAAACACCGAACACAAGAGACCCACTCTGAAATGCACCACGAAAGTTGCAGGATCTGCTGCGGATCGTTGGATCCTATAACGCAGTAACCTAGCTCTGATACCAATTGTTAGGGTGCAAGGTCCGGATTCAGAGGGGGGGGTGAATGAATCTCCCCTATAAAAATTGCCAATTAAAACTATAACTGGAGAATAGTTGCGGAACTTAAACTCAGATGGATTAAGTGAATAAATTGATCTCCAGAAACAAATAGAAGATCAGATAGACCTTACTCCTGATCAACTCTATGAAAGCTAGAGAGATGACTCAGTTCACGTATTCAAAATAACTCTCTCAAGGCCAACATTCAATGAAAGGCGTCTAGGCAAAATTCTCACTAGACAGAAAGATCAGACTTATATGAACGATCCTAAGCATGCATCTAGCGGAATCAAAGTAGACAATTAAACCACAGCACACATAGGATTTTTTAGGTGGTTCGGTCCTCCAGACCTACATCCACCCCACACTCAACCCGAGTGTGGATTCTTGCTGATACACAGCTTAACTCGCTGGGCATCACAGCTTGCCTACAACTGCTGAGCATCACGGCTTGCTTCCGCTGGGCAATACAACTTAGCAATCCGCTGCCTAACAGCTTGATCCACTGGGCAATACAGCTTAGCCGACCAGAGGAATCCTCCTCTGCAACGCTGAGCAACACATATTGCTCTGCTGACTCACAGCTTGAAACAAAGGTTTAAAAGAAAAACAAAAGATAGAAAATTACAGCACCGGAAAGCTAGAAATGAAACACAAAATGTAGCTCTCGTAGGAGCAGGTCTGGTTTGAATCTTATCTAAATGCCAGGAGGACAGATCTTCAACGAAGGTTTCAATTTCCTCCCCTCGAGCTCTCTCTTCCTCTCACTCTTTCTTTCGAACTCTCAATCTCTTATTTTACTTCTCACTACTGCATTTTCTCTCACATACTTCTTCTAATCTCTCTCTTTTTCTCTCTAGTTCTGATCTTTTGCTTTTCTTCTCTCTTCTTATCAGATTCTGGCTCACTCTTCTTTTCTCTGCTGCTCACTCTCTGATTCTGCTTCTTTCTCTTCTCTTCGTTGTTCTTCTTCTTCTTCTTCTTTCTCTATGGCGGCACTCAGGCTTCAGCACTTCTCCGTATCCGCTACTCTCATCAAAGGATGATGAGATCTTTATATAGAATAGGGGTGCTGGAGGTAATTTGATGAAGGTGTTGATGCTGCCTCAAACTGATGACTCCACGTGGCAGAATCATGGCACTCAGGTTCATGATCTTCTCGTGATTCGCCAGGGCGTATGGAGGGAACATTCCCACCAAGAAGCTTCAGGAAGCTCTCAGCCACGTGTCAGAATCTCAACGCTTAGCTATCCACATGGCAATTTCTACCAATAATGATCTACCTTGGATCACGTGCCCTCCTGGGATCATATGCTTGACTTAAGTTCCTGTCAGAAATATGAAAGCCATTTCATCAAACACATGGTAGGTGAAACTAACCACAAATCACATAAGTGTATATACACGTATGCATAGAGTTTGTAGTCCAATAGTGCAGTTGTGCACGAGCCTTATAAATACTAGTGTGATGTGTGCACAGACCCAGTGGCAATTGGTGAAGACATATGCACAGGCTTTAAGCAGCGTATGGGAGAGTGTTCATAGACCTAGAGGGGCACAATGTGAGATGTGCATAGACTTAAAGTATAGGCAAGGCAAGACATGCACAGACTTACAGTATGCATTCAGAGAGTATGCATCGACTTAATCTCGACTGTCATGAAGTGATGCACAGATCTACCAACAAACAGCATGAAAGACATGCACAGACTTTGGTAGCATGTGAGCAAACGTGTACAGGCCAACATGGTCCATGAGGAAGATGTGCATCGACTATATAGCAACACACGACAAGGGTGCACTAACTTAAATGCTCGCAGCATGTTGCACAGACTCTATGTGCATTCAGCAACGGAAGTTGCATAGAGTTGATTAGTGCAAGATAGAATTGCACCGACCCCATGAATGCATACAATGCAAATTGCACCGAGTACAGTCTTGTACACGCCAGATATGCATCGACTGTAATCTCCGCAGTGCGATCTTGCACCGACTTGGCTACCGTGCTGCACAAGAATTGCACCGACAGGATGCCAACCGGATAAACGGATTGCACCGAATTACATCTGCCAAGGCAGTGTGCACGGACTTGAATGCACAGACCTAAATGCTCATGAACAGTGACATGCACTGACTTTGTTGTGTAGTCTAACTAAGATGTGCATGAACTTTGGCCTTAGACAAATGACCCTGTACAGACTTAAACACTGAAGAGCACTGACTTAGCCTGCTGAACCATGAGTATGCACCGACATAATGTGCTGAACGTAAGTGAATGCATTGACCTTGAAATGCACATTGATGAGGTCTGCATGGACCTTGATCCCTACAATGCTTATGAGCTAAAGTGCAGCCAACAAACTATACCGAGATGCATTGACATTGAGTAATTTCACTGGCCTAACATGTATTTAGACTGAACAGTGGATATGCAAAATATACAATCAGTCAATATCAATCAATCACATATTTCATGCAGACATATAATGACTCATAGTGTTTGCTATCATCAAAACCATAGGGGCACAACATACCCTACGTCCCTACAACGGAAAAACCCCCTTGAAATTCTATATTGGCTATAACGAGAGTGGATATCACATGAATACATGAAATGCTGTGTATATAGGACCCGATCTGGTCCTGGGAGGAGCGTCCGAAAGTACTTGTGCCCATGGGAGTTGAATGATCACGGTGTTTAAGCATTGCACCGAAGTACTTGCTTGACTTGAGACATCCCACTCACTCTCTCGGGACACTACTTGCTTGCTTGACTTGACTTGCGTGGCCCGAAAAAGGGCAATTTCTTGACTTGCGTGGCCCGAAAAAAAAAGGTAAAGTATTTGCTTGATTGAAATAGCCAATTCTAGTTACACATACTTGATATTACATGTGCTTGATATTACTTGCTTGAGCATGATCCTTACTTGCTTGAACTCGTCCCTCGCTTTTCTTAGGAAAATTGTGTAAACACTTGATTGTACTTAAAATCCTGCAATATTCTTTCTATAAGTTCTTGAGATCTCGCTTGTCAACACTTGATAGTACTTGAAATCATGCGATATTCTTCTATACATTTCATGATTTTCTCGCTTGTCTAGCATGCATAAGATATACTTGCATTAACTGTAACCTGTAATTTACTTAAAGATTGCTCGACTTGAGATGTAATTCCTACTGAGTGATTCGCTCACCTAGTTGCATTCTAACATTTTTCAGGTAACTTGGATAGCGACCACCACCCGGATGGGAATGAGACCGAGTGATGAGTGCTAGAATCACCGATCATTTGAATCGTCAGCTAGTCGTGCCTTTTGTATCTTGAGTCCTTGCCCTGTATTTCTAGTTATGATTGGTCTAGTTGATTAGAACTTGTTAAGGCTTGTAACCTTATTGTTTAAATTGGGTTATTATCTTTTGGATAATTGGAAAATTGTCATCTTGGATTGTCGGTATTATTTTGGAAATTTAAATTTTAGTTATTTTGTGCACTCTGTCTTTTGTCAAAAAAAATCTTATTGCTCTGATTACTTGGATCTATATAAGCTGGCCGCGACCTCGGGTATCTTCCGTGCTCGGGACGTGACAGCCTTCGTGGTATCAGGGCCTAGGTTTTCAATTTCCTAGGAATAACCCAAGTCCAAGGATAAGTTTACTCCTTACATCCGGTGAGATGGATAGAGCCATGGGTTAAGTTCTATAATGATATTCGATCTTATAATAAAACATGATACCTTATTATACTCACATTCTCTTGTAGGATCATGGCCGCTGAAAGAGCACAATGGCGCGAGATGCAGCGCACCGTGCAAGTTCTTACGCAGGCGCTACAACAAGTGGCATAAGGCGGAGCTAACCGTGGAGCTGGTGATCTCCACAGAGGTTTTCATAAAATGAACCCACCAAGATTCCCGGGCTCGTCTGACCCCTATTGACACCCATTTTTAGCCTACAAGTTGTGTTATTTCTCATATTCATCATTTTTGATGACCCGAATTATCCATTATTTTGGAGCCTTCCTTGGATGGATTTTCAAGCCCATTTCGTTATTCCCTAGCCTTTGAACTTCAAAGATCATGATTTCTTAGAGCTCTGGAGCTTATCTTATCAACTTCCGGCCCTCCAACTTGACTTACGGCCCATTTAGGTCAACTTCCATTAAAGCATTCGGCACCTTTCATTGTGCAGTCGTGAGCATGGCCCTTTTTCATCCTCTTCTGGTCCTCTATTTATTAAGTGCCCTTCACCAAAGTTGTTCATATTTTAAAGACCTACATTTTCTTCTTCTATGCCATTGGCCAGTTCTCCACCGATTTCAAGTTATTCACACTTTTCTAGTGTGCTACGTTGTTCACCTGCATCCCAGCATTTCTTCTCTCTGTTATCTCCCCATTTTCTCCATCTTTCGATCATTTTATCATCTTCCTCTCTTCATGAAAGTTGTTCATCTTTCAGTTATCTAGAATTTCTTATTCTACCACTTTCCCTAGTTCTACACCATTTGTGAGATATGCTCTGATATATAAAGTTGCGCAAAGCCTGCCCAAAAATTTTCCTCCAGCAGCCTAGCGGTCTTCCCAAGACCGCTATGTCATAAAAATGGTCTTCACTAGACCGTTAGGCCCCAAACTTATCCGAAATCATCCCGTTTGACCCATGGAGTCTTGCGGTCCTCCCCTAGACCGTTTGTCATCCCCTTGTGGTCCTTTCATGACCGTTTTCATCAACAAATGGCCCTGCGATAGACCTTTTTTAGAACAGAGAGTCCGGATGTTCCCGAACTCCGATTTCTTCACCTCTGGGCTCTTTGGATTCCTTGTTGACACCACTTTCGAGGGAGATAAGCCTCCACCTTGGTTTCCTTCGACTTGAGACTCTTACTCTTAATATTATCTCGAGATTTATCAATCTAAATCCCCAAAAGTGGGTCATTATCTCCTAAACTTGAACTAGGGTTTCCTGCACTCCTATAAATACACCAAGCCTTTTCTACAAATACTAATGGCATCTTTTTGGCTCAGAGGGTGGGTACATCTCATACTGAGGTCGTACCATCGCTTGATAAAATCAAGGGTTGTCTTGCCTTTCTTTTGCCGGATGGAGCAGAGCTCAGCCAATGAGACTCTTCTCTCAGTCACCTGGAAACAATCAAGAAATGTCTTCTGTAAATCAGCCCAGTCTGCTACAGAATTGGACTTTAGGTGGGAATACCACTGGAAGGTGACTCTCGTAAGAGAAGTGGTGAAGTATCGGAGAAGATATGACTCATCCAGTAATAGTTCACCCATGGCCGTTATATAATAGGCCAAATGTTCGTGGGGGGACCCCTCCCCAGTGAACTTTTGCAACTTTGCTGCTTTGGTATATTTTGGAGGAAGCTTCTTAACCTGGTGGTGCAGCAGGTATGGCACGCTATAGAGGTCTACTGGGGCGACCCCCTCACCATATTGAGCGAACTTAGCTTCAATAATTCACTCGATCATTTGCCGCTATGCCATGAAGCTTTCTGGCATTGACATGTTGACCAGTCGAGGATTAGGCTCCGCGGAGGGCGCACTAGGTCCTGCCATCATCGGTCCTTCAGTGACTGAGGTTGAAATATTGACACCACTAGGCCTCCCCGAGGGAACTTGTCCTTCGATCGAGGGTCGGAATGTGTGGTGTGGCTGAGAATCACACTCTCATAACAATTCTTGGAGGAGTGCGGTTAACTATTGATTTTCTTTTAGCAAGGATTCCATTGTAATCCCTGGCCCTTCACCATCAGGTCCCGCGTTGGCAATATGTTCCTCGTGCACGAGGGTGCTACGACCTTCTATAAAGACTTCTTCAACTCGGGGTTAACTAGGTGGATTGGACGAAGATGCCCCTCCTTCACTAATCGGGGACGAGATTTATGCTTGGGGTCGAGCTCGCCTCTAATGTGCCGGAGTTTCATTCAAGTCATCCGACTGGTCTTCTGGCTACTGGCCAGTGGCATAGCATGTGAAGACTTGTATGGCATCGTTGATGACCCGTACCATTCTCTTCTTCTTGGGAGGCTTGTCGAGGCAAGTGGGTATCGGTGCCCCTAGCCTGTCAAAGATGAAAATTCTTTTTGATGAAGTATCTATTTTTTGCTTCTGGCTGCCATGAGAGGAGCTCGAGGTGGGTTGTTTGTCAGTAGACCTGATGCTGAAAGAGATTGGTCAACTTCGTGTAGTCAAGTCTGTGGTCGAGGTGGCATAGAAGGTCACGAAATACATTTACAACCACACACTTGTATTGGCATGGATGAGAGATCATTGTGGTGGCGAACTGTTGATGCCTGGCATCACACAATTTGAAAGCATTACAGAGTCTTCTGAAGCACAAGGATAGGTTGAAGTAAATGTTTATGGATGAGCCTTAGCTGAGTTCCTCTTTTACTGCTTCATATGAAAGAGGGGAGGTCGAAGGGATTGTCAACACCAGCAAGTTTTAGGACAAAGTCAAGATATTAGTTTCATTGATAGAGCCATTGTATGAGGTATTGAGATGTGTGGACGGGGATAGAGTACCAACCATGGAGTTGGTGTATAGCAAAATTGAAGCTACAAAGCGGAAGATTCTTACAACGTCCAAGAAATATGGACCCACCATCTTAAACATTGTGGAGGACAGATGGGACAAGTAAATGAGCCGCGATCTTCATATGGCAGGTAAACATTTAGAGTCTCTAATGTCGGTATCTATAGTTACATGACAAATTTTGTTTTAATATCTTGTGATTGCAGCGTATACTACCTACACTCGACCTTTCAGTATGCTCGGGGTCTCGCTTATGATGATACTTTGATAGAATCTGTCAACATTGTGGTAGACCAACTGTCTCACAGCCCGACAGATGTTGCTGATGTGTTGAATGTGGTATATTTGGGTACTTTACCCTTTTGGACATGAAAACAATTATGTACCTATTTTTTTCGATAATACAGATGAAAACATTTAGAGAGGTAATTGGTTCATTTATGACACCTAATGATGTTTCCAGCCATGACAGACTTAATGCATGTAATGTACTTTGATAATGCATATTCTATAGCTCGACAAGTAATTATTGCATCTAATTATTGTAATGTTCATCATCTACCTTAATAACAACTAAGTGGTGGCTCAATTATGACACAAGTGCACCGACATTAAGGAAGATAGCAATTAAAGTTCTATCACAAACATCCTCCTCGAGTGGGTGCGAGTAGAATTGGTCGACATTCTCCTTCTTACATACCAAACTCAGGAATAGGTTAACACACAGAAGGCTTGACAAAATGGTCTATGTTCATTACAACATGAAGCTAATGGTTAAGCATGTGCATATTGATGCAAGGAGAGGAGAGGGAGACTATGACCCAACAGATGCTATGTACTTGCGAGACGATGATGACCCTATGGTTTCATGGGATGCAAGAACAACAACCGAGCCTGATGAGGCAAAACTTGACGATGAGAGTGAAGAACCAGGCGAGACACCACGACCTAATACTTTTATCGCAGCAGTTGTGCAGCAGACAATGAGAGAGGGAGATGACACTGATGTGCAGACGGTTGGACATGAGTCAACGGTAGGACGTGATAAGAAAGTTAACTTGGATGAAGACCTCATCATTGGCGGTAGAGACACATCATATGCTACGATGATGCAGCATGAGAGTGACTGATGCAGCCTCCAGCAAATCCACGTCCACCAGTCACTCAGGTGAAATAATATATACATATTGAATCGCATATTTCATTAGAGAGCATAGGCATATATCTATGTACCATGATGTAAGAAATAAATTACAGACCAATCCGACAAATGAACAGTGGTCTCGGGTTGCTGCACCGCGACATTCAATATCTATAGAACCCAGAAGGATATCGACTTCTAGAGAGCCTAGGGAGAGTTCATCATTTAGAGAGGTGAAATTATATGGCTAAAAGAAGATTTATATGCTATATTTCATTGCTAATTGAATATGTTGTCCTTTCAATTATGTAGCCTTCGGTAGCATTTAAATAACCATCTCAGTCAGCTGCGCTACGACGCTCAGCATCTACGGCACCCACTTAGTCGTCTGAGGTATACTTATACGTATAGACTTACACAATACAAAATTACTAGAACTTCTTATCAAACATAACCTCTGCTTCTTAGGCATCCAGAGGGAGACAACATGCAGCAGATAAGCCGCTGCCTGCTCCACAGAAGAAAAAATCATTATTGACCACATTATTCAAGAGTAAAAAGGACACGCAACCACCAGTAAATCTGATGGACATTGCAAACTTGGAGACATTATATCCTAATGCAGATGACGACACTCCCGAGCCATCTGTTAAGCCCCACATCAGTGGGAGTCATGACTCCGATGACGATAGTACATCGACAGGACTTCATCCCATAGTCATGGCGGTTCTCGGGGTGGTCAACGGAGTCGTCGCAGGGATTCTAGTGCTGGTGGCCGAGAGTATAGTAGTGGTCAAGGTAGAGGTCATGGGGGCCACGAATATGTGGTATGGACAGAGCAACAACACTTCACACATGTCACGTAAGATGAGGACCATAGTGCTCCACCACCGGGGGTGAGTCTGGCAGTTTATTATTGGGATCCCTACTATGGAAATTCTATTACAGAGAGTACCAGCTATCAAGGCATGTTGTCTAATTTTGAGAGGATGAGCACACATGACTCTCAGGGATTTGGAGGTGAGTATGGATGGTCATGGCAGCAGCAGCCCAGATATCATGATGATTCTGAGAGCAGTAGTTCATTCTTCCCATAATATCCATATCCTCATGCCCATGCTTCCATGCCACAATACACGGAAGGATATGGTCAGCTCTCAGCTACGCCACCGTCATTCGTGTACTCACAGGGTTCCCAACAGTATGAATACTACATACGCATGTACTAGAAGCACCATGCAGGTTCCATGCGCTATGAAGACTATTTGTCCTATCTGCGGAGCACGCATAATGTCAAATTGTTTGGAGATGGGATGTGGATAAGTTTGGGCCCATATGATTAGGAGTATGTATCATTTGTTTATATTTATATACAACTATAAATTAATCATTTATTTCCTCATATCTTGAGTTTTACACTTGCCATTCAAGTTACTCATGCAAAATTTTTCAACATTTGTATATCATCATGGACGGACGACGTCACCCTGCGTGGGAACATGGGTACACTGTTGAGGGTGATCGACATGGGCATTGTAGATATTGTGGACATCGCATCACTGGCACACACAAATTTGTAGAGCACCTTGCAGGAGTGGGACAGGATTGATGTGCATGCTCCTTAGTTCCAGAGGATGTCCAAGATTATTTTCGGACACAGTTACAGGAGGGATATTTTTCTCGCATCAGAGTTGAGGAATCATCTTCCACGTCTAGAGTTCGAGCACCAGCAGCCTCGGTAGATCAGGATCTTCCTCCACGTCTAGAGTTCGGGTACCACCAGCACCAGTCCCACCAGTAGCAGATGATAGACATGTATGTATAGATGTAGTTAGAGCTTTTTTTAGAGAATTTCATATACCCTCCACCGCTACACATGACCCATTAATTGTGTAGATGGTTACATATGTCACGCCCCGAGATATGCAGCAGAATTAGGTCGGGAACGTGAACAGCTAGCAACACGCCTCAAGCTAGCAATATAATAAGAGCGCTAAACATTCACACATAAGAAGAGGAATGCACAAGGTCATATACTCAAAATCTAACTTTTATTGAATAATAATTAAGGTTTACAATGACACTTGACTTGACTCTTTGAACTCTAGACTCAAGAAAAAGAAAATTACATAACATTATCAACTTCACCGCCTATTACAGCGAAGGAACTTAGCTATAACAAGACTCATGACTAGACTAGCTACGGCTTTTTTTGACCATCACTCGCTCTGGCCCTCGGATCCGTCATTCGAGTAATCCGAATCTGATCTACTAGAGTTTCCTGAAAAAGGTTTGAAAAGTAGGGAATGAGCACACTTGTCCAGTAGGTATCTTCGTATCAACATGAAGGCATATTTAAGTAATTAACTTTTTAGCTCTAGCGGCAAGATAAATAAAATGTGATAAAACATATGAATAAATCCAAAGTAGCAACAAGATATGGACTATAGAGACATGAAGATTGTGAGCATGATTAAGCAAGAATAACATGGCCTTTCATGTAACAAGAATGTACTAGAATGTAACGAGAATGTACTTTCATAACCTTGATAAGGCTAAGCACTAGAAAGTCACACAACTTTCATAACCTTGATAAGGCTAAGCACTTTCGTGCTAGGACTATTTTGTTGTGCCATGTGGTTTTGATGATGTCAAACACACTATGAATCATATTATGATCATGGGTTTTAATATTATTTTTATGTGTGTTGGCTAATATTCATGTGCTTGCTAATGTTTAAACATCTGAGCCATATGTGCTTGAAGAATGGCTAAGGTTGCCTGAAGAACAAGCTAGTCCAAAGTTGACTTCTCCAATGGCTCAGGTTGACTTCTCAAATGTGCTCCAACTTGACTTAAGAGCAGCAGTAGCCAAGCATGGCAGTATAGCAGCAGCACACCAAACAGCAATACCTGCAATAGCATGGCAGCAAGCAGCAAAAAGCAACCAGTAATAGCTCTTCAACGAAGCTATCAGTGGCAGCAGCTAGCAGCTATCTTCAGAACTGCAAAGCATTAACATAGCATAAATCTACTGCAGAAAGCCCAAGAAGATATCTTGAAGAAGAAGTCTCCAACCGCTGAAGAACCAAGCTGAAAAATCACCTCAAGCTTGATGTGTACCCGCTGAAGAATAAGGGTGATAAATAGCTTCTTTCGGGTGACAAATAGGTCCCTTAGAGTGAAAAATAGCTTCTGGTGCTGGGAGATGGCTATCGGAGCTAAAATTGTGAAGAATGTAGAAGGAGAGTCGACTCCACTCATGTTGAACTCAAAGAACAAAAGAAGAGTTTTTAGCGACGGACTAAGGGTGACAAATAGATAGTTAACGGTGACAAATAGGCAGTTGGGATGACAAATAGCTGGATAGTGGTGAAAAATAGCTCGTAGCACTGAAACATGAAGAGCTATCAAGTTCGGTTGAAGGAATCAACTCTGAATGGGTTCTCTATCATTTTTATACTGATTCAGGAGACATCTTAAGCCTTAGACGACCCTAATTAACCTGACTTAAAATCTTGAAACTGTGTTAGACTCCAGTCTGATGGCTTTCAATGGTGAATGGGTTGAACTGCAGCGGCAGTAGACTTAATTGCTGAAGGAGCACTCAATCTAGATGAGTTGGTCTGATTCTACTCATATCAGTAATAGCAATCTAATGATGCTGTTTGAATGTCGTCGAAGCTTTGGCTTGCAAACCACTTACAGATTCATGAGCCTTCTCTAGCACCATCAATGAAGAAGAAGAAAGAGCAGCTGTAGAACTAGAAACAAAAGAGGAATAGCAAAGGTTGCAAGGAATATAGAAGAAGAAGAAGAGGCTGAGACTTCTACGAAGATGGAACTGTGGAGAAGAAAGAGCCAAAGAGAAGAAGCTAAAAAGAAGATTGAATCTGTGAAGAATCGCCCAAATAGCTGAAGGATGACAACGGTAACAAATGGTTTTTCAAGGATAACAAATGTAGTATAAGGCAGACAAATAAGGAACTAATGGTAACAAATGGGTTACGGCGACGGCCAAGGCAAAAGAGAGAAATAGTAGCAGAGATGGCTCTTTATGGCCAAGAGTGACAATTGAGTATATAGGACTAACAAATAAGCCATTAAGGGTGAATAATGGCTAGGCAACGGTGACAAATGGGTTGCAGCGTGAAAGCTCAAGGCGGTCACGTGAGCGACTTAAAGGAGTCACATGACTCTGCCCCCCAATCACTGGCATGTGATCCCAAGACGATTGGCACACTCCCATATGCTTCCAGAGAAGGAATATTCTCGTCTGCCAGATGGTCCAATGGTCTATTTCGTTATGGATAAGATTTTTTACTAAAATCATTTCTCTGTTGTACGTATATATGCATCCTTTCTTCAGCAACAAATAAGGAATCAAAGGAAGAAAACAGAGAGAGGAAGGCTACGGAGAAGAAGAGAAAAAGGGCCACCAAGGGCTGTAGAAATGAGCTAAGAGAAGGAGAAGAGATGTGGTGTAAGAAGAAAAAGAGAGAGAGATCGGTGAGCTCATAAGGGTAGTAAGCAAAAAGGGACGAGTGTAGAGCAATAGCAGCAAGGGCTTCGAGTAGAAGAGAAAGAAGAGAAAGAGAGAGAGTTGTGAAGAAGAAAAAGAGAGAGAGCTACGAGGAAGAAAAAGAGAGAGAAGAAACAAGAAGAAGAAAAAGTTGCAAGTTCAGAGAGAGAGCTAGAAGCTCAGTCCTGGATTCATTCAAAGTGCTTCTTGTGAAGCTACAAATCATGTGTTCTTATTTTGGTTTATTGAGCTGGTTGTGTTCATCATTTTTCCTTTTGTTTTGTCTTCTTTTTCTTTTGCGTTTCGTTCATGTTTTGCCTTGTGATGCTCTGTGCACACAAGGTGTTTGCACACAGCTTAACCTGTGTGTGGTTGCTCTGGGAGACCATGGTGTGGAGGTGTTCCTCCGTTGTCCCCTCTGTGCTATTAGAAGAAGGGAGACTTGGGTCTCCAGGTTGTGAGTGACTGAAAGTTGCTCACGGGTTCCCTCTGAGGTATCAGAGGAAGGGAGGTTGGTCCTCCGGGTCACTACCTGTGGTAGTAGGTTCTGATCTTGTGGCTAGCAAGGTCAGGGTGTGAGGGATTTGTTGTCCTCAGTCCAAGCTGTTAGTCAGCGTCTGTAGTGGAGGTTTCTCCACGTTCTTGCTCTGCAAGGGAAGCCTCACTCAGGTTGAGTGAGGGGTGGATGTAGGTCTGTGGGTAGCAGACCGAACCACCTAAAAATTTAGTGTGCCGTGGTTTCACTTTGTGTGATTGATCCTTCTCATCTACCTTCCTTCACAGGGCTATTTATGATTTATAGATATCGTGCATTTTCTTACATGCTAAGTAGTTGTGCTGAGTTTTAATAAAACTAGTCCCTCTGATTTCCACTAAGTGTTAATTGGCTTAGATTTAAAATTGGGTTTAAATTTTATATAGGCTCTATTCACCCCCCCTCTAGATCCTGCTGCACACACTTTGTGTCCAACGCTTCCACATGTTGTCACATAAGCACACAACATGTTTCCTTGAAAAGGCGGTCAAGCCAAGACCGTCATCAAGCAGAGTCAACGCCAGAAGGAAAAAGGGGTCGATGTAGTGAACTGAAGGTAGGAGGCGGTCACGCCAGGGCCGCTACCATCAGGTGGCGGTCACCTGAAGGCCGCAAACAGTCCAAAGTTCAGAAAATGCGAGTTTCACGGAGTGATTTCTAGACTATTGGATTTTTAGGGTACAACCAGCTTGGCATCCTAGTGAGAATCTCAGGCTCGCGGAGACTTGCGAAGGCCTTGAAACATGATCACTTAGTCCGGCAGAAGGAATATCCGACGGAAAGGATCACAAGTCCAAGAAGTGTTCCTATCAAGTGAATGTGTAACTAATAGCAACGTATCAGAATGCGCATTATATGTGAACTTAAAATTAAGGTGAGAAGGGAACGTGCCAAAACGTAGATCAAAGTGCATTCAAATCATGAAAATTCCTTTAAGTACAAAACTATAGTGTTTTTGCCATGAAACTACTATACATGGATGAAGAGGCGTGATCTCGCGCTGGACCTGAGCTGGGGGATGATCACCGAATAGTGAACTGTAAGAAAGGGAAACAGATCAGGGAGCCCAGGGATGATTCCCTGGGGTAAATCCTCCGATGCCTAAGTCAGTAGAGCAATGGTGGAAGCTATGAAGGGAGGAGGAAAGAGATGCACGAGATCCCTCTACACCAAGGTGGTGAAGTGGTTCCTGCTCAAGGAGTTTTAGGCATATGTTGGGCCTTACCTTCCACGGGAGGGAGTCCCAGGTTTAAATAGTGCACAAGCCTCATGAGTCCCGTAAGCTGAGGAGTTTCGGGCGGGAGTTACGTCCTCAACGTGGGCTCTTTATGTCCTCATCGTGGGATCTTTATAGCCTTGAGGAGTCAGGGGTCCCTTATCCTCGTAAACTCCTGCTCATAAAGGGTCCTTAACGGCAGTGTGGATAAGTAATCGTCGGTTAAACCCAAGCACGAAGGGTGCCAACCCTATCCGGGTGATAGGCATAGCTCGGATGAAGATGGGTCGGAGTGGGCATTAAGCGCTTGCCTCTATCCCGGTGAGGGGATAACTCGGGCATGGGTCTTCCTCCGTTCTGACCGACGTTCGGGCCTTCCGAGCCTAAGGGCCGCCGAGGAAGGGTTTGATCTCGAGTAATCTTATTGGGCTTTTTATCCTAAGTGGGCCCTGCGGGGCTGTCACTTGGATGAGCTGGGCCTTGTTTGGTCCTGACGGACCTAGTTCGGCTGCTCTTAAATGGGCTACAGAAATCCCCCTCTCCACTTGTCCCCCTCCTACTCCCGAGATTTAGTAAGCTCAGAAGAGTAGCCGTTTAGGGTTTTGGACCAGCGTGGCTCAGGTGGGTGGAGATCTGGCAGTGTTAGTAAGCCACGTGTCATGGTCACCTGGGCCCGTAATAATGATGATCCTGACGGATTTGAACTGAAGGGGCCCCCTTTTCTCGAAGGTCGGAACGACGCGCCGCCTTCCGCATGGGAATATAGGCGTTGCGCGCTTGTCGTCGCTCCAGACTCCCTCCGTTTTTAGGGTTCGGCTCTTCTTCGTGCTTGCTTTTGGGGCTCTTTGATGCATCGTGAGGACACGACGGAAGAGCAGAGGCTTGCAGCGGCATTCACGGAGTTGGCGGAGATAATTGTAGAGGCAGTCCGACATCTTCCCCTTCCTCCAGAGTCTTCGTGGTCCTGGGAGCGTCTTTCTTCAAGTTCCTCTCCGGATTCCATGGCGGATCAGCGTCCAGATGTCGAAGAGTGGGAGGGCGAGCCTGCGGTGAGGGCGGCGGCTCTAAACTGCAGCGAACTGGGGGAGGCAGAGGTGAAATGGCTGGAGAACCAGTTTCATCTCCCCCATAAGTTTTTCTTCACCGCGGCTGCCCCGCACGAGTCGATCTTGGACTCTCGTACGGGCCATGCCTGCACCTTTCTACTATCATGGAAGGGTGGGTTCCGCCTTCCCTTCGAGCCCTTTGTTCACAAACTTCTCAATTTCTTTCAGTTGGCGCCCGTACAGTTGGTAGCCAACTCTTATTTTCTTCTTTCCACCTTTCGCATCCTCTGCTGTCAATGCGGAGTTCCTCCTTCCTTGGACCTCTTTCACTATTTTTTTGAGTTGAAGGCGCATCCCTCGGCCGGGAAGGGCATCTATTTCATCCAGGTGAGGCAGAATAGGAGCTGTATTTCCTTGGCCGCGAAGGATTCTTCGCACAAGGGGTGGAAAACTCAGTTCTTCTGGGTGGGGATCCTCTCGGTGGAGGAGACTTGGAGATGTCCCGTAATCCCCAATTTTTATCCGAACATTCCTCTGAGGCAGGATGAGTTTTCTCCGGACGTGGAGGAGTACGCGATCATTTTACTGAAGCGTCGTCAGTCCACGGAGGAGCTGGTTACTCCGGAGAACATCGAGCGATGTCTTCATGCGCGGCTGCAGTCGGTAGGTTCGGTCGCCATGAATCAATTTCTTCTCCGGATGTTGAGACCATCTCCTTTTCCTGAACATATCTTTCTTCTGTGCAGACACCAGGCGGCCGGCTTTGGAGGAGACCGCAGAGGTGATCGATCTCGGTAATGACTTGGCTGTCAATGAGTCGGCTGGCTGCTCCCACAGGTCGCTCCCGAGCCAGAGATAAGGGCAAGGGGGCGGCCCGAGGTGAATCTTCTGGGCCGCTGGGGTCCAAGCGTAAGGATCCCATCGAGGGCATGATCCGGGCCACCGTGAAGGCCAGGAAGTGGGCCAAGAAGACCGGGGTCGTTCTCGCAGTCGAAGGCGACCTTGCCGCGGCTCACCCCTCTGCCGAGCATGATGGGGCCGACCCTACTGGGCGAGTTCTCCCACCCGCCGAGCAAGAGGGGGCCGAGGAGGTTGGGGTTGCTCCCGCGGTCGGCGACGATGCTGACTCGACTCCCCCCTCGGCCGGAACTGAGCGGGCCGAGGCTGCTTCTACGATTGGCAGCGGTGCTGGCCCGGCTCTCCCCTCAGTAGGAGCCGAGGGGGCCGTAGATGAGGTAGGTGACGCTGGGACCACGGCTGAGATTTGGGCGTTGACTGAGGCGGGAAACACTCCAGGTGGCGGTGCAGGTGTCGAACCGGTCCAGGCTGGGGGATCACAAGAAAAAGCGACGCAGCCCCAACCGACCGAGGCACGAGGGGCGCACGAAGCCGCGGATCAATCTGGGCCGTTTGGCGGGACGTCGACTGAAGAGGGGGGCTCTATTCCGGCGGCCTTGGAAAGGCTCGGCATCCAGGGCCCTCTGTATCAAGTATGTCGCGATATAGCCGCGAAGGTGAAGGGGGGAGATAGGTAGCACTCCCCATCCGTGGCCCTCGAGACGGTTATGGAGGGCGGCTTGGTCCTGGTCCAGATGGGGGCCACTTTGGCAGAAGCTTATGCTCAGTCGGAGTCAGAGCGGGCGAACCTGGCCTGGACCCTTGGTGTGTTTGACAGGAAGATGGCTCGGCTCACCGAGGAGCGTGATGGGCTTCGGCATGAGCATTCCTCAGTTAGGGAGCTGGCGCGGGCGAGCCAGGTTTTTGGCTCGAGCATTGTCCGAGCAACTAGCTAGGGCCCGTGAATCACTTGAGAGGAAGAGCAGGCTTCTTGAAGAGGAGCGCTTTGCTCCCGTTGAGCTAGATGGCCGGTGGGAGGCCGAGCGTGTCGAGCTAGTGGACCGAGCGGAGGAAGCCGAGCGCCTTCTGCGGGAGGCCGAGGCTGATCAGGCTGAGGCGGAGGAGCAGGCGGCGGAGGCCGAGAAGCAGACGGCTGAGGCCGAGCGGAGGTTAGCCGAGGTGGAGCGGGAGAAGGCAGAGCTCGCTGGTAGGGTGGGATCGGCTGGGGCGGAGGCACTCGAGCAGTACAAATGCTCAGAGGCCTACCGGGTCAACCTTAAGGAGGCTGCCCTCCCCTACTATGTCAGTGCTTCGCCAAGACATCCGCAAGGGGTTCAAACAAGGCTACAACTGGGCCGTCTCTTATGCCGAGGAGCAGGCGTCCGAGACAACCAATTTCCCATCCGGGCAATGCTATGACTCAGACTTGTCATACTCCAGTTCCTCTGCATCGGGGGAAGAAGATCAGGGGGGCTCTTCGTCTGAGGGGTCGCCAACTCTGGATGCCTCGAGAGGGCGCGCAACCGAGGCAGTTCCCACGCCGGTGGGGTCAGTGCCAGGGCCGGTCGTCACCGAGGGTGCCGGGGGCAGACCGTCTGAGCCTTCCACTTCCGAGCTTCAGGGTGGGCCAGAGGCCTAATGTATCTGCTTTGCTTTCTCTTTTTGCATGTCTTTTCTTTTTTTGAAGGAAAACTTTCCTTGTTGTGTAGGAAAAAAGTAAGGCAGTAGCATTATGATGAAGACTTAACTGTTTCGTATCGCCATTGCCGTATTTTGTTCAACGTATCTGCAGTAGTTGGAAAGTGCCGATACTTTCTGCGTGGATCTCACCTGATGGTTGGGTGAGCGTCTGACAGGGTGTCTTTCCGTTCTCTCATGTTTTGAATGTTTGGCCGCTTCGTGTGTCCCGCTGGGGCGGAAATGAGAAGTTTGAGGTGACCGTTCGTAGGGAGAGGTCCCTTTGGCGTGTTTTCGAGGGAATAATCATTTAAGGCAAATAGCCTCCCTTTGTCGATAAAAGGTCTGAAGGGCATCCCTTCCTCTCCACCGCTTAGGGTTTTCCCCGACAGTCTTTCCTCATTCTCTCTTCACGTAGCGTTGCGCCATTATATTTGAAGCATGGAAGATGCTCCGGAAGATGAAGCTGGCAATGATGGGGGGGCAGAGAGTCCTTGCTGCTTCGGGTTTAAAGAGGGTTCGACGGCCGGCAGACAGATTTAAAGAGGGTTCGACGTGCGGAGGCACGTCGTCTTCTTTTTATCAGTTCCGGCGGCGCTTGCGAGGGGGCGAGATGGTGGACGGATGGGGGCATCAGGCATCCCTGCCGCCCGTCCCTTCCTGCTCGCTTCACAGAGGGGAGGAGGAAGCCAGTTAAGCTCCCTCTTTTCCGGGCTTTCCCCCGCCTCCTTGTCCAGCTCTGCTGGTTTCTTTTTCCCTCTTCTGCTCTTCCCATCATTTCTTTCACTCTTTGGAGGGTGCCTGCACTCTCTGCCTTCCAAAGAGTTGGTAGATTGGTGGGGAGGATGCCTTCATATGCGTTCCCTCTTCCCCTTCCTCCATCTCTGTCACCTTGGAAGGTAGCCTTCTCCTTCCTAATCCCTCTGTCACCTTTGTTCCGAGCTACCCGAGCCAACGGGGTTGACTACCCTTTATCCGAGCCAGTTTCTGTACAAGGCAGAGTCAGTGGCTGGACGCAGGAAGGTCAACCGAGTCAGACGAGCGATGGGCTCATACGGCGGCGCCAGATGGATTTTTTATTTTTTTGACATGTATTTTCTTGGATTTGGCCTTTCTGATGTACAAGCAAGTTGTTTGAATAAAGGAAATGAGGCTTTTGTTTTATTTCCATATTGCTTACACAATGCTTGGCGCTTAGAAATAGAACTTGCGTAGTGTAGTCGCGTTCCAGGTCTGAGGGATGGGTTCTCCTTCCACCGTGGATAGCCGGTATGCTTTTCTCCCGAGTATTTTGACCACTCGGTAGGGGCCTTCCCAATTAGGGGATAGCTTGCCCACCGCCTCAAGTGGTCGAGAGGCTTCGGCTTTCCTGAGGACAAAATCTCCCGGTTGAAAGTGTCTATCTCAGACTTTGGAGTTGTAGTATCGAGTGAGGCGGCGTTGATATTCCGTTGCTCGGATGCTGGAAATCTCTCGGAGCTCATATGCTAGGTCGAGGTTTTCGAGCAATTTCTGGTCGTTTGACTCGTGCGAGAAACAGATGACTCGGAGGGAGGGATTGGCAATCTTCAATGGGATAACGGCCTCAGCACCGTACACCAACTGAAAGGGGCTTTCACCGGTTTCCGTTCTGGGAGTCGTTCTATGTGACCAAAGTACGTTCGGTAATTCCCCAAGCCAGTTGCCCTTGGCTTTGCCGAGCCTTGTCTTGATGCCTTTTAAGATAGTCTTGTTGGCATTTTCGACCAGCCCGTTAGCCTGAGGGTGGGCGACCGAGGTGAAGTGATTACGAATATTTAGGTCGGCGCATTTGTCTCAAAAATAATGAGAATCAAGTTGCCGACCATTATCGCTCACTATCACTCGGGGGATGCCGTAGCGACAGATGATCGATTTCCAGATGAAACTCCAGACGACTGTCTCGATGATTCTTGTTGTGGCTTCGGCCTCGATCCATTTGGTGAAGTAGTCGATGGCGATGATGATGAACTTCTTCTGGGCTTGAGCCGTGGGGAACGGCTCGAAGATGTTGATTCCCTAGCGAGCGAAAGGATATGGCTCGGCTAGGGTAACGAGCTCAGTTACCGGCTGATGGACCAAGTGGTCAAATCGCTGGCATCGGTCGCATTGCTGAACGAAGGTCGAGCAGTCGCGCTGCAGAGTGGGCCACCAATAATCTTGCTATAGTAAGATCCTAGCGAGTGACCTTCCTCCCAAATGCGCTCCGCACAGGCCTTCGTGAACTTCTTGAATTGCTCAGTTGCCTTCGTCAGTATTGAGGCACTGATAGTTCAAAACGCATGCCGTTAACACGTTCACTACCAAAGTTATTTATCGGTCCACAAATTGATTAACATGAAATAGTTAAGTGGTAAGACCGAGTCGAATCCACAGGGAAATTTAGATATTTTAGGTTAGAAAATCTTGAGTTCTTAAAATTAAGAATCCATGAGCAAATAGATACTAAGATAAGAGTTGACAAATTGAAATTAACTAACCTAGATGAATGGACTAAGGACTTAAGGAACTAAGACACCAATTAAATTAAACAAATGCAAGGAGAATATGAAACAAACCACACTTAGAGAAGAGGAAGTGAAAGATGAAGATAATGAACAAACGTAGAACACATTCACTTAATATTAAAGAAAGAATGTGCTTGAGACTTATTTATCAAATCTAAAACAGTAAAGATCAAAGGACTAACTCGATTATGCTTTGAAGAAAAATAATACATTGAACATATATAAAGAAGCTAAAGGGAAATAATAGTGAATAGGAAGGAAGACAGAATGCAGCACGGAAGGAGCCTTTGCTCTCTGCTTCTCTTCGTCTTGTCACTGCAGAAGCGACACGGACGCAGCAGAGGAGGGTGTGGCGAGTTGCACGGACTGGCGAACAGGAACTGCACGAACTAGAAGATGAGTCTCGCAGCAGCTCACCCTGGCCACGAACTGCATGAACCAGCATAGGAGCTCACCGTAGCCACCAGCCTTCACACCACACGGCGACAAGAGATGCAGCACGTCCCTCCTCCGGTCACGAACGCATGCGCTGAGGGAACTCTACACAGATGGCAGAGGAAGCTCGCTGCAGCCGGATGCTAGATGCTCAGCTCCGGAAGACGTTCGCTGCGGCACCCACTTGTTGCGGAGGGAGCTCTCAGGCTGGAACTGCACGAACCACGGCCACGGAGACCGCATGCACAGCAGAGGAGACGGGCTCACGAGAAGCGGGCGCAGCACCTCCCGTCACGGGTGTTGCACGGTACGGCAGAGGAGGCTCGCGACGCAAACTCAAACCCAAAGAGAACCACAACGCAAAAGCACCAAACTAAAACCCCAGGAGAAGACCAAAAACAAAAACCAACCCGAGATAACCCCAGAAAGAACAGAAGAAGAACCCCCTTCTTGCGTTCCCTGAGACTCCCCTTTATAGCGGCATGGTCGACGCCGACTGCTTCGCGGAACCACCTCCGTGATTCTCGTCGGTTCTCTTATCCCGCCGGTGTCGCTCATAGTGCTACTGCATATGCTACCCACGGAGCGAACGATCGCCTTCTTCGGTTGCAGCTGAAGGAGTCCTCACCACGCCGCTCTCATCCTCTCCCCATACGCAAGTATCTCGCCGTATTCTTTCGTTAACGAAACGGCCTCCATGTAGTTACGTGTGCACTCCGCCAATCCCGTTTGCAAGCTGCAACCCCCCCCACCTTATCTCGTCGACGGCATCTTCGGGGAGCTCATCACGTGCATGCGTTCAGCCATCAATGGTTTGCCACGGTAGCAGCCATTTCTATGTATTGTTTATTCTTGCGCATGGTATGTCAAACCGCTGCCTTCATGTACGTGTATCTGTTTGGCCATGCACTACCGCCACCTCATGCATTTCACCTATGTATCCACGTGATACCTGGCCCTCGACGTGAAGGAAGCCCAATACCACCATGCATGATTCATGCATTTAAGCCAAAAAGTCTTGTAATGCATATTGCCTTACGTGATGATCTTTATGTGCCTCATCCAACCCATTTGTAACTAACGTGACCATCATGCATGTGTTACACCAATCAACCTGCCATTTAAAAGAATGCATATGTTATGTTGTTAACACAACATATTAATCAAATGCAAAAATCTTATTCACCTATCTGCACTCATTATGAATTACTCCCAAATATTTATCAATTTTCATGAAAGCTCAAGAATTCATCAAAACCTATTTCTGTGGATATTTTCACACATAATCAATAATTTACTTTGAATTTTCTCTAAAACATGTGAGATTAAATATGTGAAAATATGAAGTTATCAGGCACTTCAGGAGAGGACCGGAGAAGGATCTTCGGTAGAGAGTGCTGTCCAGAACGATGAATCACCGAGCTTGGTACTTCAATCTTCGGGCTTCCCGGGGGTCTGGAGGCTCTTGAGAGTCATGGAGCCACAACAAGTAGGGGGTGCGCCAGTCGCTTGGGGGGGCCTGGTCAACAGCCAGGAGCTCCGAATCGATGCTCGGTTGCTCTAGCTCTTCGAGAAGGACCGATCGAGTACCCTCGGGGTCAAGAGAGGAGGCCAGCCGAGAGAGGGCATCCGCTCGGGAGTTTTCTTCCCGAGCTATTCGAACTACCTCAAAACTCTCGAACTGTTGTGCCACGGCTCTGACCAGCTGGAGGTATTTGATCATCGGTGCTTCTCAAGCTTCGTAATCACCGTTGACCTGGCTAGCTACTAGTTGGGAGTCAGTGTGAATTCTGACTCGCTCAGCCCCCAGTCGTCGGGCCATGCGGGCTCCCTAGATAAGGGCTTCGTACTCGGAGGCGTTGTTGGACGCCTAGAAGTTGAACTTCAAGGCGTATTGTAGCTCTGCCCCTTCGGGGGACTTTAGGAGGATTCCAGCGCCGCTTCCGGTCGAGTTGGAGGATCCATCGACGAACAGTTCCCAGGTTCACCCGGGCGCGGATGGAGATTTTTCTTTGGTCGGGATAGTGCTCTCGGCGATGAAGTCAGCAAGCGCCTGTCCTTTGATAGCCGAGCGAGGCCGGTATGATATATCGTAGGCCCCGAGCATGATGGACCACTTGACGAGGCGTCCCGAGGCTTCAGGGTGAGCGAGGATCCTCTTCAAAGGTTCGCCGGTCAGCACGTTGATGGAATGCCCTTAGAAATAGGGTCGGAGGCGCTTGGCCGAGGTAACCAACGCTAGCACAAGTTTCTCGGTTGTGGGGTACCTTCTTTCAGCGTCGTTGAGCACCTTGCTGGTGTAGTAGACCGGTCTCTCGACTCCTGAGTCATTTCTGACCAGGACCGAGCTAACTGTAGATGAGGTTGCCGAGAGATAGAGATGCATGGCTTCACCTGGGACGGGCTTGGAAAGCACCGGGGGAGAAGTCAGGAACTCTTTTAGCTCGACAAAAGCTCTTTGGCATTCCTCGTCCCATGCGAACGTAGCAGATGCCAATTTGGGCCCCCTCAACAGTTTAAAGAAGGGTAGGCATTGTTCGGCGGCACGGGACAGGAACCTGCTGAGCGCGGTAATGCGCCCAGTAAGGCGTTGAACGTCTTTGATGCAGGTGGGTGGGCGCAAGTCCAGGATGGCCTGGACCTTGTCGAGGTTGGCCTCGATCCCACGCTGGGTGACTAAAAAACCCAAGAACTTCCCGGATCTTACTCCGATGGGACACTTGGTGGGATTGAGCTTCATATTGTACCTCAGGAGGGTGTTGAATGTCTCAGCTAGGTCGGCAAAGTGATCCTCGGCCTTGGGGGTCTTAACGAGCATGTCGTCAATGTAGGCCTCGACATTCCGGCCGAGCTGTCCTTCGAACATGTGATTGACCAGCCTCTGGTACGTGGCTCCAGCGTTCTTCAACCCGAAAGGCATCCGGGTGTAGCAGTATACGCCGAAGTTGATAATAAAGGCGGTCTTCTCGACGTCTCCTGGATCCATTCTAATCTGGTGGTAACCTAAATAGGCATCCAGGAAACTGAGTATTTTGTTGTTCGAGGTTGAATCAACCAGTTGGTCGATGCTCGGTAACAGATAGCAGTCCTTTGGTGTGGCCTTGTTCAATTCGGTGAAGTCCACGCACATTCACCACTTTCCCGAAGCTTTTGGCACCAGAGCAACGTTAGCCAGCCACGTCGGGTACAGGACCGATCTAAAAAGACCAATCTTTTGCCCCTTGGTGACCTACTCCTTGATGATCGCCTGCTTCTCTGGCGCGTGCTTCCTTCTGCGTTGTTGTACGGGCTTCACGGTCGGGTCGAGGTTGAGCTTATGCATTACCGTCTCTTCCGGTATTCCGGGGAGTTGATCATCAGACCATGCAAAGAATCAGGTATACACGGAAAGAAACTCTTTGTATTGCTGTTGAACTTCAGACGGTAGGTCGGCTCCAATCTTTACTCCTAGGGTCGGGTCATCATTTAGGAAAATCGTTAGCAGCTCGCCTCCAGGCTCGGAGGTTGTGGGTTTTCCTCGACTTCCCGAGGACCCATGTTCTTCCCGTCCGGCCTGTGGCTTCTACCGAGATATTATAGCATCTTCTGGCCGTCACTTGGTTACCTCGGACTTCCCCCATCCCGTTTTTGGTGGGGAACTTCATCTTTTGGTGATAGGTAGAAGGCACCAGTTTTGTTCGGCTAAGGATCCCTCAGCCGAAGATTGCATTGTATGCTATCATACCCTTGATCACTATGAAGTCCACCATGACCGTAACGGTTTTGGGTGGGGTGCCGAGAGTAACCGGCAGGCTTAGGGCTCCCTCGGGATAAGTGGCCTGGCCATTGAACCTGCAAAGGGGGGTTCGGATCGGGCGGAGTTTAGACGGATTCTCCCCCATCTTAAGGAAACATTCGTAAGATAATACATCAGGGGCACTTCTATTGTCAACTAGAATTCTGTCTACGTTACAATGGTTTATTGTGGCCGATATGACTAGGGCGTCGTCATGCGGGGTGGTCAGCCCTTCCAGATCTTGGTCGGAGAAGACTATGACATGGGGCTCACTTGGCGGGGCCTTGGGAGGCTCCATGGCTCAGCTCGCCCGCTCAGCATGACGCTTCCTTCCTCGGCTACTGTACCCTCCTAATGCAGTTCCTCCAGCGATGACTTTGATGTGGACCCCGCGAGGGGCGTTGTCGATTTCCTCTGGGGCGCCTCGGTCCTCCTCACGCCCAGCCACAAACCGGGATAGGTGTGCCTGGCGGACGAGGCGATCGATCTCATCCTAGAGCTGGTGGCAATTGTCGGTATGATGCCCGTGGTCGCTGTAAAACAGGCAATGCTTGCTGCGATTACGATTTTTTGACCTCATTGGCTCGGGTTGGCAGAGAAGGCCCGATCCTTTGATGTCCTCATATATCTCGTACACCGGAGCGGTTAAGGGAGTGTACCGCTCGTACTTCCGGGATGGCTCCTTGTGCTCTCCGTCTTGGTTCCGCCTTTTTCCTTGGCCCGAGCTTAACTCGAGTGCCCGCTTCTTGTCCCCCTCTCGACCCGAGCCGGTTGCGCCTCGGCATGCGCTGAGTACTTCTTCGCACTCGACGTGGCACAAAGCTAGAGTCACTATCTCGGCAAGGGTTGAGGGAGGGTGGATGACAAGTTCGCGGCGGAGGTTCTCGTCCCGGGTGCCCCCGGCTAGCGCGGTTATGGCCGAGGCTACATCCAGGCGGGGGATTGTTAGGGCTTCCCACTTGAATCGGTTGATGTAAGCCCGGAGTTTCTCCCCTTGCGCCTGCTTGAGAGCCAATAGCCCCGCAACTGACCTTGGGGGGCCGCTACCGGCGAAACTCTCCTTGAATACTCGCCCGAATTATTTGAAATCCCGGATGGATCCGGGGGCGAGGGCCTGGAACCATGCTTGGGCACCTTGGACCAAGGTGGTCACAAAGGCTCGGCACTTGATGGCGTCGGACGCTCCGTGAAGGGTCATCAGGGCGTCGAAGCTGTCGAAGTGGTCGGCCGGGTCGCCTTGGCCGTCGTAGGACTTGAAGGTCGGAATGGAGGTTCTGGGAGATACCTCTGCCTTCAAGATGTGATTGGAGAATGGGGATTTTTCCTCATCCTCTGCCAGAGAGACATTTTGCAAGGCGCATAGGGCATGCTCCTGCTCTGCGAAACGCCTCTTGAGTCGGAGGGATAACTCCGGCTATCGCCGCATTGTGGGGCTGGTGGGACTTCCTGGGCGCTCTCCGGGAGCTTCGGTCTCTGGGTTTGGACGACGTGCCACAGGTCTTCCCCTCTTCGGTGTGGAGGAGGCCTCTTGCTCCAGGGGAGGGGCTTGTGAAGGTCCTCCTGACCTGTTATGGATAATCTGCCGGCCTCGGAGGGTGAAGCGGCCTCCCGCGGTGTGCTGAGACGTGTTCTCGCGGGGAGGGCTCTCCGGAGGGGCGGGTGACCTTCCATCCCTAGCCGCCTGGGTCCTCATGAGTTCCACGAGGATGTCCGATTTTGCGTTGAGGGCTTGGAAAGCGTCAGCGCCGTCGTTGAGTGGTAGCCATGCCGCCGTGGGAGGAGGGGGTAGTTCGTCGGCTGGGGTGTTGGCGTTGGAGGGAGGGTTTTGTGAGGCCTGAGAGGGGCCTTCTCCCGCCGCCACCATGGCCTTTCCCTTGTCATCGGTGGACCTCCTCCCTGAACTTCTTCACACCATACTGGCTCTTTGGTCGTTTCCCATAGACGGCGCCAGATGAAGAGGCGTGATCTCTCGCTGGACCTGAGCTGGGGGATGATCACCGAATAGTGAACTGTAAGAAAGGGAAACGGATCAGGGGGCCCAGGGATGGTTCCCGGGGGTAAACCCTCCGATGCCTAAGTTAGTAGAGCAATGGTGGAAGCTATGAAGGGAGGAGGAAAGAGATGCACGAGATCCCTCTACACCAAGGTGGTGAAGTGGTTCCTGCTCAGGGAGTTTTAGGCGTATGTTGGGCCTTACCTTCCACGGGAGGGAGTCCCAGGTTTAAATAGTGCACAAACCTCATGAGTCCCGTAAGCTGAGGAGTTTCGGGAGGGAGTTACATCCTCAACGTGGGCTCTTTATGTCCTCATCGTGGGATCTTTATAGCATTGAGGAGTCAGGGGTCCCTTATCCTCGTAAACTCCTGCTCATAAAGGGTCTTTAACGGCAGCGTGGATAAGCAATCGTCAGTTAAACCCAAGCATGAAGGGTGCCAACCCTATCCGGGCGATAGGCATAGCTCGGATGAAGATGGGTCGGAGTGGGCGCTGAGCGCTTGCCTCTATCCCGGTGAGGGGATAACTCGGGCATGGGTCTTCCTCCGTTCTGACCGACGTTCAGACCTTCCGAGCCTAAGGGCCGTCGAGGAAGGGTTTGATCCCGAGTAATCTTATTGGCCTTTTTATCCTAAGTGGGCCCTGCGGGGCTGTCACTTGGATGAGCTAGGCATTGTTTGGTCCTGACGGACCTAGTTTTGCTGCTCTTAAATGGGCTACAGAAATCCCCCTCTCCAATGGAAAATAAGTTTAATACATGCTAACATGAAATTGATCTTAAAACATGCAGTATGAAACACGCCATGATTAGGGATATAATAACTAGACTAAGGCATGCATAGCAATAGATGTATATGAGGAATAAATCACGTTTAACCCGATTTCAGAAACCAAGTAGCGGTCAGTACGGGGCCGCCACTTAATGGTTGCGGTCAGTCGAGGGCCGCCTTATGAAAGAGACGGTCCCTGAAGAACCGCCTTCTATTAGCTACAGATAGAGGCAAAAATCTGATATGCAGGGGCTATACAGGGCCATAAATACATAGAAACTAAAGGGAACAAAGAGATAGGATATGGTAACATGTCTAACACAAAGAATAATGCATGTAAAGGCATGAATTGGGCTAAGAATTCGTCTCTTTTAATTAAGGTGCAGGGATAACATGCAGTGAAAAACCTGATTGTGCAGTCATGAGAAATCATGAAATTGTCAACGTATAAAGCATGAAATCAAGCAAGGTTAGACTTTTGTTACTAACTTGATGTTTATGCCATACATGAGATAACTTACCTCTGGGATTGGCTCTAAACTTCAAATTTCTCACTAGAAGACGGTGCTGGTTCCTGTGCATCCTACGTAGAAACAGTAACTTCTCGCCCTTCTAACTCCTTAACCGTTGGATCTAAATTCACAAAAGTTGGAGGGAAGTTAGAAGAAATGAAGGGGAATAATAAACATCGACTTCTAGCTCCCTGACGGTCCAGAGAGGACTGCCAGGCATCTCTTCGTGCTCGCCGTGTCTATTTCACATTGTGTTGGTCTCCTGTCAACCCGGTTGTGACCCAGTGGTCGACCTTCGGCCTCGTGAATGTCTCAGACACTGTGGGACCTGTGTTCATGCTTTTGGGGGTGTCCGGAGGTATCGTGTTATCTCGATTAGCGTGTCCATAGGTTTGGTGGGTCCGGGTGACCCCACGTGTTCCGGGCTTTCATGTTCTTGCTAGATCGAGTCGCCGTGAGCTGACATGAGTGCGGAGGGCTATTTCCGCACGTCAGTGGCTTTTTGGGAAGTGTTTTCCGTGTGGGCCATGGGGATGGCCTTGGACTGTGAGTCCAATTACCCAGCCTGGGGCTGGAGGTTTCCCGCTCTTCCCTTGGATAAGGAATTACCTCGGTGGCTTGTGAGCTGCCTTGGGAATCACATCACCATGGTTTCAGACCTAGGGATTAGGCCAGATTGACGGTGTTGTGCTGTCACATACGATGGTCTTGACCTGAGTCTCGCGACTCAAGGACTGTTGGATTAGTAGGTCTAGTGGGTTGTCCAGAGTCAGGTGGTTCCGAGTTGTTGGGTTCTGTGCCCCTCCTTGTCTTTGACAATGGTTTTGATGATTCCAATATATTGTGTGTTTTATGTTTACTCTAAAGTGAAAATATCGTGAGTTCATGTTTACTGACGTCCTCAAGATAAACAAGCTAACATGGTGAAATCTTGCTTTGCAGGTGGTTCAAATACAATGGTCCTTCATGGATATATCCTAGTGTTTATCCTTGTATTTGCCCTGAACTACATTTATAACTCAAGTTTATGAACTGATCTTGACTAACATGAAGATTTGATTGAGTTCCTTTGGAATGCCCTTGATGTGATTTCAATTTGCATTGGACTGCCAATAGCAGCTCTTCTATTTAGGCTTGCAAGGGTCAACCCCATGGGTCGACCCCTGGCTCTTTGAGCCTTGGTTCTCACCGTGTTGTCCAGCTGGTCTCTTAATGGTAAAATTATGTACTTTGAAGTCTGAAGTCTGCTTTACTTTGAGGTTTGTTCAGCTGGCCTTTCGGTAATGGGTCATGAGTTGCTTTACCCGAGTTATGATTTGCTGATATTGAGGATAGCCTTTACTTGTCTTTGCAAGAAATTGCTTATTCAATTGATCACATGCATTGTTTGGTCTATTGGACTGAACTTTAACTAATTTCAAGTGGTTTACTTGGATCACATTGTATATGTGTGAAGAAGTCCTTTTGCAACTCTATATGGTTTGAACTGAATCTATATTTTGATGAATATGAGTCATATTGAAAGGATTTTGTGAATGTTGACTGTTGCACAGACTCTGTTCTGTGATTGCACAGGCTCTGGGGAAATGTGTCAAGACTTGGTCCTACACATGCACTAACCACTAGTCTTAATATGCATAGAATTGTCTCTTCATCATAATGAACTGAACTTGAAAGTCATGGACTGAATTAGCTTGACCTATATCAGTTTTGAGTTCTCTATGTATAATCAATGCTTGATATGTGAGCTCCTTGAGAAAATGGTTTGAATTGCTCTAAGTCTCTCAAATTCGTAGTTGCATTTCAGTTTATCTACATTGAGATTGAAAGGCTCACTCTCTTGACGAGAGTTTAGGAGATTGTTCCTTTTATCCATATTTATGTAAACTGACAAATTTGAGTTTCCATGCTTGAACCATTTATGAGATGGGAGATACTGTGGTTGTGGAAATGAAGGGTTTTGAAATATTCCAAGGTTTGGGTGTAATGTAACTCTTCCATGTGCAGGTCAATAGATCCATTCAAATGATAAGATGGAAGGTATGTATTTTTTTCATTAAGTCTGCTCCAAGAATGAAAAATTGCAGATCTTTGTAATGCAGGTCCTTTAATGTTCACAAATCCTAGAAATCATGGTAAGAATCATCTCTTGATGTATTTTCATATGGCAAGATTGGGTTTAATTCATATTTCATGCCTTGGGCTTTATTGGACTGCATTATGTAGTTTTCTGAATTGACACTGCAAGTGTCGACCCCTAGGGTCGACTCTTGGTGGGCTGGGGTCTGTTTTCAATGTAAACAGAACCCCTGGTAAAAGTGTTTTCAAGGGTCGACACTTTCTCTGGGAAACCCAGATCGGGTTTGTCGGTTTGGGTTCGATCTCCTCGGTTTGAGATCCGATTGGGGTGGTGTTTTACACCATCACCCTTAGGGTTTCTCCACATGTGTTAGGGCTGCCTAAAGAGAGTTTTTAGAGAGGCTAATGTGTCTTTTGTGCTTGTTTTTCCTTGAGTATATAGAAGCTACGATTTCCATCGGAAGAACAATCCCTTGGGGCTTATTTATTGTATCCTTTTTTTGCAGAAGAAGAAGAACGTGGAGGAGGAGGGCGACGCCACTACCTGGAGGAGGAAGAAGAAGCCACAGAGATCGTCTTCCACGAACCAGAGCTTCAATCTGGAGGCCGATGCTGCTGCTCTCCATGATTTGCGGTTTTGGGCATTTCGTTATACAACCTCGGCTGCTTCCACTCTGCGATTCATCATTTCCAGCGCACCCTACCTTCTTTTGATGGGATTCTTGGGATATTCAAAGGGGGAAACATTATATATCTTCTATCCACTTACTTGTGATATCCCTTTTAATTAAAGCATAGTGTTGAGCATATCGATTAATCTGTTCTTGGTGTTTGCAGATATGATAGGAGCTTGGATTTGAAGGAACACACATTTAATCTTCAAGAAGGAAGATCGTCTACTCCGACTACTTCCGGATTCAGCTTTCTCCAACCTAAGCTTCAAGAAAGATATGCTTATTGCTATTGGAGAACCAAGGAGATATTTCTACATCCTCTTGATGTTTATTTCCATGAGTGCTTCATAGTTTATCTTCATACTGCTGTGGGCGTTATTGTACATCTTCTTGTTATTTTAAACTTGATATATTATTGTGTGTGTAGACGGAGCTGTGACTCCATGTGGTTCAGTGTCCGGGGCGTGTTCCCCGACGTTGTGTGTGTGTGCTGCAGTGGCAGCGTGTTGGGGCTTGTCCCCGTGTGTGTATTACTGCGGAAGCAGCGTGTGTGATTGGGGTTCGTCCCCGTGTTACTACGTTTCATAGCGTGGACTGAAGCCTCACCCGGTAGGGTGAGGGGTGGACGTAGGGAGCCCGTCGTGGTTCCGAACCACTTAAAAGTCCTTGTGTCTTGTGTGATTGCATGCGTATTGTCATTTCCTCTATCTCCATTCACAGGTCCATTATCTAGGTTTTTAATTCACTACACGGTCACACACTGCTACCTCCGTTATCTGTGCTGAGCTTAATTTCTTTGTTCAGTTGCATTAACTATCCGTGTGAGATCGGAAAGTTTGAGAGAACACTGTAATCTCACTTGAGTTTTAGTTAATCAACGTTGTTAGATTTACTTCCGTTGTAATTAGTTAAGAAAGTTCTTAAAATCTGACATCTCGGAAAGGGGAGAATTCAACCCCCCTTCTTGTCTGCCATCTCTCTGGGCCAACAATTGGTATCAGAGCCCAGTCTCTGATTTTTTAGCGGACCTCACAGTCTAGGAGAAAAGATCACCTTATGATGGCTTGCATGAATTTGATTCCCGTCTTTGATGGTTTTGATTATGCTTCATGGCTCAGAAAATTCTGTGTTTGGATTTCTAATGTTGATCTGAAGCTTATGAGACTAATCACTCATGGTCCACATGTTTTGCCCAAAAATGAGCTAAGATGGACCGATGAGCATAGAAAAATGAACCCTGACAATGTGTATGTGTTGAATGCTCTTAAAGCTGCAATATGCATTGATAAATTTCCATTTGTTTCTGATTACAGAACCGCAAAAGAAAATTGGGATGGGCAAAGCGAAGCCCAAGAAGAAAACCGAAAAAGTGAGTGCCTCGCGGCAAACAACGGCGATGAACGTCAAAGCGAGGAGAGCTCTAAGGTAAACTCTAACTCCGATGAGGAAGATAAACTGAGCTATGATGAGTTGTTGAACGCCTATGATGAATTGTTTGAAAACTACAAACAGATTAAATCTAAAAATAGAAAATTGAAAAAGAAACTTTATAATCCTTCATGTGGAAAATGCACCGAGCTCGAAAGACTAGTTGAGTCTCACATGCATGATGATGAAGAGCACAAAGAATTGATTGCAAATCTAAAATTTGAAAATAAATCTTTACATGCTAAAATTTTAGAACTTCAACAAATAAAAGAAGATAATGAGAAGCTGAAAATGTTGAACCCCGCCATATCTGAAAAACTACTTTTTCTGGAAAAAGGAAAAGCTACTCTGAATGCTGACAAATCTGAAAAGCTGAAGGAACTGAGAAAGGAAATAGAAAGCTTTAGGAATTTGAATCCAATGAAACCATGAATAAAATGGTTAATGAAAATGTGAGTTTTCAAATGAAAGAACATGACCACACTTCCATGAAAAAAAATTCATTTGATAAACTCCAAAATGAAAACAGTGCCTTGTTGATTCAAATTTCATTGCTTGAAAGTAAATTGAAAAGTCTTGAAAAGGTTGAGAAAGGAAAATGTGTGATTATTGATGATTGTGACAAATTGCACATTCTTGAACAAGAAATTGAAAGTCACAAAACTGTTAATTCCTTATTGAATGAGAAAATTATTTCATATAAACAAGAGATTGCTAACTCTCATTTACAAATCTTGAATCTACAAAATGAAATCAAGAGCTTAAATGAATTTTTGTATTTGTGTGATAAAGAAAATGAAAAATAAAAAGATGTTGTTGAATGCTCTTGTGTGAATAAAAAAATTTCAAATGTTAAACATGAACATGCAACAAGTAAAAGAAGGAATGTTTCATGCTATTACTGCGGGAAATTTGGTCATGACATGTATGACTGTTCTTTGATGAAACTTGATGATGATGAAGTATTAAAGTCAAGATTGAAATGATGGTCGCAAAAATCATGACAAATTCATAGAGAAGAACCACAACATGCATTGCTTCTACTGTGGTTTAAATGGCCATGTTTTTGAAAACTACTTTACAAAGAAAAATGATGATAAATGGTATGTCAAAAAGAATTTTTCATGCTATTATTGTGGTGAACATGGACACATGATGAATAATTACTTTTTAATGAAAAATAGTCCATGAAAAGAAAATTTTCTTATTGTTATTACTGTGGTGAGAATGGTCATTCTATGGATGATTGTTCCACAATGAGATTTGATGATGATCAGTTCGCCAGGAGATATCGAAATACATCTCCTCATGTTAGAACTAACCCCTCGGGACCCAAGATGGCTTGAGTACCCAAAACTTTGAAATGAGAACCTATTTTACAGGGGCGCCTTGAGGCCGAGGAATGTCTATAAATGTGGACTCTCAAGGCAAGAAATAAAATTGGTTTATTTTGAAACTTATTTTGATGAAGTTCATCTTGAAAAATCTGCAAAGGTAAAAGTTGAATTTGGAGTTTGCATTTAAACAATTGCATTCCTGTTTTGTTGATTGTAGCAACTTCAAATCTGTTGAAATTTGCAGGTAAAGTGGCTAGGTGATTATGTCTACTTTGCATAGTCTCCATTTCACATTTTGTGAATAAATTTAGTCTTTGAATACTTTTCACTGTGCATAGAGTCTTTCATACTCTTAATCACCTTTTACAAATAACAATTCACCTTTGCATACATAGAACATATACTTACTTGCATGATACAAACTGCACATATCATACACATCTTTGCATACTTGTAAATAAAGAAAATCTTCGATCATCTTTTCCATTTACACGCATATGCATGCATATACTCTCCATGTTGAGTGCTTGAATGCCATGGTCATTAGGTATATAAAATGATGTTAGTGGAAAGGTGGATGACGTCCACCTGGAAACTTTCCTTATGCGTGAGTAGGGTCTTTGGACCTCTATCTCCGTCACGTACCGGTGATCAACTTGTGTGACAAATTCATCTCAATGCATGTTTGAGTGTAGATAATATAACACCCACCTTTTTGACTCCTTCTATGACTCATCCCTTGTTAAATAAAATTGCATTGATTTAGACATGTTTGCTATATTAAGGGAAAAACTTTTTTTATAACCGTGCATACATTTAGGGGGAGACATTACTGTGATAAGGCTAATTCATCTTTTACATTCAATACAACCACCCACACAAAATGCACCTTTTTGAGATAATGATTCAATCTAATAAGGATTACTATTTTCTACTCTACACTTTAGAGGGCTATTGATTCTCTACATAGAAATCACATGTCTCGTGAGGAAAAAACTGTTTACCCCTTCAAAAGATCGTATAAGTGGAACGTGGATCCGAGTAGTCGGGAATCCCCCCTGAAATAAAGGAGGAAACTCGCGCCGAAAGGAGAAACTAATCCATATTAAAATAAGTGTGATTTTCCACCGAGTAGCCGGGAAGTGCCCCTGAGACAAAGGGTACAACTCACGTCAAAAAGTGTCTCATCCACATCATAAAAAGTGACGAAACTGAGTAACCAAGAATTACCCCTGAAACAAAGGGCATGACTCGTGTCAAAAGGTTAGTCACACCATTTATTATAATTAAAAAAATTGGGGTCATACGTAGCTACCAATATTTGAGCATTGTGTATGAAAGTGTATGGATGAGCAGTTCTTTTTAGTATTCTTTAGAAAATCTGATTTTTCATATTGACTTGAACTTCATTGCTCAATCTTCACACATGCACCTTGGATTTGATTGTTTGAATGTCCTTTATGAATCAGTCATCTTTCATGGTTAATGTAGTACTTTATTTATGGAAGCACAACCTTCTTAGTATTGTTCATGCACATCATGCTCAGCAATCAATTACATTATCCTTACACCCGTCCCGAAGGGACTTGCATGAGTCTATATCTTGTTATGCATGCTTGAGTGCCTGAATGCTTGATCTGTCTTGATCATATCGTATTTAATTCTACAGTTTGCATCTATAGGTTATACTTGTAAATAACGGGTTAAATAATCCATTGTCAGTTGATTTTTGTTCTTGACAATTGGGGGAGAATAATGTGTTTTTTAGCATAATCAATTATGTGCATAATTTAGTTTTACATTTTGCATATAGTTTCTTTATACTACTTGTGCATAATTAGTTATACATATAGCAAAAACTTACAAAAATTGAGCATTTGCATTTATTTCACACATCTGCTAATTGCACATAAAATTTCAAATCCGTGCTTGGTTTTGGTCTCCACACCTTCCCTTCATGGGAGGTTAATTGCTGGGTTCGTGCACCATCGGATTTACATATCCGTTTACCTCTTTTTAAAAATTTTACATGCAGTTGCTTCTTAGTCCCCTATTTCTTTTTGATAATGCCAAAGGGGGAGAGAGAGATTTGGATAGTCACAATATATTGTCATCATCAAAAAGGGGGAGATTGTTGGGTTCTGTGCCCCTCCTTGTCTTTGACAATGGTTTTGATGATTCTAATATATTGTGTGTTTTATGTTTACTCTAAAGTGAAAATATCGTGAGTTCATGTTTACTGACGTCCTCATGATAAACAAGCTAACATGGTGAAATCTTACTTTACAGGTGGTTCAAATACAATGGTCCTTCATGGATATATCCTAGTGTTTATCCTTGTATTTGCCCTGAACTACATTTATAACTCAAGTTTACGAACTTATCTTGACTAACATGAAGATTTGATTGAGTTGCTTTGGAATTCCCTTGATGTGATTTCAATTTGCATTGGACTGCCAATAGCAGCTCTTCTATTTAGGCTTGCAAGGGTCAACCCCATGGGTTGACCCTGGCTCTTTGAGCCTTGGTTCTCACCGTGTTGTCCAGCTGGTCTCTTAATAGTAAAATTATGTACTTTGAAGTCTGAAGTCTGCTTTACTTTGAGGTATGTTCAGCTGGCCTTTCAATAATGGGTCATGGGTTGCTTTACCCGAGTTATGATTTGTTGATATTGAGGATAGCCTTTACTTGTCTTTGCAAGAGATTGCTTATTCAATTGATCACATGCATTGTTTGGTCTATTGGACTGAACTTTAACTAATTTCAAGTGGTTTACTTGGATCACATTGTATATGTGTGAAGAAGTCCTTTTGGAACTCTATATGGTTTGAACTGAATCTATATTTTGATGAATATGAGTCATATTGAAAGGATTTTGTGAATGTTGACTGTTGCACAGACTATGTTCTGTGATTGCACAGACTCTGGGGTTATGTGCCAAGACTTGGTCCTACACATGCACTAACCACTAGTCTTAATATGCATAGAATTGTCTCTTCATCATAATGAACTGAACTTGAAAGTCATGGACTGAATTTACTTGACCTATATCAGTTTTGAGTTCTCTATGTATAATCATGCTTGATATGTGATTGAGAAAATGGTTTGAATTGCTCTAAGTCTCTCAAATTCGTAGTTGCATTTCAGTTTATCTACATTGAGATTGAAAGGCTCACTCTCTTGACGAGAGTTTAGGAGATTGTTCCTTTTATCCATATTTATGTAAACTGACAAATTTGAGTTTCCATGCTTGAACCATTTATGAGATGGGAGATATTGTGGTTGTGGAAATGAAGGGTTTTGAAATATTCCAAGGTTTGGGTGTAATTTAATTCTTCCATGTGCAGGTCAATAGATCCATTCAAATGATAAGATGGAAGGTATGTATTTTTCTCATTAAGTTTGCTCCAAGAATGACAAATTGCAGATCTTTGTAATGCAGGTCCTTTAATGTTCACAAATCCTAGAAATCATGGTAAGAATCATCTCTTGATGAATTTTCATATGGCAAGATTGGGTGTCATTCATATTTCATGCCTTGGGCTTTATTGGACTGCATTATGCAGTTTTCTGAATTGACACTGCAAGTGTCGACCCCTAGGGTCGACTCTTGGTGGGCTGGGGTCTGTTTTCAATGTAAACAGAACCCCCGGTAAAAAGTGTCGACCCCACATGTGTTAGGGCTGCCTAGAGAAAGTTTTTAGAGGGGCTAATGTGTCTTTTGTGCTTGTTTTTCCTTGAGTATATAGAAGTTGCATTTTCCATCGGAAGAACAATCCCTTGGGGCTTATTTGTTGTATCCTTTTTTTTACTGAAGAAGAAGAGCGTGGATGATGGAGGCATCACCTACGACTCCCTCTGGCTCGGGTCGTCGTCAAACTCCAGAGTTGTGTGAGCTTGGGCATCACTCTATGTGGGCCCAATTATCCGTTTTTAGCTTTTTATTTCAGTCATTTGATATATTTTCCCTTTTATTTGAGTCATTTCCCTAGGTCCTTGATTTATTTACCTAAGTTTGAGTGTCATTAGGTTGGTTAGTTGGTTAATGGGCCCAATTCATTGGGCTAGGCCCAAGGGTGCCCCCTACCCCCTTGGTTATTTGTCATTGTATCAAGAGTCGGGGACTTATTGTAAAATGTGGGTTGCCTATATATAGGACCCCATTTCCCCCATTTTATGTGAATAAAAGTTGCCATTTTATGAGTTCAAAATTCAAGTTTCTTGTGGAGAGAATCCATTAATGGGATGAGAATCCCTAGGGAGAGAATCCCACCCACCCCTCTCTTTCTCTTTCCCCCCTTCCCCAAATTCAAATCCCACCTCTCTCCTCCACCTCATCCTCCACCCAAGCTTCCACCTCCACTACTTTTCCACTCCCCTAGGTGCCATCATTCCCCTCCCACCAAATCCCACCAAATATCTCCCCTCTCTAGGAGAATATTATTCTTCCCAACACAATCCCACTCTCCCCAACCCAATCCTCTCTCTTCCCCATGCAATCTTCCAAATCCCAAGAGAAGTTTGAATATTTTCCCCTCCACTCTCTCCTCCCACAAGCCCTAGACCACCCCAAATAGGGAAACCATCATCCCTCTTCCCCCCCTCCTAGTCCCAAATTCATAGCTCACTCTCTCACCACCTGCTAGACCACCTCCATGCCCCCATTCTCCCCCTCACTCACCTTGGTTTTCCCCCTTCCATACCCCCTAACACCAAAGGGTTGCCTCCACACCCATCCACCCCCTTTTCCCTCCCATTTACCTCATCTCCCACCTCCTATCTCCAACCTGCACTTCTCAGTTCGCAGGCAGCAGAGTACTAGCATCTTGCTGATTCGGCCACGATGTCATCCCGGCGTCCCTGGAAGTCCAAGATGTACCGTTGGAAGCGTCTCTCTGTCCTCTTCGCAACGGCAGTGGTCTCGTTCCATTCTGAGCTTGTGGCTGCCCGAAGAAGCTGATATTCCCAGACTGCGCGCCTTCTTCCAGACTACCAACCTGAAGCAGTTTGCAGAGGCTCCCACGGTGATCATCTTAAAGATCTGGAGGCAGGGCTTGGCTGAGATCTTCTACGACGAGTCTAATTCCTGAATCAAGAAGCGGCATCTCGTTCGGCATCCGGAGCTAAGAGTTCTCATTTTTCTCTCCCGGGTGCGATGTTCTGTCCACTCTGGGACTGAACATACTCCCGATCACTGTTCTGGCTGTTTCTGTCTACTCCGACCTCCTCTGGTATCCTCGTGGATCTCCGTTCGAAGAGGACTTGACGAAGAATCCCGCGACTCCAGCCCTGCCTGAATCAGAGCTCAGGAGCGCCCGTGGTAACTTCTTCTTCCTGTTGTTGTGGTACCGTAGCAGTCAAAACTAGAACTCAGGGACCCTATTCGCGGCCCTTCCCCGACCAGCACCACCAACCAATAAATTCCACAAAAATTGGACGTCATTCTGATCCAATACCGAAGAATTTTACACTGGTCTCATTGACAAAAAAATTCGGGAGTGGTCACAGAGGTGCCGACATTGACTGCCTATCCTCTGTTCTAGAGCACGGACAGAACTGACACCCTCCGTTTAGTTAGTTCTTAGTTCATTCTCCCCTCCCCACCTGGCGGGATTACTGCCCACAGGGTTTGAATGTAATTTTGACTTCCCTTCCCCAAGTTCAACCCCTTTGCATGGGGAGTAGTGTTGTAATCCCTTAAACAGGTTGAAGCTACACCGGCGCAGCGTGTAGGGAATCCACACTTCCCCGCTCGCCCACGTCTCCGAGCGGGATCGGTTTCTTCAAACCGGCCGAGTAAGTGCTCTATTCCTTGCTCTCATTTGGTGTTTTGTTCATTCAATATTAGTTCATAGCTCCGCTGGCCCGAGAGAGTGTGCGCCCGATCCTGTTAGCACCATTGCTTTCGAGTGGTAGCTTTGGGGAAGAGTGCGTGACCCATGCCCTCGGCACAAAGTCAGCCCCGTTGAATTAGGCCTTCATACCCTTGGGAAGAACCTTGGTCTTGCTGGCCCTCTACTAGCAAGGGCCCAGCCCTCACAACCTCCACTCGGCATCGCCGAGTTACCCCAGGTTTTGGGTGAGTGTCGGGTGAGTGGCCGCCGATATCGGTCCATTTCTTTTGCAAATTGTGCTTGCTTGTTAAGATCCAAGGTACATCGGTCTTGCGACTATCACCCCAAGGTGGTGTCACATCAATTGGTATCAGAGCAAGTTTAGACTTGCCTCTATCAAGCCTAAGTCCTAGGACCATTGCATTGAGTCAACCATCCATCTAGTCTTTCCCCTCCCTTGCATGTCCACCCGTAGTGGAGCCATGTATCGACCCGATCCATCCTCTTCGGTTCCCCCCGTGGATCCCAATCCCCAACTCAATCAAGATGCCCGTAGGGAGGAACCCCAAGGTCAAATGGACCGGGTGGATGCCACCCTTGCCACCATCCTTGCCCAACTAGAGTCCCTTTCCACTCGGCTTGCTCGGCTAGAAGAGCATGGGCCCCACCCAAGGAACAATGGTCCAAGAGCCCACCCTCCACATGCTGAAATTGATAGGGAGTATAGGAATGTTGACCCCTACCATGACTATGAGAGGCATCACCACCACCAATATAATGAAAGGCGTCCACGGGACGACCCGGACGACCCTCTCTTAAGGATGATCAAGGTAGAAGCCCCAAACTTTAACGGTTCTCATGAACCAAGTGCCTACTTAGAATGGGAGACCGCCATGGACCAATACTTTGAATGGTACCCTATGTCCGACCCAAGGAGAGTGAGGTTGGCCAAGATGCACCTCACCAAATTAGCCAAGACTTATTGGCTAAACCAAGAGGGGTTAAGGAGGGTTAGGCGAGAAGATCCTATTGACACTTGGGAAGGTATGAAGAACCAACTTAGAAGCAAGTACCTACCCCTATCCTACCACAAAATGCTCTTAGATGAGTGGCAAAGTCTCACCCAAGAAGGGAAGACCATGGTCGAATACATTGAGAAATTTGACTCCTATCTTTTGAAGTGTCAAGTTCATGAGGACCCGGCCGTCACCTTATCCCAATTTAGGAATGGGATCCAAAATCACATCAAGAGGGAACTTTTCATGAGAGATGTCAACAACCTTGAACAAGCCTACCAAATAGCTTGGGATGTTGAGCGATTCTCTAGAATCCCTAGGTTTGCCCCTCCCCGATCGACCGACCCGAAAAGCAAGGGGCCCCGAACCACCCCGGCCCCCCCTATGAAGGCCCCTAGCCCAAGTGGGAATGCCCCATTACGGCCTTACTATCCCCCTCCCACCACCACTCCAAACAAGGCCACCCCTAGCCACCCTCCTCCACGGAGGGAAGAGAGTTCCAAAGGCCCAAATGTAGGAGGGACCACCCCGGGTAGTGGGCGCCAACAATGCTATAGATGTCAAGGATTTGGACACTTCGCGGGGCAATGCCCATCTAGAGGGTTGCCTAGTTTGCTAGTTGAAGAGACTCCCCCACCCCAAGGGGAACATGAGAGCACGATTGAGGTCCATGAAGCCTCACTAGGAAGAGTACGAGACCCAATGCCATGAGTCGGGTCTAGACCACACCATGGCATCCACCGACTCCCATCTAGGAGTGATTAGATGTACCCTCACCAAACCCCAAGAGGAGGACTGGCGCCGAACCTCAATCTTTCACACCTTTGTTAAGATAGGGGGTCATGTGAGAAAAGTGATCTTAGATAATGGGAGTTGTGTCAATGCCGTGTCCCCCGACACCGTTAAGATCCTAGGGCTTGCTATCACTCCCCACCCAAGTCCATACCGGGTCTCATGGATCAACAACAATTTCATCCCGGTCGACACTCGATGCCTTGTGCCCCTCACATTCTGTTCCTACCATGGCCAAATATGGTGTGATGTTATCCCCATGGAAGTAGGTAGCATCCTACTAGGGAGACATTGGCTTTATGATGTGGATGTCACCATCTTGGGTAGGACCAACACATGCACCTTTGAGCATGAGGGAAAGACTATCCATCTTAATCCATCCCCGCCACGTCCCATGCCCAAGAGGGACACACTCCCTGAAGGACATCACCCCACCACACCACAAGTCTCGGGGAACTCCACCCCTCCAACACAATCCCTTACCCAAAATCCCAACCAAGGTGAGACATCGGGGTTGACCAAGGGTCTTCATCTCATCACCAAGAGAGAGCTTGAGGAGGAAATAGCTCAAGGGGTACCTTTATGTGCGGTGGTCATTTTTCTAGGAGAGACTACTCCCTCCAACCCCCATCCCATAGAAGTCCGGCATCTCCTAGAAGAATTTAATGATGTGTTCCCAGAGGAACTCCCGGACCAACTCCCTCCCATGCGTGATGTGCAACACGTAATTGATCTAGTTCCGAGAGCCACCCTTCCCAACCTTCCTCATTATCGCCTCAATCCCACGGAAGATGCCGAGCTTCGGAGGCAAATAGAGGAGCTCATTAGGAAGGGCTTCAACCGCATTACCAAAAGTCCATGTGCCGTACCAGACCTTCTCACTCCCAAGAAGGATGGATCATGGCGGATGTGTGTGGATAGCCGGGCCATTAATAAGATCACCGTCAAGTATAGGTTCTCCATCCCTAGGCTTGATGACATGCTTGACATGCTAGATGGAGCCACTATTTTCTCCAAGATTGACCTTAAGAGTGGCTATCACCAAGTTAGGATTAGGCCTGGAGATGAGTGGAAAATGGCCTTCAAAACCAAGGACGGCCTTTATGAGTGGTTAGTCATGCCATTTGGGCTTTCAAATGTCCCAAGTACTTTTATGTGTCTTATGACGGAGGTCCTTAGGCCGTTCATTAGGGTCTTTCTAGTGGTCTATTTTGATGATATTCTCATCTATAGTCAGTCGCAAGAGGCCCACCTTGACCACCTTAGGCAAGTTTGTACCGTCCTACGGCATGAGAGCCTATTTGTCAACCTAGGAAAGTGTCACTTCATGACCACGTCCATTACCTTCCTAGGATTTGTGGTGTCTACCAAGGGTGTCTCCATGGACCTCGAGAAGGTCCAAGCTATTCTTGATTGGCCGGAACCCCACACCCTTCATGAGCTCCGAAGCTTCCACGGGTTGGCCACATTCTATAAGAGGTTTATCCGGGGATTTAGCACCATCACCGCCCCTATCACTGATTGTCTCAAAAAGGGGACTTTTTTTTGGACCAAACCAACCTCCAAAGCCTTCCAAGGGCTTAAGGGGAAGATGACCCAAGCCCCGGTCCTATGCCTACCCAATTTCTCCAAAGTCTTCGAAGTCACATGTGATGCATCCGGGATAAGAATAGGAGGGATCCTTAGCCAAGAAGGGCACCCAGTGGCCTTCTTCAGTGAGAAGCTATGTGATGCTAGGATGAGGTACTCTACTTATGACAAGGAGTTCTATGTTGTAGTTCAGTCCCTCCGACATTGGAGGCACTACTTGTTGCCCAAAGAATTTGTCATCTTTTCCGACCAAGAGGCCCTAAAATACCTCAACTCCCAGCAAAAGTTGAATGCCCGACATGCCCGCTGGGTTGAGTACATCCAATCCTACACATTTGTAATCAAACACAAGGCAGGAAGTGAGAACCGCACAGCGGATGCACTCAGTAGGGGGGTCTATTTGTTGTCCACTATCCAAGTGGAGGTTACCGGATTTGAGAGGCTCAAGGATGAGTACCCTTGCTGCCCTGACTTTGGGCACATCTATACCACCTTGACCACCCATTCTAGTAGGGAACATGAGGGTTTTATCTTGGAGGATGGGTTCCTTTTCAAGGGGCCAAAGCTTTGCATACCACGGACCTCACTCCATGACTTCTTGGTTTGGGAGTTACATGCCGGGGGACTAGCTGGTCATTTTGGGGTTCATAAAACCATCACTCTAGTTGAGGGTCAATTCTTTTGGCCAAGTCTCAAGAGAGACGTAGCCAAGATAGTGGTCCAATGTCGTACATGTGCTTCAGCCAAACAGGTGAAGCAAAACACCGGCCTTTATACCCCTCTCCCCATCCCCGACCGTTCGTGGCAAGACTTAAGCATGGACTTTGTATTAGGCCTACCCAGGACCTAAAGGAAACATGATTCGATCTTTGTGGTAGTGGATAGATTCTCCAAGATGGCCCACTTCATCCCATGCTCCAAAACCTCCGATGCCTCCCGAGTGGCCCGATTATTCTTTGATGAGGTTGTTCGCCTCCATGGGTTACCCAAGACCATAGTCTCCGATAGGGATGTCAAGTTCACCAGCTATTTTTGGAAGACCCTTTGGCACTTGATGGGTACCCTCCTTAAATTCTCCACGGCCTACCACCCTCAAACTGATGGCCAAACCGAAGTTGTCAATCGGAGTCTAGGGAACCTCCTTAGGTGTCTTGTTGAGGATCGTCCAGGGAATTGGGATCTCATTCTACCTCAGGCTGAATTTGCATACAACGACTCTGTTAACAAGTCCATAGGGATGAGTCCCTTCGAGGCTGTACATGGGTACAAGCCAAGGAAACCCTCTGACCTCATTCCCCTTCCCCAGCATGCTAGAGTGTCTTTTTCAGCTGAGTCATTTGCCCAACACATTAGGGAGTTGCATGAAGAAATTCGCAAGCACATCAGTAAAAAGAATGAGACTTATAAGATGCAGGCTGACTCTCATCGACGCCACCAAGAGTTTTATGTGGGTGACTTTGTGATGGTGAGGACGGAGAGGCTCTCCTCCGGAGTCACCTCCAAATTGAGGCCTCGTGGGGCTGGTCCCTTCCAGGTTTTGAGGCGCATTGGCACTAACACCTATGAGATAGATCTTCCCGAGGAGTACGGAGTGAGCCCAACATTCAATGTGGCTGACCTAGTTCCATATAGGGGTCCCACGGTGGTGCCTAGTGAGGATATTGAGCATACTTCCCCCATTGAGAGAGCACCCACCCGTGAGGAGAGTCCACTAGCCCGGAGAGCCCAACATGAGCGAAATGAACGAATATTGGATGAACAGGTTGTTGTGAAGCAAGGCCCGGATTCAGAGGGGGGGTGAATGAATCCCTCTAAAAACTTTGCTCAATTAAAATCTTAAATCAACCAGATCTGCGGAATTAAAGCAAACAGCTGCAGGGATGAGAGCCCACACAGAACATCAACTAGAGTAAATCAAATGTATACGATCGGTGCTCAGGTAAACCAAATACCCACTAGACGGGAAATATAGGTCGAGCCTAAGCATGCATCTAGCGAATCAGACAGAGCAATCAAACCACGATGGACGGAAAGTTTTTAGGTGGTTCCGCCAGAAACACAGTCTGCCTACGTCCACCCCTCACTCCAAACCAGAGTGAGGCTTCCCATGCAATAGCAAGAACCGAAGACTCAGTCTGCAAATAGACGCTGCCTAACAGCTTGACAAACTGAGGGAGACAAATCCCTCACACCAAGTTCTGCAACTCACAGAAGCTTGGCACCTGGACTTGCTACCCACAAGACCAGAACCGAAGACAATCCTCCCTTCCTCCAAATCGGAGGGTAACCCACAAATAGCACACCACTACTTGCAAACCGGATAACACTTCTCCCTTCTCCTGAGTCCACATGAGGAACCCGAACTCAAAACAGAGTGTCGGAAGCACACGAAGAAAATGCAAAAATGGGCAACCAAAAGAAAAATCAAAAGGAAAAAGACAATAACAATAATCTCCAGTAAGCACGGTCGTTCTGGATTTGATCCACGAACAGACTAGACAGATCTTCAGAATGAGTAACTGCACTTTCTCTTTCTCTCTTTTTGCTTCCACAATCTCTTCCTCTAGGCTCTCTCTTCTCACTTCTCAGCTCTCTCACTCTCTGGCAACTCCTTCTTCTCGTTCTTTTTCTTCAACTGCTAGCTCTCTTTTGTTTTCTTCTAGAGGCCTCTTCTTCCTGCACCACCACTCTTTTCTATCTTGGCCCTTCCTTCTTCGAAGGGTATATAGCTTCTTATAGGAACAGGGGATCGGTAAGAATGAACCAAAAGAATTCTACGGAGACTCCCATTCATCCACGTGTTCAGGAATGAGGCTTCTTTTCCCTAGATCACGTGCCTATCATTTCTCCCCTTCCTTTCTTTTTCATGGGTCAGCCTTGTGCCTTTTAAGAGCTCAGGTGACTCTCTTGCGAAGGAAATTGTTCCCTGTAAAAGACAGAGTATTGTTTAGCTTCACTTGCAGAAATTTAGAGTTCATCACGTGGATGCAAACCTTGCACAACCTTAGGCTTATTCAAACCAGATATACACTGACAGGGAAATGCGCAAGCAGACATATCCACAGACCTAACCCAAGTGCTATAATGCTTTGCACCGAGTTGTAGTGTACGGATAGGAAGCGACAAACATGCAAGGCTGTACTGACTTCTGAAAGCAAAATGCGAGATATGCACTGAGACTAGTATAATGATAAAATGTCATACACATAGAACGGACATGCACACATATGCACGAACTTTGTATGGAAGATGCACCGAGGTAAAGATTGCACAGACTCTAAGCCACGTAGGACGCAATGTGAGACATGGGATATGCACAAAGTTTAAGACATATGAGATGCAAGGTTAGATGGACACAAGCACTGACTTTGACTAACCAGGAGATGCACGGAGTTAATGTTATTCAGAAGGGAAAGTATGCACCAGTCAGGATATGCAGTCCAAGCAGGAACTGCACCGAGCTGATAAAGAGAAGTACAAGACAAAGCTTGCACCAAGTTGTGTTTGCACTGAGATGAAGAGACTAGGTTGGGCTGACCAAGAAAGATCTGCACCGAGATGCTGGTCAGAGATGAGCTTAATCAGAGAGAGAGATACACGACAAAGCTCGCACCGAGTCAAGAGAGGCATGATGCATTAGGATGCACCGAGAAGGAGGCTTATCGACAGTATGTGAGCATGAGCAGAGCTTGCACCGAGAAGCACTTATGTGTGAGGTGCACGAAGTTGCATCGAAGGATTATGAGTGAGACACTGCATGCACTGACTATGACTTAGTCTATGACATAGCATGGACCACACGGACCATACTCAACAGATGAAATTGGAGAATTAAAGCACCAATGGCTAAGCATGATTCATCACAAAGTCATTATCAAGACTAGGGTTTCCAGACATGAGTAATCCATCATGCAAACAGTTCACAAGGATTAATCAGATATTCTAATCAGATGCACTGACCACAATTCTATCATACATGACTCAGAAATTATCATTATCAAAACCAGGGTTCCAACAATCTCCCCCTTTTTGATGATGATAACCTAAGGAGTCATGTAAGATAATTCACATAATAAATTGAGTGAAAACAATTTATGTCATGCATATAACAACCACTGTTTCAGCACAACAAGCAATACTAATCAGGTGTTAAACAGCTACCATCAGAACTCTAAGATTCATCAAAAACTTAAAGACATCCATAGGGAAGGTTTAAAGTTATCTACAAACAAAAAGTTTTAAGTTTTCTAAAAGGAATTTTTTAAAGTCAAAGTCATCCAAGATTCACAAAAAAAATCATCAGCAAAAAAGGTCATCGGCCTAGCATCAAAAAATAGATCACAGCTACTCAGCAGATCAGATTACATGACGATTCCTCTCCCCCTTTGTCATTATCAAAAACCATGAGAGCTTCTGGGGTCTCTCGAATCTCTGGGAGGTGCAGAACTTGAGCTTCCACGTTGAGGGTGTCTATCCAGGATGGAATGCTGAAGAGACTGCAAGGAGTTGGACAGTTGCTCAAAGCAGTAAAAAATTGTTCCGCTAATACTGGCCGAGAGAAAGGACATATCCGCTTGCTCTGTGAAGAATTTTTCAAGTCTGGCTACAACGGCAGCAACTTCAGATTGAGCTTGGTCCAATGATGTACGGATCTCCTGTTGACCAGTGAGGAAGGGATGATCTAGAGTCCTCATCTTCGCAAGCTCAATGTTGATATCGTAGGTCTTGTCGAGGATAGTGACAAGAGTCTTGTAAGAATTGGTCTGAGTGTTCTGAACACTTCTAACTGCCTCCCCGATTCCATCAATCAGACCTAAGAGCTTTCCTAAGAACTCTTGCATTGTATCATCTGCCCTCCGTTTTTCAGCCACAAATTGTGTCCACTGCGTATTCACTCTGAGCTCTAGAAGATGTAGTCTTGTGCTCATTTTATTCAGATAAATATTTGTGTACATAAGCTGGGAAGACACCATCTTACTCTGATTTTGAACCAAGGTTGACAGATTGTTGAGCAAATCAAAGATATTCGGCTCACTATTGGCTTCAGTAGAACTTGCAGACATAGTGCTTGAATCAGGATGCTCGACATGGTAAACCGGATGATCTTCCTCAAGGATTTGTGTATCCTCGGCAAAAGGTTCAGCTGGATCCTTAGACACTTTGCTTCCAGAAGATTCCCCCACTAGCTCTTTTCCTTTCCTTTTCTTTCCTTCTGGAACTTCTTTGCTTTTCTCGGCCTTTATTTCTTCGAGATGGACAAGTTCATCGGCCTTCCTTTTTCCTTGGGCATCTCCAGAAGGCCCCTCCTCGCTCTTGCTCTCAGAGACATTTTCTCTTTCGGTCATGCTGGTGTCTTGAGTTGGCGGCAGATGCTCCTCAGACACCTTCAATTGCCCCTTGCCCTTCATTGACGGAGAAGACATCACGGAAGATGGCGATGGAGATGAGAGCGACCCCTTTCTGGAAGGGTGAATGTAGATGTCGAAGAAGGTGAAGAGAATGTGAAGAGGCGAGTAGCAGAACAACGGAGAGGGAAAAGAAAGAACTGGAGAGGCGCTCACGGCGGAAAGTCGTGAGAGTGGGAATGAATGACTGGGCGTTTATAGGGAAACTTGAGCGACACTCTAGGGTAAAATAATATATAAAATATATTATCGCTTTTACCCGGTGCACTTTTTGTACCCAAACTACCCTTCTCGTGTATATGATATTTTTCTTCACCTCTTTATGGTCTTGGGCGTATTTAGCTTATATCTTATACGTTTGTTGCTCAAAGAGTTCATCTTTTATTGCACAGCCAATGGAGATGAACATACTCCCTTTTTACACAGAACAATGTCCAGTTAATACGATTCATCAAAATTATTCATCATTTTCATAGAATAAGTCTGGCTTACAAAAGTATGTCTTATATTGCGTTTAAGTCCTGTTTCAGCTTCCGAAGAAGGACCAAAGTCAACCATTACCATGCATTCTTTTTCTTTTCCTCTATTCTTTTTTAAAGAAAAATGAGCATTCCAGTAGGACTGGTCTTTTTACACAAGGAGACATGTTTATCAGACACCAGAGTCCCTGGTTACTCAGCATAATCTACCTTTATGCCATCTTTTATGAACAGAGATAGCTCATTTCTTCATGACATAGTTTTTAGATTTCTTTAATCTAGATAACCAGTTTCTCAGAAATTTTGCCATTGCTCTGCCATTTTAGTTATATTACTTAATGGCGTATTCCCTGGTCTACATTCATATTAGCTTAAGGACATGATTTAATAGCACTCTATAAGACAACCTCTTCTACCAGTTTATCCCAAAACTCATGATTTTCAGATTGATGAATTCATTTAGTTGGACACTTCCAGATATAGAGATGTTTTCAGCTCCATTGAAATCCTTTCAAGAGTCCTCTTGAACAAGTTACTATAAGATATAATCTTTATAGGTTGAAGATCACTCAGCAGGGAAGATCAACATTTTTATACACTACTAGGAGTGGTGATGATAGAAATAATGCACCATGGACAAAGATAATAATGTTCCATACATTGCTCCCCCTAAGTGTCAGCCCAAGGGAAAGGAATTTAGATGAGAGGAGATGGATCATTTGATGATAAAGATGAAAGATGAAGAAGTGAGCTTTCCAACAACATTGGAGTAGAGGTCGAAATTGGTGTAGGGTTGCAGACAGCTTCAATCCAAGGACATCCTTAGCTAACTCTTGACCCAACCACTTCTGACTAGACCTGACAAATTCAGCTCATCAACTCATCTTGAATACTTCTAATTTTCAAACACACAAAGTGCACCAACTACTTCATTCCACTCAGAAAAGTTCAGCTCCTTTTTGCTGAGTGCCAAGATCCCAATCAAGCATCACTTTGTTTTTCTTGCAGATACACAGAAGTGTATTCATGTTTTATTTCTTGACGCATATGCAAGCATTCAATTGACTCCTTTTAGATTTTCATACCAGTGAACTGTGTAATGAACTAACATGTAGGGAGTGTGATAATTCATGTGGCATTCCATAGTTATGCAACAGCTTCAATCATTTGCATGCATTCATCTAGATTGTAGCGCAGAGTAATGGAACAGAGTTTGGAAGACTAACCTGAAATGTGCAGACTTGGGGTTTTCTTCTTCAAATGCCTTGGTTCATTTACCCCTTTTTATTTCTTGACCAAGGCATATCTGCAACAATTTGGTCAGTTTATTCCAGCAAGAACCCAAGCAACCTTGGGTCCTGTATTAACCCTAATAGGTGTTCTGAATAATTTTTTAGCCGCATTGTCATCAAGTTTCATCAAATAGCAATTAGTCATAGAATGTCCAAATTTTCCACAATATCTACATGCACCAATAGAGTTTTTAATATTATGATGCACATTGACAGAGCCACGAACTCTAGGTGCATTTTCATGGAAGTATCTATTTCTATCATGGGGGTTGTTCCTATTTATTTTGCTAAGTTTGTTTTCCTCAACAGGATGTCTAGCATTTTTGAAATTTGCCCGCCAATTTTGAAGGTGCCAACAGTCTTTGACTGTATGGCCATGCTTTCTACAGTGAGAGCATTTGAGAGAATTTCTTCTGAGCGAGCCTGACCAGCACTCAGTGGCCTTGTGGCCAATCTTGTTATAGTTAAAGCAAGTGATGTGCTGGTTCATTGAAACAAGTTTTCTCTTAAAACCATGTTGGCTTGCAGGGAATTTAACATGATATGAATGAGGTCTTTTCTTACCATTTCCAAACCAATAATGAGCAGCAGCGTGTCCTACTTTACCACAATTAGAACATGTGACACTCTTTTTCTGAGTGACAGGGAACATGGCCTGAAGATCCCTAGCATGCATTTTTCTGGCATTCAGATCATCTGATTCCATTAAGTTGCATTCATGCATCAAGTGACCAATCTTGTTACAGTAACAACATTTCTTGAATTCTCTTTTATGTGCATGTCTAGGTGTATTAGTGTGTTTTACAGCATGCACATTTTCAATATGAGTGTGATTCAATCCTTTCTTCACATGACTGGCATTTTCCATTTTTCCAGTTTATTTCTGATTTTTCTGAACATTTGGTTATTTTTCTGAGGTAGTGGCTACATTTGATGCTTTGATAAAGCTTGTCATTATCTTATTTTTGAAAGCCTTTTTGTTGACATTGTTGTAGCCTAACCCTTCCTTTTGAGCATTCACCTTAACTCCTAACAGTCTGTCCAGATTTTCTTTTCCATCAACAAATTTAGACAAAACTTTGTTCAAATCCTGAATTTTGTTTTCAAGAGATGCAATGTGTATTTCATAACTAGCAATCTCTTGATCGCTGCAATTGACAGCTTCATTCAACACTTTGTTGGTATTTTTGTATTCTTCGATCTCCTTTCTCAGCTCATCAATTTTTTCAGTTTCATTTGTACAGATGATTTTCCCTTTTTCCAAAGTAAGAAGTCTTTCAGACATGGCATTGTTCAACAGTTTTAATTTTTCAATTTCTTCTTTAAGCTTATCATTTTGAACTAATTCATTTATTAAAACTTGATCATCTAAATTGGCTTCCTCTCTCCCTTTAAATTTAGAAGTTTCCTTCAGATCTTTTTGAAGATTTTCAATGTTTTTCTGCAACTCCATGTTTACAGATTTGATGGCTTCAATTTTTTAAGCTAACAAATTCTTCTCTTGTTCAAGTTTTCCACATTTTTCTTGGTTTTCTTTAACAGATTTTCTAAGGGAATCATTTTCAGATTTTACCTTGTTTAATTCTGAATTAACTTGTTCGAGATCCTTCAGAAGTTTCAGCAAATTTTGATTATCAGACTTACACGCATCATGCGATTGTTCCAGCTCCAAATAATTTTCATCTGTGAGATCAGAGATATTCTGACTAGTTTTCTTTTTTCAATCTTTTGTATTGTTTTCTAAGTTTTTCATGTGACTCTAGCAGATCACCATATGCATTCTGCCAATCATTCAGAGTATAACTCTCGAAGGGGTTTACCTGATCATCATCCTCGTCTCCATCTTGGTTGCTACTTTCACAGCTTCCATTAGCCATCATGCAGCTGTCCTCCCTTTTTCTATGAGCTACTTTTAGTTTCTCCAGAACGTCCTTTGCAGACCTACAGTCAAGAAGAGAAGGAAGTAAGACCTTGTCAATAGCTGCTTTCATCAGATTCAAGACTTTCTGATTTTCCTTGTGTTTTAATCTGTGACTATCGGTCCACTTGGACATTTTCTTTGGTAATCTGTGAGGACCTTGTGAAATTAATTTTCATAGATCAGGATCAGTTGTGATTACACTTCTGCGCAGACTTGCGAACCACGAATCAAAATTCGAACCGTTGAAGATCGGCGGATGAGCCATGGATCTAAGACAGCAACCGGATACGTACCACACAGACACAGGATCCACTTAGAATCGATAGATCTGGGTAGTAAGAACCTGCTCTGATACCAATTATTGTGGAGCAAGGCCCGGATTCAGAGGGGGGGTGAATGAATCCCTCTAAAAACTTTGCTCAATTAAAATCTTAAATCAACCTGATATGCGGAATTAAAGCAAACAGATGCAGGGCTGAGAGCCCACACAGAACATCAACTAGAGTAAATCAAATGTATACGATCGGTGCTCAGGTAAACCAAATACCAACTAGACGGGAAATATAGGTCGAGCCTAAGCATACATCTAGCGAATCAGACAGAGCAATCAAACCACGATGGACGGAAAGTTTTTAGGTGGTTCAGCCAGACCCACAGTCTGCCTACGTCCACCCCTCACTCCAAACCAGAGTGAGGCTTCCCTTGCAATAGTAAGAACTGCAGACTCAGTCCACAAACAGACGCTGCCTAACAGCTTGACAAACTGAGGGAGACAAATCCCTCACACCAAGTTCTGCAACTCACAGAAGCTTGGCACCTGGACTTGCTACCCACAAGACCAGAACCGGAGATAATCCTCCCTTCCTCCAAACCGGAGGGTAACCCACAAATAGCACACCACTACTTGCAAACCGGAGAACACTTCTCCCTTCTCCTGAGTCCACATGAGGAACCCGAACTCAAAACAGAGTGTCGAAAGCACACGAAGAAAATGCAAAAATGGGCAACCAAAAGAAAAATCAAAAGGAAAAAGACAATAACAATAATCTCCAGTAAGCACGGTCGTTCTGGATTTGATCCACGAACAGACTAGACAGATCTTCAGAATGAGTAACTGCACTTTCTCTTTCTCTCTTTTTGCTTCCACAATCTCTTCCTCTAGGCTCTCTCTTCTCACTTCTCAGCTCTCTCACTCTCTGGCAACTCCTTCTTCTCGTTCTTTTTCTTCAGCTGCTAGCTCTCTTTTCTTTTCTTCTAGAGGCCTCTTCTTCCTGCACCACCACTCTTTTCTATCTTGGCCCTTCCTTCTTCGAAGGGTATATAGCTTCTTATAGGAACAGGGGCTCGGTAAGAATGAACCAAAAGAATTCTACGGAGACTCCCATTCATCCACGTGTTCAGGAATGAGGCTTCTTTTCCCTAGATCACGTGCCTATCATTTCTCCCCTTCCTTTCTTTTTCATGGGTCAGCCTTGTTCCTTTTAAGAGCTCAGGTGACTCTCTTGCGAAGGAAATTATTCCCTGTAAAAGACAGAGTATTGTTTAGCTTCACTTACAGAAATTTAGAGTTCATCATGTAGATGCGAACCTTGCACAACCTTAGGCTTATTCAAACCAGATATACACTGACAGGGAAGTGCGCAAGCAGACATATCCACAGACCTAACCCAAGTGCTATAATGCTTTGCACCGAGTTGTAGTGTACAGATAGGAAACGACAAACATGCAAGGCTGTACTGACTTCTGAAAGCAAAATGCGAGATATGCACTGAGACTAGTATAATGACGAAATGTCATACACATAGAACGGACATGCACACATATGCACGAACTTTGTATGGAAGATGCACCGGGGTAAAGATTGCACAGACTCTAAGCCACGTAGGACGCAACGTGAGACATGGGATATGCACAAAGTTTAAGACATATGAGATGCAAGGTTAGATGGACACAAGCAATGACTTTGACTAACCAGGAGATGCACGGAGTTAATGTTATTCAGAAGGGAAAGTATGCACCAGTCGGGATATGCAGTCCAAGTAGGAACTGCACCGAGCTGATAAAGAGAAGTACAAGACAAAGCTTGCACCGAGTTGTGTTTGCACTGAGATGAAGAGACTAGGTTGGGCTGACCAAGCAAGATCTGCACCGAGATGCTGGTCAGAGATGAGCTTAATCAGAGAGAGAGATACACGACAAAGCTCGCACCGAGTCAAGAGAGGCATGATGCATTAGGATGCATCGAGAAGGAGGCTTATCGACAGTATGTGAGCATGAGCAGAGCTTGCACCGAGAAGCACTTATGTGTGAGGTGCACGAAGTTGCATCGAAGGATTATGAGCGAGACACTGCATGCACTGACTATGACTTAGTCTATGACATAGCATGGACCACACGGACCATACTCAACAGATGAAATTGGAGAATTAAAGCACCAATGGCTAAGCATGATTCATCACAAAGTCATTATCAAGACTAGGGTTTCCAGACATGAGTAATCCATCATGCAAACAGTTCACAAGGATTAATCAGATATTCTAATCAGATGCACTGACCACAATTCTATCATACATGACTCAGAAATTATCATTATCAAAACCAGGGTTCCAACAATCTCCCCCTTTTTGATGATGATAACCTAAGGAGTCATGTAAGATAATTCACATAATAAATTGAGTGAAAACAATTTATGTCATGCATATAACAACCACTGTTTCAGCACAACAAGCAATACGAATCAGGTGTTAAACAGCTACCATCAGAACTCTAAGATTCATCAAAAACTTAAAGACATCCATAGGGAAGGTTTAAAGTTATCTACAAACAAAAAGTTTTAAGTTTTCTAAAAGGAATTTTTTAAAGTCAAAGTCATCCAAGATTCACAAAAAAAATCATCAGCAAAAAAGGTCATCGGCCTAGCATCAAAAAATAGATCACAGCTACTCAGCAGATCAGATTACATGACGATTCCTCTCCCCCTTTGTCATTATCAAAAACCATGAGAGCTTCTGGGGTCTCTCGAATCTCTGGGAGGTGCAGAACTTGAGCTTCCACGTTGAGGGTGTCTGTCCAGGATGGAATGCTGAAGAGACTGCAAGGAGTTGGACAGTTGCTCAAAGCAGTAAAAAATTGTTCCGCTAATACTGGCCGAGAGAAAGGACATATCCGCTTGCTCTGTGAAGAATTTTTCAAGTCTGGCTACAACGGCAGCAACTTCAGATTGAGCTTGGTCCAATGATGTACGGATCTTCTGTTGACCAGTGAGGAAGGGATGATCCAGAGTCCTCATCTTCGCATGCTCAATGTTGATATCGTAGGTCTTGTCGAGGATAGTGACAAGAGTCTTGTAAGAATTGGTCTGAGTGTTCTGAACACTTCTAACTGCCTCCCCGATTCCATCAATCAGACCTAAGAGCTTTCCTAAGAACTCTTATATTGTATCATCTGCCCTCCATTTTTCAGCCACAAATTGTGTCCACTGCGTATTCACTCTGAGCTCTAGAAGATGTAGTCTTGTGCTCATTTTATTCAGATAAATATTTGTGTACATAAGCTGGGAAGACACCATCTTACTCTGATTTTGAACCAAGGTTGACAGATTGTTGAGCAAATCAAAGATATTCGGCTCACTATTGGCTTCAGTAGAACTTGCAGACATAGTGCTTGAATCAGGATGCTCGACATGGTAAACCGGATGATCTTCCTCAAGGATTTGTGTATCCTCGGCAAAAGGTTCAGCTGGATCCTTAGACACTTTGCTTCCAGAAGATTCCCCCACTAGCTCTTTTCCTTTCCTTTTCTTTCCTTCTGGAACTTCTTTGCTTTTCTCGGCCTTTATTTCTTCGAGATGGATGAGTTCATCGGCCTTCCTTTTTCCTTGGGCATCTCCAGAAGGCCCCTCCTCGCTCTTGCTCTCAGAGACATTTTCTCTTTCGGTCATGCTGGTGTCTTGAGTTGGCGGCAGATGCTCCTCAGACACCTTCAATTGCCCCTTGCCCTTCATTGACGGAGAAGACATCACGGAAGATGGCGATGGAGATGAGAGCGACCCCTTCCTGGAAGGGTGAATGTAGATGTCGAAGAAGGTGAAGAGAATGTGAAGAGGCGAGTAGCAGAACAACGGAGAGGGAAAAGAAAGAACTGGAGAGGCGCTCACGGCGGAAAGTCGTGAGAGTGGGAATGAATGACTGGGCGTTTATAGGGAAACTTGAGCGACACTCTAGGGTAAAATAATATATAAAATATATTATCGCTTTTACCCGGTGCACTTTTTGTACCCAAACTACCCTTCTCGTGTATATGATATTTTTCTTCACCTCTTTTATGGTCTTGGGCGTATTTAGCTTATATCTTATACGTTTGTTGCTCAAAGAGTTCATCTTTTATTGCACAGCCAATGGAGATGAACATACTCCCTTTTTACACAGAACAATGTCCAGTTAATACGATTCATCAAAATTATTCATCATTTTCAAAGAATAAGTCTGGCTTACAAAAGTATGTCTTATATTACGTTTAAGTCCTGTTTCAGCTTCCAAAGAAGGACCAAAGTCAACCATTACCATGCATTCTTTTTCTTTTCCTCTATTTTTTTTTAAAGAAAAATGAGCATTCTAGTAGGACTGGTCTTTTTACACAAGGAGACATGTTTATCAGACACCAGAGTCCCTGGTTACTCAGCATAATCTACCTTTATGCCATCTTTTATGAACAGAGATAGCTCATTTCTTCATGACATAGTTTATAGATTTCTTTAATCTAGATAACCAGTTTCTCAGAAATTTTGCCATTGCTCTGCCATTTTAGTTATATTACTTAATGGCGTATTCCCTGGTCTACATTCATATTAGCTTAAGGACATGATTTAAAAGCACTCTATAAGACAACCTCTTCTACCAGTTTATCCCAAAACTCATGATTTTCAGATTGATGAATTCATTTAGTTGGACACTTCCAGATATAGAGATGTTTTCAACTCCATTGAAATACTTTCAAGAGTCCTCTTGAACAAGTTACTATAAGATATAATCTTTATAGGTCGAAGATCACTCAGCAGGGAAGATCAACATTTTTATACACTACTAGGAGTGGTGATGATAGAAATAATGCACCATGGACAAAGATAATAATGTTCCATACATTGCTCCCCCTAAGTGTCAGCCCAAGGGAAAGGAATTTAGATGAGAGGAGATGGATCATTTGATGATAAAGATGAAAGATGAAGAAGTGAGCTTTCCAAAGACATTGGAGTAGAGGTCGAAATTGGTGTAGGGTTGTAGACAGCTTCAATCCAAGGACATCCTTAGCTAACTCTTGACCCAACCACTTCTGACTAGACCTGACAAATTCAGCTCATCAACTAATCTTGAATACTTCTAGTTTTCAAACACACAAAGTGCACCAACTACTTCATTCCACTCAGAAAAGTTCAGCTCCTTTTTGCTGAGTGCCAAGATCCCAATCAAGCATCACTTTGTTTTTCTTGCAGATACACAGAAGTGTATTCATGTTTTATTTCTTGACGCATATGCAAGCATTCAATTGACTCCTTTTAGATTTTCATACCAGTGAACTGTGTAATGAACTAACATGTAGGGAGTGTGATAATTCATGTGGCATTCCATAGTTATGCAACAGCTTCAATCATTTGCATGCATTCATCTAGATTGTAGCGCAGAGTAATGGAATAGAGTTTGGAAGACTAACCTAAAATGTGCAGACTTGGGGTTTTCTTCTTCAAATGCCTTGGCTCATTTACCCCTTTTTATTTCTTGACAAAGGCATATCTGCAACAATTTGGTCAGTTTATTCCAGCACGAACCCAAGCAACCTTGGGTCCTGTATTAACCCTAACAGGTGTTCTGAATAATTTTTTAGCCGCATTGTCATCAAGTTTCATCAAATAGCAATTAGTCATAGAATGTCCAAATTTTCCACAATATCTACATGCACCAATAGAGTTTTTAATATTATGATGCACATTGACAGAGCCACGAACTCTAGGTGCATTTTCATGGAAGTATCTATTTCTATCATGGGGGTTGTTCCTGTTTATTTTGCTAAGTTTGTTTTCCTCAACAGGATGTCTAGCATTTTTGAAATTTGCCCGCCAATTTTGAAGGTGCCAACAGTCTTTGACTGTATGGCCATGCTTTCTACAGTGAGAGAATTTGAGAGAATTTATTCTGAGCGAGCCTAACCAGCACTCAGTGGCCTTGTGGCCAATCTTGTTACAGTTAAAGCAAGTGATGTGCTGGTTCATTGAAACAAGTTTTCTCTTAAAACCATGTTGGCTTGCAGGGAATTTAACATGATATGAATGAGGTCTTTTCTTAGCATTTCCAAACCAACAATGAGCAGCAGTGTGTCCTACTTTACCACAATTAGAACATGTGGCACTCTTTTTCTAAGTGACAGGGAACATGGCCTGAAGATCCCTAGCATGCATTTTTCTAGCATTCAGATCATCTGATTCCATTAAGTTACATTCATGCATCAAGTGACCAATCTTGTTACAGTAACAACATTTCTTGAATTCTCTTTTATGTGCATGTCTAGGTGTATTAGTGTGTTTTACAGCATGATCATTTTCAATATGAGTGTGATTCAATCCTTTCTTCACATGACTGGCATTTTCCATTTTTCCAGTTTGTTTCTGATTTTTCTGAACATTTGGTTGTTCATTTTCTGAGGTAGTGGCTACATTTGATGCTTTGATAAAGCTTGTCAATATCTTATTTTTGAAAGCCTTTTTGTTGACATTGTTGTAGCTTAACCCTTCCTTTTGAGCATTCACCTTAACTCCTAGCAACCTGTCCAAATTTTCTTTTCCATCAACAAATTTAGACAAAACTTTGTTCAAATCCTGAATTTTGTTTTCAAGAGATGCAATGTGTATTTCATAACTAGCAATCTCTTGATCGCTGCAATTGATAGCTTCATTCAACACTTTGTTGGTATTTTTGTATTCTTCGATCTCCTTTCTCAGCTCATCAATTTTTTCAGTTTCATTTGTACAGATGATTTTCCCTTTTTCCAAAGTAAAAAGTCTTTCAGACATGGCATTGTTCAACAGTTTTAATTTTTCAATTTCTTCTTTAAGCTTATCATTTTGAACTAATTCATTTATTAAAACTTGATCATCTGAATTGGCTTCCTCTCTCCCTTTAAATTTAGAAGTTTCCTTCAGATCTTTTTGAAGATTTTTAATGTTTTTCTGCAACTCCATGTTTACAGATTTGATGGCTTCAATTTTTAAGCTAACAAATTCTTCTCTTGCTCAAGTTTTCCACATTTTTCTTGGTTTTCTTTAACAGATTTTCTAAGGGAACATTTTCAGATTTTACCTTGTTTAATTCTGAATTAACTTGTTCGAGATCCTTCAGAAGTTTCAGCAAATTTTGATTATCAGACTTACACGCATCATGCGATTGTTCCAGCTCCAAATAATTTTCATCTGTGAGATCAGAGATATTCTGACTAGTTTTCTTTTTCAATCTTTTGTATTGTTTTCTAAGTTTTTCATATGACTCTAGCAGATCACCATATGCATTCTGCCAATCATTCAGAGTATAACTCTCGAAGGGGTTTACCTGATCATCATCCTCGTCTCCATCTTGGTTGCTACTTTCACAGCTTCCATTAGCCATCATGCAGCTGTCCTCCCTTTTTCTATGAGCTACTTTTAGTTTCTCCAGAACGTCCTTTGCAGACCTGCAGTCAAGAAGAGAAGGATGTAAGACCTTGTCAATAGCTGCTTTCATCAGATTCAAGACTTTCTGATTTTCCTTGTGTTTTAATCTGTGACTGTCGGTCCACTTGGACATTTTCTTTGGTAATCTGTGGGGACCTTGTGAAATTAATTTCCATAGATCAGGATTAGTTGTGATTACACTTCTGCGCAGACTTGCGAACCACGAATCAAAATTCGAACTGTTGAAGATCGACGGATGAGCCATGGATCTAAGACAGCAACCGGATACGTACCACACAGACACAGGATCCACTTAGAATCGATAGATCTGGGCAGTAAGAACCTGCTCTGATACCAATTGTTGTGGAGCAAGGCCCGGATTCAGAGGGGGGGTGAATGAATCCCTCTAAAAACTTTGCTCAATTAAAATCTTAAATCAACCTGATATGCGGAATTAAAGCAAACAGATGCAGGGCTGAGAGCCCACACAGAACATCAACTAGAGTAAATCAAATGTATACGATCGGTGCTCAGGTAAACCAAATACCCACTAGACGGGAAATATAGGTCGAGCCTAAGCATACATCTAGCGAATCAGACAGAGCAATCAAACCACGATGGATGAAATGTTTTTTGGTGGTTCGGCCAGACCCACAGTCTACCTACGTCCAACCCTCACTCCAAACCAGAGTGAGGCTTCTCTTGCAATAGCAAGAATCGCAGACTCAATCTGCAAACAGACGCTGCCTAACAGCTTGACAAACCGAGGGAGACAAATCCCTCACACCAAGTTCTGCAACTCACAGAAGCTTGGCACCTGGACTTGCTACCCACAAGACCAGAACCGGAGACAATCATCCCTTCCTCCAAACCGGAGGGTAACCCACAAATAGCACACCACTACTTGCAAACCGGAGAACACTTCTCCCTTCTCCTGAGTCCACATGAGGAACCCGAACTCAAAACAGAGTGTCGGAAGCACACGAAGAAAATGCGAAAAGGGGCAACCAAAAGAAAAATCAAAAGGAAAAAGACAATAACAGTAATCTCCAATAAGCACGGTCGTTCTGGATTTGATCCACAAACAGACTAGACAGATCTTCAGAATGAGTAACTGCACTTTCTCTTTCTCTCTTTTTGCTTCCACAATCTCTTCCTCTAGGCTCTCTCTTCTCACTTCTCAGCTCTCTCACTCTCTGGCAACTCCTTCTACTCGTTCTTTTTCTTCAGCTGCTAGCTCTCTTTTCTTTTCTTCTAGAGGCCTCTTCTTCCTGCACCACCACTCTTTTCTATCTTGGCCCTTCCTTCTTCGAAGGGTATATAGCTTCTTATAGGAACAAGGGCTCGGTAAGAATGAACCAAAAGAATTCTACGGAGACTCCCATTCGTCCATGTGTTCAGGAATGAGGCTTCTTTTCCCTAGATCACGTGCCTATCATTTCTCCCCTTCCTTTCTTTTTCATGGGTCAGCCTTGTGCCTTTTAAGAGCTCAGGTGACTCTCTTGCGAAGGAAATTGTTCCCTGTAAAAGACAGAGTATTGTTTAGCTTCACTTGCAGAAATTTAGAGTTCATCACGTGGATGCGAACCTTGCACAACCTTAGGCTTATTCAAACCAGATATACACTGACAGGGAAATGCGCAAGCAGACATATCCACAGACCTAACCCAAGTGCTATAATGCTTTGCACCGAGTTGTAGTGTACGGATAGGAAGCGACAAACATGCAAGGCTGTACTGACTTCTGAAAGCAAAATGCGAGATATGCACTGAGACTAGTATAATGACGAAATGTCATACACATAGAACGGACATGCACACATATGCACGAACTTTGTATGGAAGATGCACCGAGGTAAAGATTGCACAGACTCTAAGCCACGTAGGACGCAACGTGAGACATGGGATATGCACAAAGTTTAAGACATATGAGATGCAAGGTTAGATGGACACAAGCACTGACTTTGACTAACCAGGAGATGCACGGAGTTAATGTTATTCAGAAGGGAAAGTATGCACCAGTCGGGATATGCAGTCCAAGCAGGAACTGCACCGAGCTAATAATGAGAAGTACAAGACAAAGCTTGCACCGAGTTGTGTTTGCACTGAGATGAAGAGACTAGGTTAAGCTGACCAAGAAAGATCTGCACCCAGATGCTGGTCAGAGATGAGCTTAATCAGAGAGAGAGAGATACACGACAAAGCTCGCACCGAGTCAAGAGAGGCATGATGCATTAGGATGCACCGAGAAGGAGGCTTATCGACAGTATGTGAGCATGAGAAGAGCTTGCACCGAGAAGCACTTATGTGTGAGGTGCACGAAGTTGCATCGAAGGATTATGAGCGAGACACTGCATGCACTGACTATGACTTAGTCTATGACATAGCATGGACCACACGGACCATACTCAACAGATGAAATTGGAGAATTAAAGCACCAATAGCTAAGCATGATTCATCACAAAGTCATTATCAAGACTAGGGTTTCCAGACATGAGTAATCCATCATGCAAACAGTTCACAAGGATTAATCAGATATTCTAATCAGATGCACTGACCACAATTCTATCATACATGACTCAGAAATTGTCATTATCAAAACCAGGGTTCCAACACAGGTCACTACCACCAGGATCAAGGTGTACGAGCGCTATCTCATCAGGTGGAAGGATCGACCTCCTTCGGAGGATTCGTGGGTGAGTCGAGAAGATCTCCAGCGGCTGGATCCCGACCTTCTCGAGCAGTACCACAGCAGAATGGACCCCTACTCGATGGAGTCGAGCTCTTCCAGCCCAGGGGATTTGATGGAGGCATCACCTACGACTCCCTCTGGCTCGGGTCGTCGTCACACTCCGGAGTTGTGTGAGCTCGGGCATCACTCTATGTGGGCCCAATTATCCATTTTTAGCTTTCTATTTGAGTCATTTGATGTATTTTCCCTTTTATTTGAGTCATTTTCCTAGGTCTTTGATTTATTTACCTAAGTTTGAGTGTCATTAGGTTGGTTAGTTGGTTAATGGGCCCAATTCATTGGGCTAGGCCTAAGGGTGCCCCCTACCCCCTTGGTTATTTGTCATTGTATCAACAGTCGGAGACTTATTGTAAAATGTGGGTTGCCTATATATAGGACCCCCATTCCCCCCATTTTATGTGAATAAAAGTTGCCATTTTATGAGTTCAAAATTCAAGTTTCTTGTGGAGAGAATCCATTAGTGGGGTGAGAATCCCTAGGGAGAGAATCCCACCCACCCCTCTCTTTCTCTTTCCCCCCTTCCCCAAATTCAAATCTCACCACTCTCCTCCACCTCATCCTCCACCCAAGCTTCCACCTCCACTACTTTTCCACTCCCCTAGGTGCCATCATTCCCCTCCCACCAAATCCCACCAAATATCTCCCCTCCCTAGGAGAATATTGTTCTTCCCAACACAATCCTCTCTCTTCCCCATGCAATCTTCCAACTCCCAAGAGAAGTTTGAATATTTTCCCCTCCACTCTCTCCTCCCACAAGCCCTAGACTACCCCAAATAGGGAAACCATCATCCCTCTTCCCCTCCCTCCTAGTCCCAAATTCATAGCTCACTCTCTCACCACCTGCTAGACCACCTCCCTGCCCCCATTCTCCCCCTCCCTCACCTTGGTTTGCCCCCTTCCATACCCCCTAACACCCAAGGGTTGCCTCCACACCCATCCACCCCCTTTCCCCTCCCATTTACCTCATCTCCCACCTCCCATCTCCAACCTGCACTTCTCAGTTCGCAGGCAGCAGAGTACTAGCATCTTGCAGATTCAGCCACGATGTCATCCCGATGTCCCTGGAAGTCCAAGTGGTACCGTTGGAAGCGTCTCTCCGTCCTCTTCGCAACGGCAGTGGTCTCGTTCCATTCTGAGCTTGTGGCTACCCGGAGGAGCTGATCTCCCCAGACTGTGTGCCTTCCTCCAGACTACCAACCTGAAGCAGTTTGCAGAGGCTCCCACGGCCATCATATTGAAGATCTGGAGGCGGGGCTTGGCTGAGATCTTCTATGACGAGTCTAATTCCTGAATCAAGAAGCAGAACCCCGTTCGGCATCCGGAGCTAAGAGTTCTCATTTTTCTCCCCCGGGTGCGCTGTTCTGTCCACTCTGGGACTGAACATACCTCCGATCACTATTCAGGCTGTTTCTGTCTACTCCGACCTCCTCTGGTGTCCCCGTGGATCTCCGTTCGAAGAGGACTCGAGAATGGATCCAGAAACTCCAGCCCCGCCTGAATCAGAGCTCAGGAGCGCCCGTGGTAACTTCTTCTTCCTGTTGCTGTGGTACCGTAGCAGTCAAAACCAGAACTCAGGGACCCTGTTCGCGACCCTTCCCCGACCAGCACCGCCAACCAGGAAATTCCACAAAAATTGGACGTCAACCTGATCCAATCCCGAAGAATTTTCCACTAGTCTCGTTGACAACAAAATTCGGGAGTGGTCGCAGCGGCGCCGACATCGACTGCCTATCCTCTGTTCCAGAGCGCGGACAGAACCGACACCCTCCGTTTAGTTAGTTCTTAGTTCATTCTCCCCTCCCCGCCTGGCCGGCTTACTGCCCCTCCTTGTGGGAGGTAGTGTTTGAATGTAATTTTGACATCCCTTTCCCAAGTTCAACCCCCTTGCATGGGGAGTAGTGTTGTAATCCCTTAAATAGGTTGAAGCTACACCGGCGCAGCGTGTGGGGAATCCACGCTTCCCCGCTCGCCCACGTCTCCGAGCGGGATCGGTTTCTTCAAACCGGTCGAGTAAGTGCTCTATTCCTTGCTCTCATTTGGTGTTTTGTTCATTCAATATTAGTTCATATCTCCGCTGGCCCGAGAGAGTGTGCGCCCGATCCTGTTAGCACCGTTGCTTTCGAGTGGCCGCTGTGGGGAAGAGTGTGTGACCCATGCCCTCGGCACAAAGTCAGCCCCATTGAATTGGGCCTTTATACCCTTGGGAAGAACCTTGGCCTTGCTGGCCCTCTGCCATCAAGGGCCCAGCCCTCACAACCTCCACTCGGCATCACCGAGTTACCCCGGGTTTTGGGTGAGTGTCGGGTGAGTGGCTGCCGATATCGGTCCATTTCTTTTGCAAATTGTGCTTGCTTGTTAAGATCCAAGGTACATCGGTCTTGCGACTATCACCCCAAGGTGGTGTCACATCAGTGGAGGAGGAGGGCGACGCCACTACCTGGAGGAGGAAGAAGAAGCCGCAGAGATCGTCTTCCACGAACTAGAGCTTCAATCTGGAGGCCGCTGCTGCTGCTCTCCACGATTTGCGGTTTTGGGCATTTCGTTCTACAACCCCGGCTGCTCCCACTCTGCGATTCATCATTTCCAACACACCCTACCTTCTTTTGAAGGAATTCTTGGGATATTCAAAGGGGGAAACATTATATATCTTCTATCCACTTACTTGTGATATCCCTTTTAATTAAAGCATAGTGTTGAGCATATCAATTAATCTGTTCTTGGTGTTTGCAGATATGATAGGAGCTTCGATTTGAAGGAACACACATTTAATCTTCAAGAAGGAAGATCGTCTGCTCCGACTACTTTCGGATTCAGCTTTCTCCAACCTAAGCTTTAAGAAAGATCTGCTTATTTCTATTGGAGAACCAAGGAGATATTTCTACATCCTCTTGATGTTTATTTCCATGAGTGCTTCATAGTTTATCTTCATACTGCTATGGGCGTTATTGTACATCTTCTTGTTGTTTTAAACTCAATATATTATTGTGTGTGTGGACGGAGCTGTGACTCCATGTGGTTCAGTGTCTGGGGCATGTTCCCCGACGTTGTGTGTGTGTGTGTGTTCCAGTGGCAGCGTGTTGGGGCTTGTCCCCGTGTGTGTATTACTGTGGAAGCAGCGTGTGTGATTGGGGTTCATCCTCGTGTTACTATGTTTCATAGCGTGGAGTGAAGCCTCACCCGGTTGGGTGAGGGGTGGACGTAGGGAGCCCGTCGTGGTCCCGAACCACTTAAAAGTCCTTGTGTCTTGTGTGATTGCATGTGTGATTGTCATTTCCTCTATCTCCATTCACAGGTCCATTATCCAGGTTTTTAATTCACTACACTGTCACACACTGCTACCTCCGTTATCTGTGCTGAGCTTAATTTCCTTGTTTAGTTGCATTAACTATCCGTGTGAGATCGGAAAGTTTGAGAGAACACTGTAATCTCACTTGAGTTTTAGTTAATCAACGCTGTTAGATTTACTTCCGTTGTAATTAGTTAAGAAAGTTCTTAAAATCCGCCATCTCGGCAAGGGGACAATTCAACCCCCCTTCTTGTCCGCCATCTCTCTGGGCTAACACGAGCCATCTGGTACTCCGCATTACTCACGATGGGTGCGTGCGTGGTTTTTAGTGTTCACGTTTAGTGAACCCCGACTAGTCGTAGCTTTCCTACGCAGGCGTGTGCGGACCCACTTTGGAGTGGTGGAGAGCGTGACCTGAGAGAGACGATTTTTAGGCTGGTTATCGTAGGGCCCCCACGCGCAGCCGAGTCCGGGCTTCGGGGGAAGAACCAGCTAGAGGGTCAGACCTAGGGCACATGGTCTATGTGTGCACAAGTGGCTGGGAGCTTCGGACCCGCGCTGACTGTTGACATGTTTTTCCCACTTACCGTCTCAAGGGTTTCTCCCGTTCCTTCCACTAAAACAATGTGAGGAATATATATATATATGAACGGTGGGAACGAACAAAGATACACAAACATGTGATCGCCACCAAGATGCCGAGCGTGATGGACACGTCGTACCTTGGAAAAAGAGAAAGGAACTTGCCTTATGAGCAGCGCTGGGAGGATGTACGGTCGATGAAGCACCGCATGTTATGATGAGCGGCCGCACGACAGACCATCTAAAGGCGCTGCAAAGAACACGGGATGAAGGACTACTGGCAGATGAACGGCACCAACACGACCGCAGGACGAAGAAGCATGGTCCAGGACCCACCGCCCATCTTCTTGAACGGCCAGTTGAGAACCGCCTAAAGCTGCCACGCCGTAAGTTGCAAAGGTCCAACCTCCACCCTTTCCAGTCTGCCAGAAAGGATGGGCCTCGCGTTAGTGTGTTGCTGACCTGCAAAATGACGTGTAGAACACCAAGAAAAACCCGAATTAAAACTAGAAGGTGTAGTAATACTCAAACAGACGGAAATGAACATGACTAAATGAAGTGGGGGATACCTGGGAAGTTTTAAACCCATGGGGGCGTCAGAAAACATGGAAGGGTGTGTGCAAGGTGCAAGGGAATAGTGGAAATATGGAAGCAACGTGGAGGATGTGATGCATGCAAACGAGAAAGAACAACGAGACTGAATGGACTAATGACTCAACAACCACTACTCCCTGAACCGGAGGCCTGTGTGGATGTAGAAGGCCTATCTCCTTGGCGCTAGGTCGCTCAAAGATTCGGCAGCGCTTCGCCGTCAACCAAAAATCTCCCCCCTTTCGAAGCCGGGCCTCGTGGTCTATTTATAGAGCACCTAAAGTCCTACCTCGAAATTAGGGTTTCTAACCATTTTCAGGTCAAGATTATCAAATAAAATATGAAGATAATTCAATTATCCTTCACCTGGAAGAAACGACGCTCAAAATGGTTAAGGATTCGCGGAGAAATCATCGGAGAAAGTTTGGGAGAAAAGCCACAAATGATAGGAAAAGGCCTTAACTACTTTCTGGTCTGAGAGGATAAACAGTCTCACGATAGACCGCACAAATTATGAGCGGCCAGACATGTGCCGTCCATCCCTGTCGGTGGAAATTCAAATAAATCATGAGATAATTAATTTATCCACTAAACTGGCTGATAAATTCGCCGCTGGACTCTCTCATGGTTGAACGGCTCTTGGGAAACCGCTTAAGCCTGTCGGTGATAAATCACAAATAAGAAGATAAATAGGTAATTATCTGAATGGCCAACCGACGCTAGGACTCTTGAGAGATAAACGGCTCCGTATGTACCGCACAATGGACTTATGCGGCTGAGCGTGGGCCGTATATGTGCTTGTCGGTGATAATTCAGGAAATCAGCTAAATATCCCATAAATATATGGACGGCCAAGTATCAACCGCACATAGGGTTGAACGGCTAGAGGTTGACCGCACATGTACATGGGTCCTTGAAATTCATAGAAAAGCTCAATCAACCAAAACCAAGGCCCATTAAGCCCTGAATCAACTCAGACCTAACCAGGGAGGGAGGATGCCCATAAAATTGGCCCAGAATATGCCAGAAAATAGCTCAGCGAGTGATGGACAACTCGAGGCATCAATAAATGGGAGTAAGAGAAATGACCCAACTTATCGGTAAAAAATGGGTGTCAACAGATGCCCCTCCTTAACATCCTCTTTGCAGGGGAGTGAGCGGAGGTGAAGGGAAAGCGAAATGGAACATGGAGATGAAGCGGAAATGAAGCGGAGTGGACCGAAAAGCGGGCGTTAAGGTAAAATGACACCCATTTTGCCAACAAGCGATAGGAATCTTCCTAAAAACTCTGAACCATCCACAAGGGACCATTAGACTAAAAGTGACACCGGTCTGGAGGAACTAAATAAAAGGAAACACACGATCAACCTCATGGGGGACACAATCCCGCGAACCAATGAGGAGACCGGAATAAGCAGCGAAAAAAAGTGAAGAAACAGACTAAAACTCCAGACGGGGACCTCTTAATCAACCAAACCAAGCGAATCGACCAAAGAGAACCTTCCAATTCAAAGTGGAATTGTTCCTCTTACCCAAGCACTGAACGCACAGCCAACCATCACTGATGGGACATTATTCAGACAAACCATGGGTCATGAATGCTCAAAAAGATGTGTATGATGCATGCTGGGCTAAAATAAAAGAAATCGTTAAAACAAATGCGAAGAAAGATTAAAATATAAAATACTCGAGAATAATATTGCCAGACTGGGAGATTCAGAGTCAAGACACTATCCGCAACCACAGCGTGCAGGATAGAACCATCCTCCCCAGGACATCCCAACCTAACGGCTTATCCGGAGATAAAACGCGTGAACCTGGATCATCATCGTTTTTGTTGAAGGGGAACATCAGATCCTCGAACACGTAGATAACCAACAGATTCTCGAGATAATACAGCATAGTACCATATAGTAATGTAATAAGAGAGGTAGGGATAGAAGGCCAAACCTGACTTACCTGTGCAGGCGAAGTGGCAAGAAAACGGTGATACTGCAAGAAATGTCAGTAGCAAGATTGGCAATAATATCATGAAACAACCAGATTTACCCATTAAACATATGAAGTGTAGCAACATGGTTCAATCCATTGATTTCAACAAAGAACGGCTGATATAATACCGCCCAAGGACAAACACGGCTCCAGACAATCCGTGTAAGAGCAGAGAATTTGAACGTGAGATCAAGTAGTGGACGGCCCAGGTTCATGATGCGGGACGAGACACGGACACGACAAGCTCGCGATCATCCCTTAACGAGGGAAGCGTCGGACGTGCGTGGTTGAGAAACCGGCAAGAGCTAGGGTGGTCGGCTCGCACTTTCGTGCCCGGATCGGGCCACGGGACGGTCTCGCTCACTCTCTCGCAGCAGCGGTGATATGAAATTATAGCGAGCTAGGTCCTAAAACATGCTCTCTAGCAGTGGCATAAACAAGCATATATGAAAATTAAGCAAAATGCCAAGTAAGGGAGCGAATGCGATACCTCCACGCGCTCGGCGTGGGGACGACGGGCCCGGCCGAACTCGTGCTCCAGGGACAGTTAATACATGAATATTACAGCAATGGAAATATGTCCACTCCACGCAGGGAGGTAAAGGGTGACACAACGGGGCCCGGGAGGACCGAATACGGGTTGACGGGCGGCTTTCCGCGTAGCTTCGGCAGCACCCGAACTAGTGACGGTGGGGCCCACGTGCTGTCCGGAGGGGCCGTGTGGGACCCGGTGTCACCACTATGGTGGGGACACTGGTGGAAGCGATCCCCGGGCTGGCGGCACGCTGGAACGTCGCCCGGAGGTCGGGCGGCTCCGATCGGCACCCGTCGGGTTTGCTATCCACGGACTGGTTGCTGCTGTTTTGTAGAGCGCGCTCCGGCGAGAACGGACGCTGCGATCAGCCCCGACGTCGGATCGACACGAGACTGGCACCGTTGGAAAGCTAGCTTGAAGTTCTTCAACATAGGCCTAAAGATCTGGCCTGGATCTGCTCGGATCTTGACTTATGGAATTTTTAATCTTCTGTTGTACAGTTCCTGAAATCACAGGTCAGCAAAGAACTTGACAGTGGATTGCCTTTGACCGTGAGGTAGACGTCCAAATCTGGGGTTTTGTTCTTCAGAAAAGATGTGGGAATTTGAGCTGGGAAGACAGAAAAATTTGTTTGGACCCATTTGGATGTGTCTATGATTTTCTGTGATTTGTTTAGTGGACGAAGGTCGGATCTGGGATCTGGCTGAAAGTACTATAGCTTCGGTAGAACATGAATTTTTAAAAATGGGTAGAAGGTGATAAAAATTAAATAAAAATTGTGGTGGTAGGGGACGATGGAAAGAACACCCAGTTAAATTGGGAGGTCTAACAAAAATCAATAGGGTGGTCGAAGGTGGAGAGCTCAGGGCTACTATCACTGTAGACAGTGACAGAATAGATCTGAGATTGAGAGTTGAATGAAAAGGTAAAAATATGAAACGGTGGATTTTGAACCTCAATATTTTTGTGGAGAAGGGACTAGAAGATAGGAACCAACCCTCAAAATTTCAAATCGATCAGAACTCGTGGCGGGCTTCAGGAATTCTTGAACTACACCTCTATCCAGTAGGATAGAAACTTGATGACGATTCCACGGCGGCTCGAAGGCGGCACGAACGGCGGCGGCGGCGGCACAGACGATCACCGGAGGTTGAGAGGGGATGATAGAAGAGGGATACACTCTAGATCTGGGGTTGGGGAAGGAAGAACAGCAAGGGGGGAGAGAGGGGCGCACCAAGCTCCTTGAACACTCACAAAAATTCTGATTTTTTCCATTGAATTTCTCATGAAAAATACAACATTATATAGGCTAGGTCTCTAACTAATTCTAGACCCTTGGATCAAGGGTTGATGATTGAAGGGCTGGGATGTGGTTTGAACAACCACATTAAATCCCAATATAATACATGGTTCGCCCCCCCCCCCCCCTTAAAGAAGGCTATTTAGATTTGTCTTCTTTATTTAAATCTAGGTCCAAGTCCAAGATTGGACCATGGACCAGCCACCTTGGGCCCGGGAGTCCAAGTGGACCAATAAGGAGGGGGGAGGGGGCCCCTGCAGGGCCTACATGCACTTTTGCAAAGAAACCCAATGGCCTTTTGCAAATAAACCCACTAAGACCTACAATTGTGTACCCATATATCACGAGGGTATTCATACAAATACAAAAGGACGTAAATGTAAACACAATGTGAGCGGGTTGTCGTTGATGTCCCCATCAGTTCAACCGCCAACTAGTTGAACGGCCATAATATTGCCGCTCTTCAGCAAGGTACCGGTGGATAACGAACGGCTAGGAACGAACCGCTTACACGTTGGACGGTCTATAGTTAGACCGCACAACTTCTGGAATTTCGAAGGCCTAAAACCCTTCATCTCCCTCCCTCCACCGTGACCCACAGTGGAAGGAAGGAGTGTGAAGGGCCAACCGAGCCTTCCCCCACCCTAATTCTCACACTCACACGCTCCCTCCTAATCTCTCCCCTCGTCCTCAATCTCCCCCTCCCAATGCGAACCAAGCATCAGGCCTCCCGCCCCGCCATGGTTGGAGAAGAAGCACCACCGCCGCTGCAACAGGCGGCCGTCGTCACAGAGGAGGTAGCCGCAGAACCGCCGCCAACTAACCCTGAGGGGCCAGAGGTGCCGGCAATCGAAGGGGTGACAGAACATATGGCCGAAGCGGCCGCTGCAGAGGATGTCGAAGCGCCACCGTCCACGACGGCGAGGGTGAAGACGCCGCGGGACCCCTAGGTAGGCCTCCCCTTAACTCTAGCCATTTTTTTCAATTTTAAGTGATGCATGTTAGTCCTAGGGCAACCACGGGGGAATCAGACAGCTTAGGAACCGGTTTGGGGGCCTGTGGACGTCGAAAAATGTCGATGAGGATCATACGGCATGCATGTCTCGACACTCGAGAGCGAGCCAAAGATGAAAATGCAGAATAAACCTCATGTCTCGCCCGATCAGGACGAGAACTTGCTTGATGGTCTGCTACCCGTTACGGAAGCCCCCCCAGGCGGAAGACGCGGCCACAACTCTCTGACCGATCGTGCCGAGAGCTGAATCAGAGGAAAAATCGGGAACTCTGGCACAGTCTCGGCATATGCCGAAAGTCACGCAAAGCCTTGGATCGAGCCCCAGAAGCTGCGAACGAAAAATTGCGGAAGCCATGCATCGCGACTAAAACATTCCGAGGACGCCAACGTTCGTATAGGTAGCCGTGACTTCAAAAAGAATTCATTCGGTGCTTAAAACGGCGTGACAAGTCCCTTAATCGGCGCGCCCCCCTTGTGTTGCATTAAAACGGCGCGCCCCTCCTTGCTTTGGTCATCCGGCGCGCTCCTGGTTGAAGGGGCCATCCCCCTTTGATGCTTAAAACAGTGCCCCTCCTTGATTTGGTCATCCGACGCGCTTCTGGTTGAAGGGGTCATCCCCCTTTGATGCTTAAAATGGCGCCACACTTGCCTGAAAGCTAAACCGGCGCGCCAATTGCACTTGGGTTTAAACCAGCGTGGGCACTGTTCCACCGCGCCGGTTTAACCCCATCCTATCCCGTCGGCATACCGATGCTCTGTTTTACATCATTATGACGTGCAGAGAGCATTGAATGCCCGACGCTCTGCTTCTACCTCCGTTCGACAGCACAAGAGCGGCAGTGGAGAAGCAACCCCTGCAGACCTGCGACCATCTCATCCTTGGACGAACAGCAGCGTACGGCGCGAACCGGCGTCATCCAGCGCACCATGTCAACTCCGAGCTTCGTCGCGGACGAGGTGGAAGTGGCAGGAACCTCCCAGGCTAGCCATTCTATAAAAAGGGGCATTACAATGAAAACAGAAGAGGCTGGCTTTCCCCCCGGTTGGCCATCCTAAAGGTGAAGGGGGTGCTCTCGGTTGTGTGCAGTGAAGAGAAGAAGAAAAAGGGAGAAGAAGCTCGGTCCACCCACGCCGGCAAGGTGAAGAGAAAGAGAGAGGGTGTGAGTGTGAGAGGTGAGTCGAGGGGGGGTCTGTGTTCCTTTTTTTCCTCATCAGTATCTTCTTTCGCCCCCTTTGCAATGTATTCCACTCCCATCCCGGGGTGAACTCTCCCTATGTCAACTTCTTCCCCGTTTGTGAGGATGAATAAAAGAAAAGGGCCCTTTTGCAAGCTCAGTGTTTCTCCGTTCCGATCTACACCTCCCTTCTCCCCTCTCTAATCGTCCAGGGCCCTTCTAGGCTTGCTTGTCCATAGCATGTCCCTCAAGGGAACCCGCCTACGGATGAACATTCATTGCCCCTGTGGCAAACATTCACCCCGCCCTGAAGATCATCGCCCGTGAGTCGTGGTCGCTCTCGCAGACTGGCCCTCGAGCGTTCCACACTCACACCTGGGCTAACGGACCGCCGTGAGGCCGTTCCGCATTTTGAGAGTTTACCCGGGAGTAATCCGTGTGGTGACTTTCGCTTCTCTCTGGCAAGCCCCGGTCCGGGGGAGGTGCTGCCCAATTCTTGCCAGGGCCAAGAACGTTGAAGAACAAATGAAGAAGATACCCTCTAGAGAACAAACTGAACACACAGTGAACCCTCTATGAATTAACCACTTGAAGTCTTTGCACAATAAACTCCTCCGAACAAAACACGTAAACCTCATGCCGATTCATCTTAATAAACAACGAAAACGACTAAACCCCCTCTCTCATCAACTTAATCCATCAGTCAGATGAATAAACGAACCATTCAACCCTTGAATCAACCTACGGGTGAAAGAAAAAGAAAACGCAGTAAACAGAGCATTGAAACAACCCCATATAGCTATCCCGGCGTGAGTTAAAATGGTGCGGCCACTATTCCACCGCGCCGCTTCAACCCTCCTCACAAAAGCCCCCCATCTCCATCTTTAAATGCTAAAACGGCGTGCCCTCCCTTGCCCTCCATATCCGGCGTGCCCCTCTCCCCTTGCATGGCCTTAATACGGCGCGCCCCTCTCTCCCTGCTCACTTCCCAATTTCGACGCGCTCCCTTGCAAGAATACTAATCTGGCGTGCCTCTTGTGACCCCCCCTAATCTGGCGCGCTCCCTTGAAGATCCTAATTCAGCGCGCTCCTCCTCCTTGGCATCCGCCCGGCGTGCCCATCTCCATCTTGTTGCCCCATAACCGGCGCGCCCCATTCTTGTTCATTCCATACCCGGCGCGCTCCCTTGCCATCCTAATCCGGCGTGCCTCCTGTAAAAAAAAAGCACAATTAACTAAATGGAAGAAATGCTTAAAACTCATAAATAAATTAAAAGAAAGGACCCAAACAAATGAATGAAATAAAAGACTATGAACCACTCTCATGAGAACAAACACCATAACCTTTCTATAATTAAATTTTTGTTCCGGGGGCGCCGCCCCCTTGACCCCTACGACCTGACCGGGTAGGTCGAACCCCGCGACCTGACCGCGCAGGTCGATCCACGTGAGAGGCCGCACGTTGGCGAGTTTGGGCTTCACACTTAACAATTCACTCCCCCGGACTGGGTGCAAAGAGAAAATCAATGATGCCTTATGGTGTCGGACGTGGACCTCGGAACCCCCGACATGGTCATGATCCGAACACATCTCGGGCCAATAGTTTGTTAACTCGACTCGCTTCTCCCGGGATCTAATCCCGCAACCCCACATTAAACTTGTCGTGTCTACGGCAGACATTTGCATGGTTTTATCATCGTCTTCAATGCTTCAAACGTGGACTCGCGTCCGAACAATGAATGGTCCGACCGTGACCGACATGCACGCATACCTTGGAACCTTCGTTTCCCCGAACTGTGTGTGAAGAGAAAACTAATGACGCCCCATGGCATCGGACGTGGACCTTGGGAACCCCGTTATGGCCATAGTCCGAAACCATCTCGGGCCGATAGTTCATCAGCTTGACCCACCTTTATTGGGATCCAATCCCGCATCCACATTAAACTTGACGTACCCACGGCAGACATCCGTACAGCTTTGTCGTTATCTTCGATGCTTCAAATGTGGACTCTCGTCTGAACAGTGTATGGTCCGTTAGTGACCGACATATATCCCGGGATCTAATCCCGCGCTTGCATTAAACTTGCCGTACTCACGGCAGACATTTGTACGGGTTTATTTCTGTTTACGTCTTCAATACGGACCTTCGTCCGAACATAAAGTGGTCTATGAACGACTAACAAAATCTGAATGGAACGAGACGGCTCTCGTCTTCCCCGAACCCTACGTGTGGGAATATCAATAAGACCTTCGTGAGCCACGTCTGGACCTCGGGTTCGCCCCAACCATGGTCATTACCTGACCCACATCTAGGCCTATAGCCAGCTATCTCTGTATACGTCTTTGTTTTGGAATCTAGTCCCGGGACACTTTCCCGCTACCCTTCGACACCGGAAATATTAACGATGCCCACGCAAGCCTCGTTTGGACCACGGGAGGCGCCCCCGGAATGGTCCTTACTCGATCTCGCACCGGGCCAATAAACTCACTAATTCCTGACCACTCTAACCGGGATTCAACCGAATGTCTCATATCCCTTTGAACAATAAATTTGTCGTACCCCGGCATACATATGCTCCGGTTTTCCCCATGATGATCATGATTTTCTGAGGCCAGACGCTCGTCCGAATATCAAAATGGTCCCTTGAGTGACCGACATATTTCAAATCCTTGCTTCCCTAGACATCGGGTTTTCCGACTGATTCGAGACCGCTATCGGCTTGTTTCTCTCGATATAGTTTCCTGGCCATGAGGCCCTGATTCCCGGTGATTAATCAAGGGTGTTCCCCTCTCCGAGGGGATGTAAATGACGATGTGACCTTTACGGCACGGTGGGTTTTGGTCCCGACACGAACCACACAATCGTCTGATTAATCAGATCGAGCGCATCATGGGCTTCCGTGAAGCCCGAATAAATCGTCACTATGTGACTGGCACGCCCACGCGCTTAATAAACGAATAAACCCACCGAATAAACCGACCTAAAGAAACAAACAAACGAGCGTGTCGAAAAGTACGTCCACAAGTCTGGCACGCTCGGTGGGACCTAAACCACCCTTCATTTCTTTGCCGGGATTCGGGGCCTCATGGCCTCCTAATAAGCAATGTTTGCCTGCTTTGATGAATTGCATGTGGTATCTTCGCTAGCCCTATGGGGAGAAAAGCCGGACCATGCAAAAATGTTTTGTGGCCTCAGAGATGCTACTCCGAGGCACCTGCAGCTTCCATGAATCATGAAGGCCGCCAAAAAAGGAGAGAAGAGAAAGAGAGAAGAAGGGAGGAGAAACCAAACCCCCTTCCCGCAAGAAGAAAAGAAGAAAAGTAGAAAAGAAGAAAAGAAGAAAATAAGAAAGAAGAAAGAAACAAAAAGGGAAGAGAAAGAATCGATGAGAGAGGGTTGTACGGCCATATCCGTCGAGACCCATGCTGAATAAAGATTACCACTATGGGATTGATGCGGTGGAGCGAACCACTCATCCCCTCCCTGAGGGGGTGAGCACTCTCTTGCGCACCCGCCTTTGGTCTATTACACACAAAAAAGAAGAGAAGAAAAGAAAAGATAAAAAGAAAAAATTGGCAAACATTGCCGACCAAAAGGACAAGAAGAAGGCCGGCATCTCGCCCGACTCTAGGAGGGTCCAAGTCCATGGTGCAATGCCCTGGCCCATTCCACCTTCCTGCTGCCCCTATCTGGCATAAGACGGCCCCTCGAGTGACTGCTCGAAGATCCAACGAGCCGCAACTTTAGCTTGACAAACTCCTCCCCGCTGTAGGGAATGCTTTATAGCAATGAGGCCGAGCACGGCCACGAATCTAGAAGAGAGCATTCATCCACCCCGCCATAGGGGTGTAAGAAACAAAAGAATACACCTGACTCAGGGGCATTTGAAGAAGCAACATACCCCGCCACAGGGGCATAGAAGCCGTAAAGAATGCACCCCAGCTTACGGGGATCTGAAGAATAAACGTACACCCCACCTTGGGGGCATCAGAAGCTGCAATACACCCCACCTTGGGGGCATCAAAAGCAGCAATACACCCCACTTTGGGTGCACAAGAAGCAAACATCCCCCAGTGTGTCGGGGTAGAAAAAGAAAAATCCACCCCTCTCTGGGGCATGAGAAGAAAAAGATACACCCCGCTTAGGGGGCACATGAATAGAATACACCCCGACTCGGGGGTATGTGAGAAGAATCTACCCCGACTTGGGGGGCATAAGAAGAAATAGAGTTGCACCCCGGCCCGGGGGCACATGAAGAGAACCCACCCCGACTCGGGGGCACATAAAGCAAAAGTTACACCCCGGCCTTGGGGCATTTGAAGAAGAAACTACACCCGCTCTGGGGATATATGAAAAGACACACACCCCGCCTTGAGGGGTAGAAGAAGTAGAATACACTCCACCCGGGGTACACAAGAAGCAAAGTACACCCCGACTCGGGGGACATATGAGACAAAGAATACACCCCGGTTTAGGGGTATTTGAGGGAGAAATATACCCCGATATGGGGGCATATGAAACAAAAATACACCCCAGCTTAGGGGAATACAAAGAGAAATATACCCCACCATAGGGCAGAAGAAGCAGAAGAATCCACCCCGCGTCAAGGGCATTCGAAGAAGAACTACATCCCGCCATGGGGGCGTGAGAAGCAAGGAATGTACCCCGCCACGGGGAGCATAAGAAGCATAAGTTACACCCCGTCTGGGGGCTGTAGATTTTAATTAAAATCCACACTTAAGAAAAATATTAAGAATAAGCAATAATCAATAATGTGGAGAAAAACATGCACGAGGTGCACAAGGGGAGTGTGTGTGATCGCCAGAGACACGAGGGTCTCAAGTGGAAAATAATATGGGGAGATGATCGCAAAATACCTCAAATATGCGGGGGATGTGAGTACTCCTTTTCTCTTCAAAATCGGCCGGCCGACGAAGAGAGTTCTTCAATTAATTACCCTTGCAAAGAAAAGACAAACACCAATAAAAATATGGATTAGAACATGGTGAGTGTAGCATCAAATTCAATAAAAATATATGAGCATGAATAACATGATTAAAAACACACCTTGTGGGTGTTGGCCCTTAAACCCCTATGCAAAAGGGTATGGGGAAATGAATGATGTGATGGATGCATAAAAAATAAAAAATATAAACAAAGGGGAAAGAGTGCAAGAGTTGCACTATGGGGAAAGTCTTAACACGTTGAGAATAAAAATCAAAGGGGGGAAGAGCATGCATGCATATACATATGATGCAATAAACCATAAAATAAAAGAAAACAGCAGAAGAAAGGCCTGTGCTGATGGCTTTATATTCTTGACGGGGAGAAATCTTCAAAAAATGAAGAGATGAAGATGCGCACGGGAGTCTTCTCCTTCAACCAAAACAGCAGCAGCACCTTCAACCTGTAAAACAAAGAGAAGAACAAAGGAAGAAGAAAACGGAGGGGGAAAGAAAAGGGTCGAACAGGAGGGATCCGAAGAGGAGGAGTCCAACCAAATAACAGAGCCAATGGCTCTATTAAATAGGAGAAGAGGGGATAAACATGGGCAAGAGTCCAATAAGGGGAATGATAAGAATGGGCAAGAGCCCCGTTCAAAGCAGGTGTTTAACGAAGCAAGGACTCTCTGGGGAAAGGGCTGCGAAGCCGGAAGAAGAAACACGCCTTAGGTAAGGGCGTCAATTTCAAAATTGACGACCTACACTACGGCGTTTCTAAAAAAACACGCCCTGCACAAGGGCGTTTCTCAAAAAACCAAATTTAGAAATAAAAACTCCCCATATTTGAAAAATATAAACACGCCCTAATTAAAGCCACGTTTAAAAACACGCCCCTGAGAAGGGCGTTAATTTCAAGAGCTCAATTCGGGAAGTCGGTCAAAACCAAAAGAATTAACGCCCTCAGGTGAGGTCGTCCTTTCTTAAGAAACGCCCTAGCACAAGTCGTGTTTTAATAAAAACACGCCCTTACCCAGGTCGTGAATTCGTAAAATTCATAAAATAGATAGAATGGGGAGAAATAGATAAAATGGGAAAGAAACGCCCTAGACCAGGGCGTGTTTCAAAAACACGCCCCTGATGAGGGCGTGAATTCAGAAAATAGAGATAAATGCCCAAGAAATCCGAAAAAATAGGAAAATGAGATAAAATGGGGAAAAATAGGAGAAATTCAAGAAAAGTGGGAAAACCACTTAAATAAGCTGATTTGAGGGTCAAATGGGGCATCGCAGAGCGATATGAAATATACTCAAAATGACGTCAATTTTGGCGTGTCTACAGCTGCCCCGCCTTGGCGTCTGCTTTGCAAGGGAGCGTAGCAAACTGAAAAGTAGATACCAAGGTGTGATGAGACACGCAATCAACATCACTTGATGAGAATGAAATCAAAAGCACGAGATGAAGCAAATCTCGGGAAATCCAAGGAAATCAACAATGTTTGGATAAAAGGGGAGATGCGCACGCGGTGCACGAAGGAGATAAAAAAAAAATGATCAACTTCCAACGCGGTGGAAGTACCTCAGGTCACAAACCTGTAGATTTCACCATTGGGGAGCGGTTACCAGCCAGTGGACGTGCTGCAGCCAAGGTGGATCAAAGGAAAGGAGATAAAAATAAGATGATAAAAATCCAAACAAGGAGTTTTCGAGAAAATGACCCAAAATAGCGACAAAACGCACTGAGGACTCAATTCGGCAGGGAAAATCTCATATCGAGAAAGATTAAGATCAATTCAACTCTCACATCAGCTTATCAGAATGATTTTTCAACAATTGTTTCAAATTCCTACATGAATGCATGCTGGGTTTAAAGGGAAAAAATAAATCAAACGAAAATATAAGATAATCAAGGATAATATTGTTAAACTGCCCAGACTGGGTCAAGAAACCAATTCTGCGAACTGATACTAAGCCGAAGCCCGTTTATCCGCGCACCAACTCGCAAAAAGGGAACCATCGTCCCCAGTCTTGGACGGCTCAACGGCCTATCCGTATGACTAAGATGCCTCTGGAATCGTCATTGTTTTTGATGAAGGGGAACTCAAATCCCAGATTTACCAAAGCCATAAGGTCCTTGATATAATCTAACAGCGTATTAACATATAGTAAAATGCATACAGGGAGACTGGTGATAGCAATGGGCACATGGGGGAACTGAGAAATGAGGTGCAAGCACCGTGGGACTTGGATGATGATGCCCAGTCGGCGGGACCATGAGCTTCTTATCCTGCGCTCAAAAATTCATCAGCCAAGATATAAAACATAATAAGCAATGAATAAGACCTTTAAAGCATAGCAAGCATAACATTAAAGCAAAGCATCAATAGCCATGAATAACACATAGTAGGGCAAAGCATGGATAACATGAATAGCAAGGCATTGCAAATCATTATTATTTGTTATGTTGTCATGAGGAGACAATCTGGCGAATCAAAATTGGAGCTGAATGATTGAAAATCAAGAAAATGATTAGCAGGAGTTGATTGAATGATAATGAGATGAATAATCAAGATGATAACCGGGAGATGTAACAATCAAAATGCCCAGGGAGATATGAGGAATTGATAATCAAATGCCCAGCGGCAAGTCATGAAAAATGTCGGGAAGAATCAATGGATTGATAACAATGAGTGGAGGGAGGACTCATCCCGTGCTCCTGGTCCTTGCAAAGTTGTTCCTGCAAAAGGCACCATCAGAAAATACAATGCAAAATTTTTGGAGTTTTGAAATATGCAAATTTTTATGAGATTTTGGAAATATTCAAATTTTTGTGGAGATTTTGGAAATATTCAAATTTTTATGAAGTTTTTTATGGATTTAAGAAATATTCAATTTTTTTTTGCTTGAATTTTGCAATATTCAAAAATTTTTAATTTTGGTTTAGACATAGCTAATGCAGCATCCAAGGGTGTTTCAAACCACTGACTAGGGGTCCTCGTTCCTTCCCCTTTTGCTTAAAACTGCCCAAAGCCGGGCGTGCATTGAAAATGACATCCTATAACCGACCGCCTTTGATCAACGGCGCCCCTACCAAGGCCATACCCGAGAAACATTCGGTCTTGGAGGGAGAAGAGAAGGATAATTGGAGATAAGCTTTACGCAGGATGGGAAATATCAGGACTTGAATTCCTTCCAAAGTTTTAACCCTCAAAGAGGTAGTCTGTTGCGCCGGGGCTTTGTGCCTTTGATTTTTAGACCCTTGACATGCATACGACCAGGGTTTTCCCTGCGGGGACTTTGCCACTCTTGTCATGCCATGATTCATAATTTTGAATTTATCGAAATTTTGACTTGATTTTCATAATAGCCCTTTTGGCGAAATGTATATCATGAAAACTCATATTGATTTTGGGTCAAGACTGCCCCTATTTGAGACTCCTCTCGTATTGGGATTTACCAAAGTTGGTTATCTTATCCGTCAACCTCTTGCCCCTGCATGCGGCCGAGTGAAGAAGAGAAAAAGACTTTCAGATACACTCATGGCATGGCCAAAGTAGCAACGGTGTTTTACCAAAGGAGCCGGCTAAGGACGCCGTGAAGTGTGTGGAATGCCCAGCTAAGGGTTGCTCTTAACAAGCGGGGAGAGAATGTTGAATTCCCAATGCTGGATTCTTTATCAACCAAAGGTGCTGCATAGCAAGCCTAAAGACTCTTTTGAGAGTGATTTAATTAAACAAAAGCCTAAGATAAAGGTTTAAAACACCACTCTTAATCTCGTTAAGAAGCACTTGATTTTGAAAATCATGCGTGAAGTAATGAGAAAATGATATCATTAAAATGCATACTTACGCCAATATGTTACCTTGCAACCTTTGTAGAAGCAGTTGCCGCGAGAAGCGATCTTGATCATCGTGGGATTTGTCCTCTTTGGCAGTCAAAAGGATTGGAAGCAAAAGATTTTGGGAGTGGCTTAACAAGAATGAGTGGTGTTCAAACCAGACTCAGACGAATAAGGAGAAAAGGAAGAGAGGCGAGGGCTAGAACTCCCTCACTAAGGTGTGGAGACCCTGATCACATGAAAGGTCTACAGAAGGAGAGGAGAATTAGAAGGTGGAGTGAGGACTAAAGCCTCGGAAGCAATGGGAGAAAGGGCAGATGCCCAAGGTAGTGGATGCGGAAGACGTTGGGTCGGACCCAAGATCAGGCGGAATCAGAAGAAGAAATTGATAAATGGAAAGAGGCGGATTCGGAGGGTCCGAAGGCAGTGGAGGAGAATCGTGATAAGAGGAATCCGGAGGCTCCGGAGGAATAACGAAAGAAGGGACGCGATGCCCTGGGGAGAAATAGGGAAAAAGATGATGAAAAAGGTGACGGAACAGGAAGAAGAGAATAAAAGATATGAAGTCCCGGAGGAGCAAGAAGATGAATCGAAAGAAATATAGAAGGTCCGGAGGTTCCGGAGGAATGAAATCAGGAGGGTCGCGATGCCCTGGGAGATGATAGAGAGAATAAGACGGAGAATCCGGAGGTTCCGGAGGAAGCAAATGGAAAGGGGCGCGATGCCCGAGGAAAAGATGGAGAGAATCCGGAGGTTCCGGAGGAGTGAAACCAGGAAGGAGAAGGTGGAAAGGGGCGCGATGCCCGAGGGGAAAGTCCGGAGGTTCCGGAGGAAGCAAATAAAGAAGGTGGAGAGGGGCGTCGTGCCCAAAGGGAAAATCCGGAGGTTCCGGAGGAATAAGGTGGAAAGGGGCGCGATGCCCTGGGAGAAAGTCCGGAGGTTCCGGAGGAATAGAATCAGAAAGGGCGAGATGCCCAAAGAGGAGGGATAAAATTCCTGGAGGTTCCAGGGAAATGGCAGGAAGGGGGACGCGATGCCCCAAGGAGAGTGGATAGAAGGATGAATATGAATAAGATGGGAAATGCGGAATATCCGGCGGTGCCGGAAGGCGGGGAAGATACGGGTTTGGAAACCCGGGAAGTAGGAGGTGCAAATGTATGCAAAATGATGGATGCAATGAATGCAAAGAATGGAATGAATGAATGAATGAAAAATGCATGAAATTCGAAGAAGATGAAGAATGTGAAGAGTGAGAAGGTGAGATCCTCCTCTTTTCCCTTGGAGTGGCCCATGAAGAAAAGGTGATTGAAATGGATATGGATGAAGTTGAATGAACAAGAGTGGAAGAAATAGGGGACGACCCCTTAAGACAATTGCCCCTCCACGGCAGTGAACATGTACGACCAATTGGCCCAATAAAGGAAGCTTCAATAAATGACCACCCCCTTGGAAAGCGAAGATCAATAAGGTGAGGGAGTCGTAGAGTTGGAACATGAAGCATCGCCATGCCCATTGATGGTGATGAATATGGGATGTTGAATAAAATGGGCATTCGCCCCTTGTAAGGAATAATGAATTCTGGATTGGGAAGTTTGGACAAGGGGTGCCCTGCCCGGCCCTTAGATGGCATCAATGCCCGGCATTCTCCTCTGAGCAAGAGCAGCGGCTTAGCCTCTTCAATCGTGCTCGGCACAATAACCCGGATTGGCATCCGGTAAATGAATTCTTGTATCTTGAATGGCATGGCCACGGCCAAATCCTTCTTGCCCGGCTCTTGATCATCTTCAGCACCTGTGCTTGCAGAAGGCCCCCCATTCCGAGTAGTAAGGGGAGGTGAAGCGGAGGCGGAAGGCTCCATGAATGGTGGAGTTATAATGGAAGGTGTTGGCGTAAGTGGAGGTGGAGGTTCAAACACATCGAGTTTCTCCCTTTGCTTGCAAGCGGTCGGGATTGGCTCGGGTGCAAAAAGTGGTGAATCCTGCTCAGAATTAACCATAGGTAAAGGCGAAAGGCTATGTGGTGGAGGTATGGGTTTTGGGGTTAAAGGCATAACGGAGGGTTGAAGTGATGGTAATGGTAGGCTAATTGGGGAAGTGGAGGCCGAGGTGGAGGCTAATGGGAGGCTGATTAGGGAAGGTTTAATGATGGGTTCGACGGAGGCTAATGGTGTGGAGGTAGATGGCTTAACGGGTGGAGGTTTAATGGTGGAAGGCTTGGGGAAGGCCAGTGTTGCGGGGGTTAATGGTGTAATAGGGGGAGGTGTGATGTATGCGGCGTCAAGGATAGGAGGAGACTTACAATGTGCCGGTGTGGGTGATTGAAGTATCGACCCATCATCGTAACACCAATTAGTCTCATAAATAGGGATTGGATCGGGGACGGTTTCATCCTGAGCAGGAGGTTCATCGACTGAAAGTGGAGGGAGCGGGAAATTAAGGAAACTCGGAAGGGGTGCCTGCGGAGCTTCATCATCATCGTACGCTGCCTCAGATCCTTCAATTGCCGGCTCTTCCTCGCTTGGAATGCCGAAGTCATAATCATCCATCCTATCTTTCCATTCATTCTCCATCTTTGTAATTTCGTCTAAAGCGGCATGGAGAGGATTGACTGGAGTAGGAGGAGCCGTGACCCTCTTTATTTGTTCCTCCATCAAAGTAATCTTATCGAGCAGAGTTTGCTGGAGGGGTGTAACATGAACAACAGGAGGTTGGCAGGGCCTTGCAGGAGGAAGGGACGCATAAAAAGGCCGTGGAGGGGAGTTGACGGGATGACCCGTAAAAGAACCCGGACGGGCCGGATTGCAAGGAATAAATGGGCCTCGGTGCCGTGATGGAGGAGGAATAGAAGGAGGCGGGTGTCGGACCACCCGAGTAGAATGAATAGGGGGAGATGGGTAATGGGCTACCCGAATATGATTGGAAGGAGGAGGTGGGTGATGGGCCACCCGTGTAGAATTGGAGGGAGATGGGTGATGGGTCACCCGAATAGAATTGGAAGGAGGTAGGTGATGGGCCACCCGAATAGAATTGGAAAGAGGGGGAGATGCACGAGATGTACCCTCAACGGCAGCCTTAAGGGCTTGGATCTGTTGAGGGGTAAGATGATCTAATGCATGGATGATTCGAGAGACCTTCTCGTCATTGGGAGGAGACGGTCCCGAGGGAATAGTGGCCTGAAATTGAGTAGGTGGACCATGAGGATGGACATTGCCCATGGGTCGGGCATGACCATAAGAATGAGGACGTGGTCCCTTGAAAGTATGGTGAGAATGATGAACATGTTGAAATTGAGGATTACAAGATGTGCTAGGTTGATCACCCTCATGAACATTAATTGAATTGAACATGTTATTTTGTCTATCAAAGTAAGCCATTCAAGCAGCTTAATGTGCAAACAATTCGTAAAGAAACACACAAGTTGGAATGGTTACCTTGATTTTTATTTGTTTGAACCTTGGTGAATTAAGGATTTTAGCAAAGTTTGGAATGATTCACACAAGGGGGGAACCTAGTTTCAATATGGTTTGAACTCTAATGCCAACTAGGAACCCTCTCTCACCACGTATATGGCCAACTAACTCGGGAACTTCAAGGTACAACCTGCCCGGCGTCCGTGAGGGAATCCACGGGTGCGGGGACTTATGGAGGCTTGGTTTAGGAATTTCCAATCCAAAGAGACGGAATGCTCAATGGAGGGTCGTTCCTTCACCAAGGGGGTGTGTGGCTCCTAGTACGTGGAGAGAGGAGGTCTCCCAAACCAATGCAAAATGAACGAATGAATGAATGCAAGATATAAGCAAAAATATGATACAGTGATAAACAAAGGGGTTCGGTGAAAACACAGGAATAAGACGCCCTGGGGCAGGGCGCTACCAATCAAAAGACGCCCTGGGGAAGGGCGCTATAAATCAAAAGACGCCCTGGGGCAGGGCGCTACCAATGGAAAAGACGCCCTGGGGCAGGGCGTGAAACACTGTGGGGGGCCCACAGGCAAGGTAAAACGCGCCCTGGATCAAGGCGCTAAAACTAAAAGAAACGCCTCTGAAGAGGACGTTAAAATGCAATAGATGCCAACCAAGTCAAAGAAACGCCCTGGGGTGAGGCGTTACAAAGGAAAGGACGCCCTTGGGGCAGGGCGTCAAATTATAAAACGCACCTGTATGTGGGGCGCTACGCAACAAAGAAACGCCCTGCTCTAGGGCGTGAATTCTCAGTGTAGGAGATATGAATAAAAACGCCCTGTCAGAAGGCGTTACGCATGAAAGAGACGCCCTTGGAGGAGGGCATTAAACGAAAACACGCCTCTGACGGGGGCGTGAATCAGCCTCCTTCAGAAACTCCTTCCCGGCCAGAAATGACAGAAGCACTCACAGCAGCAAGGCAATCAACAGATTAAAAGAATCATGCTCATCAAAATTTTAAATAAGTGGAAATTTTAAAACAAATCTATTCAATTGACAAATCACTTAGGGGAGAGTGCAAAGCACAATGGAGGGTGCCCGAGGGGCACAAAGGAAAGGGTACCGAGGGTACCAATGGGAAAGGGCACACGTGGGTGCCAAAGGGAAAGGGGTAATCAAAATAAAAACAAGAAAGGGTCCCACCGTGATCGCCAATTTGTAGATTTTAATTAAAATCCACACTTAAGAAAAATATTAAGAATAAGCAATAATCAATAATGTGGAGAAAAACATGCACGAGGTGCACAAGGGGAGTGTGTGTGATCGCCAGAGACACGAGGGTCTCAAGTGGAAAATAATATGGGGAGATGATCGCAAAATACCTCAAATATGCGGGGGATGTGAGTACTCCTTTTCTCTTCAAAATCGGCCGGCCGACGAAGAGAGTTCTTCAATTAATTACCCTTGCAAAGAAAAGACAAACACCAATAAAAATATGGATTAGAACATGGTGAGTGTAGCATCAAATTCAATAAAAATATATGAGCATGAATAACATGATTAAAAACACACCTTGTGGGTGTTGGCCCTTAAACCCCTATGCAAAAGGGTATGGGGAAATGAATGATGTGATGGATGCATAAAAAATAAAAAATATAAACAAAGGGGAAAGAGTGCAAGAGTTGCACTATGGGGAAAGTCTCAACACGTTGAGAATAAAAATCAAAGGGGGGAAGAGCATGCATGCATATACATATGATGCAATAAACCATAAAATAAAAGAAAACAGCAGAAGAAAGGCCTGTGCTGATGGCTTTATATTCTTGACGGGGAGAAATCTTCAAAAAATGAAGAGATGAAGATGCGCACGGGAGTCTTCTCCTTCAACCAAAACAGCAGCAGCACCTTCAACCTGTAAAACAAAGAGAAGAACAAAGGAAGAAGAAAACGGAGGGGGAAAGAAAAGGGTCGAACAGGAGGGATCCGAAGAGGAGGAGTCCAACCAAATAACAGAGCCAATGGCTCTATTAAATAGGAGAAGAGGGGATAAACATGGGCAAGAGTCCAATAAGGGGAATGATAAGAATGGGCAAGAGCCCCGTTCAAAGCAGGTGTTTAACGAAGCAAGGACTCTCTGGGGAAAGGGCTGCGAAGCCGGAAGAAGAAACACGCCTTAGGTAAGGGCGTCAATTTCAAAATTGACGACCTACACTACGGCGTTTCTAAAAAAACACGCCCTGCACAAGGGCGTTTCTCAAAAAACCAAATTTAGAAATAAAAACTCCCCATATTTGAAAAATATAAACACGCCCTAATTAAAGCCACGTTTAAAAACACGCCCCTGAGAAGGGCGTTAATTTCAAGAGCTCAATTCGGGAAGTCGGTCAAAACCAAAAGAATTAACGCCCTCAGGTGAGGTCGTCCTTTCTTAAGAAACGCCCTAGCACAAGTCGTGTTTTAATAAAAACACGCCCTTACCCAGGTCGTGAATTCGTAAAATTCATAAAATAGATAGAATGGGGAGAAATAGATAAAATGGGAAAGAAACGCCCTAGACCAGGGCGTGTTTCAAAAACACGCCCCTGATGAGGGCGTGAATTCAGAAAATAGAGATAAATGCCCAAGAAATCCGAAAAAATAGGAAAATGAGATAAAATGGGGAAAAATAGGAGAAATTCAAGAAAAGTGGGAAAACCACTTAAATAAGCTGATTTGAGGGTCAAATGGGGCATCGCAGAGCGATATGAAATATACTCAAAATGACGTCAATTTTGGCGTGTCTACAGGGGCATAGAAGTCATAAAAGATACACCCCGCTCAGGGGCACATGAAGAGAATCCACCCCGACTCGGGGGCACATAAGGCAAAAGTTACACCCCGGCTTCGGGGGGCACGTGAAAAGAATCTACCCCGACCTAAGGGCATAAGAAGAAACAGAGTTGCACCCCAGCTCAGGGGTATTCGAGGAAGAAATATACCCCGATATGGGGGCACAGAAGCAAAGAAGTAGAATATACCCCGACCTGGGAGCATAAGAAGCATGAAGTTACACCCCGACTCGGGGGTACGTAAAGAAGAAACCCATCCTGCCCTGGGTGCACAAGAAACGAAGAGCTTTAGGGGCGTTTGAAGAGGAACATACACCCCGCCTGGTGGCATAGAAGCCATAAAAGAATACACCCCGGCCTGGGGGCACGTGAAGAGAAATATACCCCGCCACGGGAGCATAGAAGCCAAAAGAATACACCCCTGCCTAGGGGCACAAAAGCAAAGAGGCCTACCTCCCGACCTAGGGGGCAGATGAAGAAAAGCTACACTCTAACCTGGGGGCGCGTTAAAAGAACACACCCCAGTCCGGGGGCATCAATGAGAAAGGAAGAGCAGAACAAAAAGAACAGTCATGAAGTGGACGTGGTCTTTGAACCCGCCTCTTCACAATAAAAAGAAGAGCAGGAAAGAAAAGAACAGTCATCAGGCATACGTGGTCTCTCCACTCGCCTCCCCGCATAAAACAAGAAGAGAAGAAAAGAAAGTAAGCCTTGAGGCAGACATGGTCTTTCACCTTCTACCTCCGGCCATCCAACAAATAGACTTCTCATGGGGTTGGTGTCACGACTTTTCATCTAAGCCAACAAAACCTTTTGCCGACGGGGCGTTAAACCGACAAAACCCTTTGCCTACGGGGCATTAAACCGACAAAACCTTCCGCCGACGGGGCATTAAACCGACTAAACCTTTCCACCGACGGGGCGTTAAATCGACTAAACCTTTTCACCGACGGGGCGTTAAACTGACAAAACCTTTCACCGACGGGGCGTTAAACCGACAAAACCTTTCGCCAATGGGGCGTTAAACCGACAAAACCTTTCACCGACGGGGCGTTAAATTGACTAAACCTTTCACCGACGGGGTGTTAAACTGACAAAATCCTTCACCGACGGGGCGTTAAACCGACAAAACCTTTCGCCAACGGGGTGTTAAACCGACAAAACCTTCCACCGACGGGGCATTAAACCGGCAAAACCTTTCGCCTATGGGGCGTTAAACCGACTAAACCTTCTGCCGACGGGGCGTTAAACTGACTAAACCTTTCCGCCGATGGGGCGTTAAACCGACTAAACCTTTCACCTATGGGGCGTTAAACCAACTAAACCTTCCACCGACGGGGCGTTAAACCGACTAAACCTTCCGCCGACAGGGCGTTAAACCGACAAAACCTTTCACCGACGGGGCGTTAAACCGACTAAACCTTTCGCCAACGGGGCGTTAAACCAACTAAACCTTCCATCGATGGGGCATTAAACCGACTAAACCCTCCGCCATCGGGGTGTTACACCGATAAATATTTCGCCATCGGGGCATTACACCGACAGATATTCAGCCATCGGGGTTTCAAGCCGATAGCTATTCAATCATCGGCCCCTGAGCCGACAACTACTCCATTATCGACCTTCGGGTCGACAGCTATCCCGTTATTAGCCTCCTAGCTGACAGCTTTCTATTCATCGGCCTCTGAGTCGACAGCTACCCCATCATCGGCTTCTAGGCCTACAGCTTTCTATTCATCGGCCTCTGAGCCGACAGCTTTCTAATCATCGGCCTCCGAGCCGACAGCTACCCTAACTATCGGCTCCCAGCCAACAGCTTCCCAATTAAAGAATCAACCCATCCACTTTGGTTCGGGTCCTTCCCCGGCCAGAGAATCAAGAATCAACCTTCCGCTTTGGCTCGGATCCTTTCCCGGCCAGAGAATCAAAGAATCAACCTTTCACTTTGGCTCGGATTCTTTCCTGGCTAGAGAATTAAAGAATAAACCTTTCACTTTTGTTCGGATCCTTCCCCCGGCCAAAGAATTAAAGAATCAACCCATCCACTTTGGTTCGGGTCCTTCCCCGGCTAGAGAATCAAGAATCAACCTTCCACTTTGGCTCGGATCCTTTCCCGGCCAGAGAATCAAAGAATCAACCTTTCACTTTGGCTCGGATTCTTTCCCGACTAGAGAATTAAAGAATAAACCTTTCACTTTGGTCTGGATCCTTCCCCCGGCCAGAGAATTAAAGAATCAACCCATCCACTTTTCTTCGGGTCCTTCCCCGGCCAAAGAATCAAGAATCAACCTTCCACTTTGGCTCGGATCCTTTCCCGGCCAGAGAATCAAAGAACAGACCTTTCACTTTGGTTCGGATCCTGCCCCGACCAGAGAATTAAAGAATAAACCTTTCACTTTGGTCTGGATCCTTCCCCTGACAGAAAATTAAAGAATCAACCTTCCACTTTGGTTCAGGTCCTTTCCCGGCCAGAGAATTAAAGAATCAACCCTTCCACTTTGGTTCGGATCCTTCCCCGACCAGAGAATTAAAGAATAAATATTTCACTTTGGTTTGGACCCCTTTCCCAGCCAGAGAATCAAAGAATCAACCTTCTACTTTGGTTCGGGTCCTTCCCCGGCCAGAGAATCAAGAATCAACCTCCCACTTTGGTTCGGGTCCTTTCCCGGCCAGAGAATTAAAGAATCAACCTACCACTTTGGTTCCGATCCTTCCCGGCCAGAGAATTAGAGAATCAACCCTTCACTTTGGGTCGGATCTTTCCCCGTCCAAAGAATAAAATGAAGACCCTTCTCCTCGGCTCTCGTAGCCGCTTCTCCAAACATCCTTCGGCTCTTGCGGCCCGCTTTCCCAGTTCTGGCTCTCGTAGCCTACTTCCCCTCTCTCGGCTCTTTGTAGCCCGCTTCCTGACTTTGGCTCTTGTTGCCTGCTTCCCTTTGGCCTTCGTGGCCTACTTCCTAATTCTGGCTCTTGTAGCCTGCTTCCCGACTTCGGCTCTTTGCAGCCTGCTTCCCCTCTCTCGGCTCTTTGTGGCCCGCTTCCTGACTTTGGCTCTTTGCAGCCCGCTTCCCAATTTTAGCTCTTGCAGCCTGCTTCCCAACCTTCGGCTCTCGTAGCCCGCTTCTTAATTTCGGCTCTTGCGGCCCGCTTCCCAATTTCGACTCTCGTAGCCCGCTTCCCCAATTTCGGCTCTTGCAGCCCGCTGCCCAAATACCTTTACTACCACTATGCTTGTACGTAACAACAATATGTTCTTACAAAAAAAATTTATTAAAAAAAGAGACAAAAAAATGCTTGGCTACCCTGCTTGCATGTTTGCTTATAATATAGAATAACACACCTCTTTGAAATTTTCTAGGACCTTGTTTCCTTGCTAAATAATAATGCTGCCATGATTCTGGATGCACGTGCGTCAAGGCATACGCTCGAAGGGAACCCAATTATGGCGGGTGCACACGTCAAGGGGAAGAGTCATGGCTAAACTGCTAAGCCCAACCCACAAAATAAACCTGAGGCAACACTCCCACACTTCACATTTAATGCGTTCAATGGTCTTCAACCATACGGATTGCCCGACTTTCTTCTTAGCACTCTACGGATGCTTGAATTTCTGCACTCGCGTGAAAGGTAATCGTGAGGAAAGAGCTGCCTACCCCCAATTAAAAAATGATGCAAAGAAAAAAAAAGAGAGAAACGTGAATCTGAGTAGCCGGGAATCCCCATTGAGACACATGAGGAGACTCGCGCGAAAAGGTGAAGCGAATTTCAATAAGGATGAAGCCTAATAGCCGGCAATCCCCATTAAGAAACATGAGGAAACTCGCGTCAAACGGTGGAATCCGTAATAGAATTATAATAAGGATGAATCCTTGTAGTCTGGAATCCCCACTGAAACAAATGAGGAGACTCGCGCCGAACGGTGAAATCCGCTACCAAAATAAACAGATGGGGGCTGTGCGAAGCTACTGAAATCGAGAGCCTGAAACCCATGTGTAGGCGCTAGAGTAACCCTCGAGTGTTGCTTAGAAAACCTGCATATTCCTATGTTTAGGGCCTTTTGCTCACACGTTTGCTCCTCCACTCCACAGAGGATTACCTCAGGTGAAATGCGTGAATTTAAACTATGCATGCAAGACATGCGATATCCTCTTGACGGGCGCACCACCCCTTAGTCATGCCTCATGGCCCGCATCGCGTTTGCGAATTACGGGCGATGTCCCTATCCCATCCCCTGTAGAGGGAGCTATCTTATTTATACTTATGATTATCCCTACTGTCGAATGCATGCATGCTTGAATAAAGAAATAAAGAAATAAAAAAGAGAAAAATAATAAACTCAATTTCGAATATTGCGGCCTGCTTTCTCAGTTCTGGCTCGTACAGCCCAATCTTGGCCGTCACTGCCTACTTCTCGTCTTTACGGCCTGCTAACCTCCCAACTTCAGCTTCTATAGCCCGCTTCCTCAATTGTAGCCTTCGCGGCCTACTTCTGCAACATCAACTCCGGCCCTCGTGGCCCACTTTCCCGGGTTCGGATTTCACAACCGGTACTCCCGGCGCATTGATGAACATCAAATCCTTTCACTTTGGTTCAGGCTTGTCACCCAACCAGAGAACAAACAGACCCCTGTCACTCTTGATCGGACCTTCCGTCCGACTAGAGAACAAAAAGATCCTTTCACTCTAGATCGGACCTTCCGTCCGGTTAGAGAACAAAAACATCCTTTCACTTTGGCTCGGACCTACCGTCCAGCCGCAGAACAAAAAGATTCTCTCCACTCTAGATCGGACCTTCTGCCCGGCTAGAGAACAAAAGATTCTCTCCACTCTAGATCAGACCTTCCGTCCGGCTAAAGAATAAAAAGATCCTTTCACTTTGGCTCGGACCTGCCATCCAGCCAGAGAACAAAAAGATTCTCTCCACTCTAGATCGGACCTTTTGTCCGACTATAGAACAAAAAGATCCTTTCACTCTAGATCGGACCTTCCGTCCGGCTAGAGCATAAAAAGATTCCTTTCACTTTGGTTCGGGCCTATCGCCCAGCCAGAGAACGAAAAGATTCTCCCCACTCTAGATTAGACCTTCCCTCCGGCTAGAGAACAAAAACATCCTTTCACTTTGGCTCGGACCTGCCGTCCAGCCGCAGAACAAAAAGATTCTCTCCACTCTAGATCAGACCTTCTGCTCGGCTAGATAACAAAAGATTCTCTCCACTCTAGATCGGACCTTCCGTCCAGCTAGAGAACAAAAAGATCCTTTCACTTTGGCTCGGACCTACCGTTCAGCCGGAGAATAAAAAGAATTCTCTCCACTCTAGATCGGACCTTCCGTCCAGCTAGAGAACAAAAAGATCCTTTCACTTTGGCTCAGCCCTACCGTCCAGCCGGAGAATAAAAACAATCCTTTTGATTTGGACCTTCTGTCCAGGTCATTACATGAACCAACTCTTCTCTATGTCCCTTCGGGTGACGAATATCCTTTTGATTTGGGCCTCCCGTCCAGGCCATTGAATCAACAAGTTCTTCTCCCCGTCCCTCTGGGTGACGGACATCCTTGTCGAATCAACAAACTCTCCTCCCCGTCCCTTTGGGCGACGAATCCCTTTCAATTTGGGCCCACCGTCCAGACCGTTAAAGGAATAAACCCTCCTCTCTGCCCTCGCAGCTCACTTCCCAATTATCGGCCCCTGAGCCGACAGCTTTCAATTATCGACCCCTGAGCCGATAGCTTTCAATTATCAGCCCAAGAGCCGACAGCTTTCAATTATCGGCCCTGAGCCGAAAGCTTTCAATTATCGGCCCCTGAGCCGACAGCTTTCAATTATCGGCCCCAGAGCTGACAGCTTTCAATTATCGGCCCCTGAGCCGACAGCTTTCAATTATCGGCCCCAGAGCCGACAACTTTCAATTATCGGCCCCTGAGCCGACAGCTTTCAATTATCGGCCCCCAGAGCCGACAGCTTTCAATTATCGGCCCCAGAGCCGACAGCTTTCAATTATCGGCCCCTGAGCCGACAGCTTTCAATTATCGGCCCCTGAGCTGACAGTTTTCAATTATCGGCCCTTGAGCCGACAGCTTTCAATTATCGGCCCTTAGCCGATAACTATCTGATTATCGGCGTTTAGCCGACAGCTATGTCATTATCGGCGTTTAGCCGATAGCTCTCTCACTATCGGCATCCTGAGCCGACAGCTATCCAATCATTGACGTTTAGTCGACAGCTACTCCATTATCGACCTAGCTTCGGGTCGACAGCTATCTCATTATTGGCGTCCGTGCCGACTGCTATCCAAAGTTGTTCAAAAAAGAAAGAAAAAAAAAAGAAGAGAAGAAAAAAAAGAAGAAAAAAAAAAGAAGAAAAAAGAGAATGGAAAAGAAGAGAAAAAACAGGAGAAGAAAAGAAAAAAAAGAAGAGAGAAAAAATCATCATCAAAGCCTCCGAGGGATGTCGACTCGTCAAGTCCCGCCGGAGATCAAAATATTTTCAGTCCCACCGACGCATAAGACCAGTGGCCCAAACCTTTCGTCTGGTTCCATGAATAAAGAGACCCTTGCTTTGGCACTAACCCCATGTCAATGAATAAACCACGTCGGTCTCCGATTCCCTGTCGGCATCGATGAACAAACCTATGGCCCGAACCTTCTGTCTGGTTCCATGAACAAAATACCCTTGCTTTGGCACTCACCATGTGTCAACGAATAAACCACGTCGGTCTCCGACTCCCTGTCGGCATCGACGCACAAACTTGTGGCCCGGACCTTTCATCTGAAGCCATTAACAAAAAGACCCTTGCTTTGACACTAACCCCGTGTCAATGAACAAACCACCCCAATATTGCAATCTCCAGTCCCACCGGTGAATTCACCATCGGCTCGGACCTTCCGTTCAAGTCAATGAACAAAACGCCTTTGCTTCGGCTCGAACCTTCCGTCCAAGTCGATATAAAAAAAAAACTCCTTTGCTTCGGCTTGGACCTTCCGTCCAAGTCGATGAACTAAAAGAACTCCATTACTTCGGCTCGGACCTTCGGTCCAAGTCGATGAACAAAAGAAACCACATTGGCTCCGACTCGGACCTCCCGTCCAAGTCAATGAACAAAAAGGACTCTTGGCCTACGTGCGCACGCGGTGGAGCGGTTCCCTCATCCCTTCGCTGAAGGAGTGAGAGCTCTCCCGCGAATCAGCACCGGACCAGTATGCCACTAGCCCGGAAGAACATATATCCTATCTAAGAACTCTACACTCGCGGGCCCCACGCACTCCTCCCGCGCTTGCGCCGCCCACGAGTGGGGGGCATTTGTGGACGTCGAAAAATGTCGATGAGGATCATACGGCATGCATGTCTCGACACTCGAGAGCGAGCCGAAGATGAAAATGCAGAATAAACCTCATGCCTCACCCGATCAGGACGAGAACTCGCTTGGTGGTCTGCTACCCGTTAAGGAAGCCCCCCCAGGTGGAAGACGCGGCTACAACTCTCTGACCGGTCGTGCCGAGAGCTGAATCAGAGGAAAAATTGGGAACTCCGGCACAGTCTCGGCATATGCCGGAAGTCACGCAAAGCCTTGGATCGAGCCCCAGAAGCTGCGAACGGAAAATTGCGGAAGCCATGCATCGCGACTATAACATTCCGAGGACGCCAACGTTCGTATAAGTAGTCGCGACTTCGAAAAGACTTCATTCGGTGCTTAAAACGGCGCGACAAGGCCCTTAATCGATGAGCCCACCTTGTGTTGCATTAAAATGGCACGCCCCTCCTTGCTTTGGTCATCCGACGTGCTCCTGGTTGAAGGGGGCATCCCCCTTTGATGCTTAAAACGGTGCCCCTCCTTGATTTGGTCATCCGGCGCGCTTCTGGTTGAAGAGGCCATCGCCCTTTGATGCTTAAAACGGCGCCACACTTGCCTGAAAGCTAAACCGGTGTGCCAATTGCACTTGGGTTTAAACCGGCGCGGGCACTGTTCCACCGCACCGGTTTAACCCCATCCTGTCCCGTCGGCATACCGATGCTCTGTTTTGCATCTTTATGGCGTGCAGAGAGCATTGAATGCCCGACGCTCTGCTTCTACCTCCGTTCGACAGCACAGGAGCGGCAGCGGCGAAGCAACCCCTGCAGACCTGCGACCATCTCATCCTCGGACAAACAGCAGCGTACGGCGTGAACCGACGTCGTCCAGCGCACCATGTCAACTCCGAGCTTCGTCGCGGACAAGGTGGAAGTGGCAGGAACCTCCCAGGCGAGCCATTCTATAAAAAGGGGCATTACTATGAAAACAGAAGAGGCTGGCTTTCCCCCCGGTTGGCCATCCTAAAGGTGAAGGGGGTGCTCTCGGCTGTGTGCAGTGAAGAGAAGAAGAAAAAGGGAGAAGAAGCTCGGTCCACCCACGCCGGCAAGGTGAAGAGAAAGAGAGAGGGTGTGAGTGTGAGAGGTGAGTCGAGGGGGGGTTTGTGTTCCTTTTTTTCCTCATCAGTATCTTCTTTCGCCCCCTTTGCAATGTATTCCACTGCCATCCCGGGGTGAACTCTCCCTGTGTCAACTTCTTCCCCGTTTGTGAGGATGAATAAAAGAAAAGGGCCCTTTTGCAAGCTCAATGTTTCTCCGTTCCGATCTACACCTCCCTTCTCCCCTCTCTAATCGTCCAGGGCCCATCGAGGCTTGCTTGTCCATAGCATGTCCCTCAAGGGAACCCGCCTACAGATGAACATTCATTGCCCCTATGGCAAACATTCACCCCGCCCCGAAGATCATCGCCCGTGAGTCGTGGTCACTCTCGCAGGCTGGCCCTCGAGCGTTCCACACTCACACCTGGGCTAACGGACCGCCGTGAGGCCGTTCCGCATTTTGAGAGTTTACCCGGGAGTAATCCGTGTGGTGGCTTTCGCTTCTCTCTGGCAAGCCCCAGTCCAGGGGAGGTGCTGCCCAATTCTTGCCAGGGCCAAGAACGTTGAAGAACAAATGAAGAAGATACCCTCTAGAGAACAAACGGAACACACAGTGAACCCTCTATGAATTAACCACTTGAAGTCTTTGCACAATAAACTCCTCCGAACAAAACACGTAAACCTCATGCCGATTCATCTTAATAAACAACGAAAATGACTAAACCCCCCCCTTTCATCAACTTAATCCATCAGTCAGATGAACAAACGAACCATTCAACCCTTGAATCAACCTACGGGTGAAAGAAAAAGAAAACGCAGTAAATAGAGCATTGAAACAACCCCATATAGCTATCCCGGCGTGAGTTAAAACGGCGCGGCCACTGTTCCACCGTGTCGCATCAACCCTCCTCACAAAAGCCCCCCATCTCCATCTTTAAATGCTAAAACGGCGCACCCTCCCTTGCCCTCCATATCCGGCGCGCCCCTCTCTCCCTGCTCACTTCCCAATTTCGGCGCGCTCCCTTGCAAGCATACTAATCTGGCGTGCCTCTTGTGACCCCCCCTAATCCGGCGCGCTCCCTTGAAGATCATAATTCGGCGCGCTCCTCCTCCTTGGCATCCGCCCGGCGCGCCCATCTCCATCTTGTTGCCCCATAACCGGCGCGCCCCATTCTTGTTCATTCCATACCCGGTGCGCTCCCTTGCCATCCTAATCCGGCGTGCCTCCTGTAAAAAAAAAAACACAATTAACTAAATGGAAGAAATGCTTAAAACTCATAAATAAATTAAAAGAAAGCACCCAAACAAATGAATGAAATAAAAGACTATGAACCACTCTCATGAGAACAAACACCATAACCTTTCTATAATTAAATTTTTGTTCCGGGGGCGCTGCCCCCGGAAACCCACGCAAAGGGCGCTGCCCCCTTGACCCCTGCGACCTGACCGGGTAGGTCGAACCCCGCGACCTGACAGCGCAGGTCGATCCACGTGAGAGGCCGCACGTTGGCGAGTTTGGGCTTCACACTTGACAATTCACCTCCCTGGACTGGGTGCAAAGAGAAAATCAATGATGCCTTATGGTATCAGACGTGGAACTCGGAACCCCTGACATGGTCATGATCCGAACACATCTCGGGCCAATAGTTTGTTAACTCGACTCGCTTCTCCCGGGATCTAATCCCGCAACCCCACATTAAACTTGTCGTGTCTACGGCAGACATTTGCATGGTTTTATCATCGTCTTCAATGCTTCAAACGTGGACTCGCGTCCGAACAATGAATGGTCCGACCGTGACCGACATGCACGCATACCTTGGAACCTTCGTTTCCCCGAACTGTGTGTGAAGAGAAAAGCAATGACGCCCCATGGCATCGGACGTGGACCTCGGGAACCCCGTTATGGCCATAGTCCGAAACCATCTCGGGCCGATAGTTCATTAGCTTGACCCACCTTTATCGGGATCCAATCCTGCATCTACATTAAACTTGACGTACCCATGGCAGACATCCGTACAGCTTTGTCATTATCTTCGATGCTTCAAATGTGGACTCTCGTCCGAACAGTGTATGGTCCGTTAGTGACCGACATATATCCCGGGATCTAATCCCGCGCTTGCATTAAACTTGCCGTACTCACGGCAGACATTTGTACGGGTTTATTTCCGTTTACGTCTTTAATACGGACCTTCGTCCGAACATAAAGTGGTCTATGAATGACTAACAAAATCTGAATGGAACGAGACGGCTCTCGTCTTCCCCGAACCCTATGTGTGGGAATATCAATAAGACCTTCGTGAGCCACGTCTGGACCTCGGGTTCGCCCCAACCATGGGCATTACCTGACCCACATCTAGGCCTATAGCCAGCTATCTCTGTATACGTCTTTGTTTTGGAATCTAGTCTCGGGACACTTTCCCGCTACCCTTCGGCACCGGAAATATTAACGATGCCCACGCAAGCCTCGGTTGGACCACGGGAGGCGCCCCCGGAATGGTCCTGACTCGATCTCGCACCGGGCCAATAAACTCACTGATTCCCGACCACTTTAACCGGGATTCAACCGAATGTCTCATATCCCTTTGAACAATAAATGTGATGTACCCCGACATACATATGCTCCGTGATACAAGAAATATGAAGTGATCTAGAAGGGGAGGGGATGAATAGATCACTGTTTTCAACCGATTAAAAAATACTGAAGAATGATTCACTTAAAACAAGCAATCTCGGAGTTGAACCCACAAAAACGCAGTGCGGACAATAGCTCGAGTGGATAGATGGCACACCACAAAATCACCACAGACAATCACACGAGTACCCAGAGGTTTTTAAGGTGGTTCGATCAGACCTCCAGTCTGCCTACGCCCACCTGTCACTTCAAATCAAAGTGAGGCTTCCACTAGCACCTGCTAGCAAAGCAGACTCAGTCTGCGACAACGGCTAATTCACAGCTTCACCAGGGGAACACCCTCCCCTCTTCCTCCACACCCCGAAGGGAACTCTAAGGACGCCAAGTCCCTAGAAACCAGAAAACAATTTCCTCTTCCTCCAACCGGAGGGAACACTAGTGATCTGCAGTCACTAGAACCAGAGACCAAGGTCTCTCTTCCTCTGAAGCCCAGAGGGAACACCTCTTCTACGAGAGGGAACAATACTGCAACCTCTGTTGCAAGTGAACCAGATAGAACACGTCTCTCTCTTCCCCTGAACACCAGGAGGTAACACCGAGAACTTTCAATCAAGAAGGAAAAACATATAAGAAACGAAAACAAGAAAGAAGGAAACCAAAATTCAGAAACTGGAAACAATGTAGCTCAAACTGAGCAACAGACTTCGGATTTGATCCGTAAGTCAATACCCATCTTCTAATCACTCTTCTGCTCTCTCTTCTCTCTCAACTGGAACACTCTAGTTTCTCAGGGAGGCTCTTTCTCTTCTGCTCTCACTCGAATTTCTTTTCTGTAACCTCGGAGCTCCTCCCTTTTCGTAGATGGTGAGGCAGTGCTTTTATAAGCGATCAGGAGGGTGCATGCAAGGCGTGTGCTTCCCGCGCTCGATCCAGAACCTTCTTGCCACGTGCCCTTATAGCATTGGTTCCTTTAGTATTGGATCATGTGCAGCCCAGTCACTGGGGAATATTCTTCCTCGGACCACCTTCTTCTTCTCCTGCAACGAAATTAAAACCATTAAAACTCAGGGCCACAAAAACTAAAACTGCATGAGGTATGTGATAGAAATACGAGATGCACTATGCTGAGAACGACACGAGATACACAGGATTATTACAGTATGAAATAAGGAGAGAATGACACGAGGTCAGATGAAAACAGCACGAGGTAAAAAGAGAACGACACGAGATACACAATAATAAAGCTAACACTACAAAGAGAATGACACGAAGTACCACTGTAACAAAACAAACACTACAAAGAGAACGACACGAAGTCAGATGAGAACAGCACGAGGTGAGAAGGGAATAACACGGAGTAAAACGGTAGTAAAACATGCGATCAGAAGAAACCTGGACGAAGATAGGAAAAAGCAACACGAAGACATAAAGACAACCCGAATACAAAATTGCTCGAACTTACGAACGACTCGAAGACGAGGACGACACGAGAACAACATGGACTGAAACCAACTCGAAGACGAAAATAGAAACCGACACGAAGTGTGGTCACAAAGCAAGAAAGACACTTGCAACGTACAGCCTTCATATGATGTGAGGCGATGTGTAGACTTTGCGTTCAACAGGATGTATAGACTTGGAACGGCTTCAAGGCAACAATGTACAGACTTTGAAATAAAGAGTGTACAGACTGAGAGTTCAAGGCCACGATGTATAGACTTTGCCCAAAGAAACGAATGTGTAGACTTTGGCTTGGAACGAAGGTAAAGATGAGGCTGTATAGACTTGGAACGAACATAAGACTCGAAGACATAGGGGTGACACAGAAGGAGCGACACGATGTGGCACAGAAAACAGCACGAGGTGTTGCAGTGTTCAGTGCTGTGGAACAAATAACGACGTTCAAAATGGACAACACGAAGTGTAGTAAACACAAACAACACGAAGTAAGAAAGCAACAGTACGGACATGCAAGGTACTACCTCATAGCAGTTTTCCTATTAATCATGGAAATTTCAAATGCAAAGCATTACGCAAAATATCTGATTAAAAGTGACAATATTTAACATAGTGATACTCATCATCAAAACACCAGGGAAGTCACAAAAATCCAACAATCTCCCCCTTTTTGATGATGGCAACACTATATTAATTAACAGAGATGAAGTGCAATGAGATTATATGAAGATAAGCTGTGAAGATAAGCAATGCAGACACACAACACACTCGCCTCCTCTGACGACTCCCAAGAGCTCCCCCTGAACACAATAACTGCCTTCCTTTGACTAGATAACTCAGGGCACTCATCTTTCGCTCCCCCTCAGCAAGACACACGCAAGACTCTCTCCCCCTTTGACATCATCAAAACTAGGGGCAGGTCTGAAGATATCACGAAAAGAAAATTGCTGACAGTGGAAAGAAAACAAGAGAGAGTATGGCTGATAAAGGTAAGTTATTGAGATGTTTAGGAAATTAAGAAAGCCATTAATTTTAATGTGAGGATTTTGAAGTTCAGTTAGTCAGACTGTGTGCCAAAAGGTGAATGAAGATCCGCTCCATACACAGAACCAGATTCTAAGCAAGTAAGGTACAAGATACCAGTATGGTCAGCGTAAGTCTTTACTCAGAGAGTATAAAGCAGGAAAGTCAGGAAAGCAAAGACTTGTGGTATTGAAAACAAACAAACCAAGAACTATATGCCAAGTGAACATAATCTTGATACCAAGAGTGAGAAAATTTTTCAAAGATGGTCAAGATCAAAGGTAAATCTGTCAAGTACACCTTTGACATTAGGGAGACACCTTGTTTAGAGGCAGGAATCCCCAGTTACTTGGTGGCAAGACCACATTACCCCTTATGACAAGAGGACAGAGATAGTATTCTAACTGGTGTTGACATTAAGGTGACACCTTTACCAGAGGCCAGACACCCCAGTTACTAACCAGATTTGTACCATTGCTCTGTATGATCAAGACAGCTAATTAAACCAGATTTATACTGCCATCTCATGACATGGGATGCTTTCACTTCATTGATGAAAGTCCCAGTTTCTCAATGAACAGTTAACAAGGTTGTTAAAACTTCTTTCATGAATTTTTTCATTAAACAGCACTTGAAACCTTGTAAATTAGTCTTGATTCAGTTTGAGAACAATACACCAGCTCCAAAGTTTTTCAGACTAAAACACTATATACCTCATTTCGGACTTAACTAGACTGAGTAGGTATGCTGTACTGGCTAGATCAGAAGACAGTTACAGTGTAGGAAGATAGTCTTGAATTCAGATTTTGATCTCAGTGGGACTAACAGCTGAAATTCCAACAAGAAATTAGATGAACAGTCTTAACGGATAAAACATCCAAAATTTTCTTTTATACACCTACTCAACCTGATTCTCTTATAAGGTCAGCAAAAATCCGTTCAAAGTATGTTCAGATTTGGCCAAAAGAGCATGACACCTATTATTAATCTAGCTCCCCCTGAGACCTTGACTCCAGCTCAGACTTAACCAAGACATACCTCTAAACACCTCAAAGAAAACAAAGTGATATCAATCAATACAAGTGAATCAGCAAACACTCATAATGAGGTTATTTTCAGCAATAGACAATGAGTATATAAACACAAGAGCGCATGACAGATTATTCAGAGATCAATTATTCAATCATGAAATTCTGTAAATACCTAATTCTCTGTGCAATGTGCTGAATTTTTCAGTATCCAGTGGCTTAGTGAAAATATCTGCAATTTGTGAGTTAGTGCCAACATGGATCAACTCAAAGGTCTTCCTAGCTACTTCATTTCGAATAAAATGATGCCTGATTTCGATGTGTTTAGTTCGAGAATGAAGTACAGGATTCTTTGCAATGTTCATTGCACTAGTATTGTCACAAAAGATGGATGTGCAACCTAGCTCAACTGAATAATCCAGAAGCTGGTGTTTTATCCATATAACCTGTGTGCCACAGCTCCCAGCTGCCACATACTCAGCTTCAGCAGTAGAAAGAGCCACAGAGTGTTGCTTCTTGAATCCCCAAGAGATTAGGCACCCTCCTAAAAATTCGCAGTGACACTAGTACTTTTCCTGTCCAATTTACATCCTGCATAATCTGCATCTGTATATGCAATGAGATCTAAACTACATGATGCAGGATACCAAAGACCTAGATCATGGGTAGCAGATAAGTATCTAAAGATTCCTTTTACAGCTGCCAAATGCAATTCAGTAGGCCTAGCCTGGTATCTGGCACACATCCCTACACTAAACTGAATGTCAGGCCTGGATGCTGTTAAGTAGAGGAGTGAACCGATCATACCTCTATATAATTTAGCATCCACCTCTTTACCTTTTTCGTCTGAATCCAGTGAGAAGTTGGTGCCCATGGGTGTTGAGATAGTCTTGAGGTTGGTCATTCCAAACCTTTTCAGCATCTCCAGAGTATACTTGGTTTGATTTATGAAACAACCATCCTCCATCTGTTTGACCTGCAGCCCAAGAAAATACTTTAGTTCGCCAACTAAACTCATTTCAAATTCATGAGACATAGATTCAAAAAATTCTTTACACAATTTTGAATTGTTAGATCCAAAGATGATATCATCAACATATACCTGGACCACTATTAAATCCTTTCCGAGATTTTTGGTGAAGAGGGTTTGGTCAACCTTACCTCGAGTGTAGCCCTTGCTCAAGAGGAATTCAGAAAGCCTCTCATACCAGGCTCGGGGAGCCTGCTTCAATCCATAGAGGGGTTTATTCAACCTAAAAACCACGTTAGGCTGAACAGAGAAATTAAAACCTGGAGGTTGTTCAACATATACCTCTTCCTTCAATACCCCATTTAAGAATGCGCTTTTGACATCCATCTGCTGCAGCCGAATGTTCCTAGAGCATGCAAATGCAAGCAGAATTCGTATAGCTTCCATCCTAGCCACTGGGGCATAGGATTCATCAAAATCCACACCAAATTCCTGACTGTAGCCTTGAGCTACAAGTCTTGCTTTGTTTCTAGAAATAGCTCCATTCTCATCAACTTTATTCTTGAAAACCCATTTAGTGCCAATGACATGAGTGTTATCAGGTCTGGAAACTAGTTCCCATACAATATTTTTCTCAAATTGATTTAATTCCTCACACATGGCGGATACCCAAGAATCATGTTTTAAAGCTTCTTCATAGATTTGGGTTCCACCTGAGATACCAATGCAGCTAAATCCTGTTCTTGGACAATTCTAAAATGAGACCTTGTCCTAGGAGGATCATGCAGATTGCCTATGACATTTTCACTAGGGTGGTCTTTGTGAAATATTATCTCACCTGAGGGTTCACCTACCTCAGGTGCTCCTTCTTGCTGTGAGTTTTCTGGTTGTGCAGCTGGCTACATCTCTTCTTCTTCAATTCTCTCCAAGAAATCTCCCTCATTAGATGGCTCCCTGTCATCATTCATCACTTTGTTAGAGAAATCATTTTCATCAAACACTACATGCGGTGTTTCTTCAACAGTTTGATCATCTTTATTGAAAACTCTGTAAGCCCTTGAGGTTTCTGAATATCCGAGAAAAATTCCAGGAGAGCTTCTAGCTTCAAATTTGTCCAAATCATTTTTACCATTATTGTGAATGAAACATTTGGAACCAAAAACTTTAAAGTAAGAAATGTTTGGCTGCTTACCCTTGAGAAGTTCATAAGGAGTTTTCCTATGAGTAGGTCTTACCAAGGCTCGATTTAAAAGGTAGCATGCAGTATTCGCAGCTTCAGCCCAAAATCTCCTTGGAAGTCCACTCTCAATCAGCATAGTCCTGGCCATTTCAATTATTGACATGTTTCTTCTCTCAACAATTCCGTTCTGCTCCGGTGTCTTGGGAGAAGAGAATTTGTGAGTCACTCCCTCTCTTGAGCAAAATTCAGAAAATGAATAGTTCTCAAACTCTCCTCCATGGTCAGACTGAATTGTAATGATATTATGTTCACCTTGCAGTTTGATTTTATTGAAAAGTTCTTCAAAGTGAACAAAAGCATCATTTTTATTTGCTAAACCAAATAACCAAGAAAATCTAGTGAAGTCGTCAACTATGACTAATCCATATCTCTTACCTGACAAACTTTATATGCGAGTAGGACCAAAGAGATCCATGTGCAAGTGCTGCAGCGGTTTACATGAAAGACCCTCAGTTCTCAACTTAAAAACTGCACGAGTCTGTTTACCTTGTGCACAAGCATCACATAGCTTGGACCCTAACTGAAATCTTATTCTGGGCAAACCTCTAACTAGGTTATGCTTAGACAGTTTATTCATTGTAGACAAACTAGCATGGCCTAGACGCCTATGCCAGTCAAAAGCAACCTGTTCAGAGTTAGCAGACATACACAAGTTAGTTTCAGGATTATCATCCAGGTCTACAATGTATATGTTGTTTACTCTATGACCTTTGAACATGACGTTATCAGAATTCAGCTCAAAAATAGTGCAAGAATTGTGGTCAAAGAGTACCTTGTGTCCTTTGTCGCAGAGTTGACTTATACTTATCAAGTTATGCTGAAGTCCTTCTACAAGATACACATCTTCAATGGAGTTAGTAGAGGACTTACCAACTGTACCAATTCCAATTATTCTTCCTCTGTTATTTCCACCGAATTTGACCAGGCCCCCAAACTTCATTTTCAGTTTACTAAATTTGGACCGGTCTCCTGTCATGTGCCTACTACAGCCGCTGTCAAGATACCACTTGTTATGCTCAGCTGCCAGGCTAACCTGCGAGAGTTCAGACAAAGTAATGTGGGACCCAATTCAAATTGGGTCCAAAAATAGTTTTCAATTTATCCAAATCACACTTAGGAACCCACATTTGTTTTACTGTTCTTTTCAGTGATTTCATGTAGATTGATTCTTCCTTCTTGGCATTTCTCAGTGGGTGTTGAATGAGCCTATTCCTATTAAAATTATGCTGTTTTCGAGCAGAGAAATTGTTGTTTGGCCTCTTAGAGGAAACACGTGTGTGCTGAGCATAATTCATGTAACCATTTTTATTCAAATGAAAATTATGATGAAGGTGATGCATGTTCGCATGCTTTCCTTGATAACTATCATGTTGAACTTTCTTAGCGAAACTGTTCACCTTTCTAGTGACATCAATAGGAATGGTCGTGTGAAAACCTTTGTTCCACAACTGTTGCACAGGAGCAGTTCTAGTCTCAGGATTTCCTGACTTAGCTTGCTGACCAGTGGATTGACTGGATTTGCTGGTCGAAACCTTCAATGTAGAGACAGATTTGGAACTGGATGGTGTTTCCAGTTTTTCTTTGCCCTTGGCGGGGCAGAACGTGACAGTTTTGAATTCAAAGGGTTTTTTACTTGTGGGATAGTATCCTAATCCCTCCCTATTGAAGTTTATCCTCGACCCCAGAAGGGCATCCAGATTGTTTCTCCCCTCTGTAAATTTTTCTAGCATTTTTCCTTTGTCCTCAATCTCCTTCTGAAGTTCATTACATTGGTCCTGGAGTTCCTGATTAACTTTTCTAACTGCCATATATTTTTCTGCAATCAGTCTAAACTCATTTTTACTCTCTTCAGTTTTACTCTTCAGCTCATTCATCCTAGCTAGATTTTCCTCTCTTTCCATTCTAAACTTCTCGATCTCACTTCTAGCCTGATCTAGCTCAATGGCCATTTCCTTGGTTTTCATGTTATCCGTAACAGCAATAGAGTGTTCCTCAGAAACAAAGTGAAACTTTCGTTTAAGCATTCTGTGCTCCTTGGTTAGAAAATTATATTTAGCTAACAGGTCGCCATAGGCGTCCTCCCAATCATCCAAAGTAAAATTCTCAAATAAGTTCGTTACCTCTTCCTCATGGTTGGCCATGAGGCAAGTCTTCTCTTCACCTTCACTGGACGAGGTGGCTTCTAGATCCTCCTCCTCGTCGCTCCATGTGCACAGCATGGCTTTCTTCTTCTTGTGCACCATCTTCTTCTGGTATCTGGGAGCCTTAGCTTGCAGCTCTGGACATTCACTTTTCATGTGACCAGGTTTCTGACAATGGTAGCATGTAACTTTCTTAACAAACCGGTTCTTCTCTAGTTCTCGTTCAGGAGACTTCCTTGTAACATTAAATCTCTTTCTCCTGTAGAATTTCCCTTTAGTTCTCAAGAACTTTCTAAATTACCTGGTGAGCATGGCCTGCTCGCCCTTGTCCAGGTCTGAGAATCCGTCAGAGTCTTCGCTGCTACCACCACTGCTACTGCTGCTCTTCTTAGTATGTCGTGAGACTTTCAGAGCAACATTCTTTCCCTTTCTATCATGTCCATCATTCCCTTGTCTGAAGTTCATTTCGTGGGTCATGAGAGACCCAATCAGCTGGGTTACTGACATGGTGGATAGATCTCTAGATTCCTCTATGACGGTCACCGTAGTATCCCAGATGGGAGTTAGGGACCTAAGTATCTTCCTGACAATGTCTTCTTGCTGAATCTCCTTTCCAAATCCTCTCAGACTATTGATGATCATAGACAATCTAGCATACATTTCTGTGATCGACTCCTCTGGCTTCATCTTGAACAACTCATACTGAGTTGTAAGCATATTGATCTTGATAGCTTTCACTTGAGATGTGCCCTCATAAATTAACTGCAATTCATCCCACATTTTCTTTGCAGTCTTGCACGCTGAAATCCTCAAGTACTCTTCCGGGTGGACGGCGCACTGTATGATGCTAAGAGCTGTCCAATTCAGTGCGGAAAGCTTAACCTGTTCCTCTGTCCATATGTCTTCGTTCGGTGGAAGTTGGTACGAACCATCTGTAATTACTCTCCAGAGCTTGTGGCTTTGGGCCCTGATGAAGACTTCCATCCTGTTCTTCCAAAAGAAATAGTTATTACCATCGAAGAAAGGAGGACGGGTGATTGACTGCCCTTCAGCAATGTAGCTGCGAGGACCAGCGGATCCGTTTCCCTGGCCGTTGGACCACATATTGGGAAATACTCGCTCTGATACCAAGTGATACAAGAAATATGAAGTGATCTAGAAGGGGAGGGGATGAATAGATCACTGTTTTCAACCGATTAAAAAATACTAAAGAATGATTCACTTAAAACAAGCAATCTCGGAGTTGAACCCACAAAAACGCAGTGCGGACAATAGCTCGAGTGGATAGAAGGCACACCACAAAATCACCACAGACAATTACACGAGTACCCAGAGGTTTTTAAGGTGGTTCGGTCAGACCTCCAGTCTGCCTACGTCCACCCCTCACTTCAAATCGAAGTGAGGCTTCCACTAGCACCTGCTAGCAAAGCAGACTCAGTCTGCGACAACGGCTGATTCACAGCTTCACCAGGGGAACACCCTCCCCTCTTCCTCCACACCCCGGAGGGAACCCTAAGGACGCCAAGTCCCTAGAAACCAGGAAACAATTTCCTCTTCCTCCAATCGGAGGGAACACTAGTGATCTGCAGTCACTAGAACCAGAGACCAATGTCTCTCTTCCTCTGAAGCCCAGAGGGAACACCTCTTCTACGAGAGGGAACAATACTGCAACCTCTGTTGCAAGTGAACCAGAGAGAACACGTCTCTCTCTTCCCCTGAACACCAGGAGGTAACACCGAGAACTTTCAATCAAGAAGGAAAAACATATAAGAAACAAAAACAAGAAAGAAGAAACCAAAATTCAGAAACTGGAAACAATGTAGCTCAAACTGAGCAGCAGACTTCGGATTTGATCCGTAAGTCAATACCCATCTTCTAATCACTCTTCTGCTCTCTCTTCTCTCTCAACTGGAACACTCTAGTTTCTCAGGGAGGCTCTTTCTCTTCTGCTCTCACTCGAATTTCTTTTCTGTAACCTCGGAGCTCCTCCCTTTTCGTAGATGGTGAGGCATTGCTTTTATAAGCGATCAGGAGGGTGCATGCAAGGCGTGTGCTTCCCGCGCTCGATCCAGAACCTTCTTGCCACGTGCCCTTATAGCATTGGTTCCTTTAGTATTGGATCATGTGCAGCCCAGTCACTGGGGAATATTCTTCCTCGGACCACCTTCTTCTTCTCCTGCAACGAAATTAAAACCATTAAAACTCAGGGCCACAAAAACTAAAACTGCATGAGGTATGTGATAGCAATACGAGATGCACTATGCTGAGAACGACACGAGATACACAGGATTATTACAGTACGAAATAAGGAGAGAATGACACGAGGTCAGATGAAAACAGCACGAGGTAAAAAGAGAACGACACGAGATACACAATAATAAAGCTAACACTACAAAGAGAACGACACGAAGTACCACTGTAACAAAATAAACACTACAAAGAGAACGACACGAAGTCAGATGAGAACAGCACGAGGTGAGAAGGGAATAACACGGAGTAAAACGGTAGTAAAACACGCGATCAGAAGAAACCTGGACGAATATAGGAAAAAGCAACACGAAGACATAAAGACAACCCGAATACAAAATTGCTCGAACTTACGAACGACTCGAAGACGAGGACGACACGAGAACAACATGGACTGAAACCAACTCAAAGACGAAAACAGAAACCGACACGAAGTGTGGTCACAAAGCAAGAAAGACACTTGCAACGTACAGCCTTCATATGATGTGAGGCGATGTGTAGACTTTGCGTTCAACAGGATGTATAGACTTGGAACGGCTTCAAGGCAACAATGTATAGACTTTGAAATAAAGAGTGTACAGACTGAGAGTTCAAGGCCACGATGTATAGACTTTGCCCAAAGAAACGAATGTGTAGACTTTGGCTTGGAACGAAGGTAAAGATGAGGCTGTATAGACTTGGAACGAACATAAGACTCGAAGACATAGGGGTGACACAGAAGGAGTGACACGAGGTGGCACAGAAAACATCACGAGGTGCTGCAGTGTTCAGCACGCGATGGAACAAATAACGACGTTCAAAACGGACAACACGAAGTGTAGTAAACACAAACAACACGAAGTAAGAAAGCAACAGTACGGACATGCAAGGTACTACCTCATAGCAGTTTTCCTGTTAATCATGGAAATTTCAAATGCAAAGCATTACGCAAAATATCTGATTAAAAGTGACAATATTTAACATAGTGATGCTCATCATCAAAACACCGGGGAAGTCACAAAAATCCAACACTCCGGTTTTTCCCGTGACGATCATGATTTTCTGAGGCCGGACGCTCTTCCGAATATCAAAATGGTCCCTTGAGTGACCGACATATTTCGAATCTTTGCTTCCCTAGACATCGGGTTTTCTGACTGATTCGAGACCGCTATCGGCTTATTTCTCTCGATATAGTTTCCTGGCCATGAGGCCCTGATTCCCGGCGATTAATCAAGGGTGTTCCCCTCTCCGAGGGGATGTAAATGACGTCGTGACCTTTACGGCACGGCGGATTTTGGTCCCGACACGAACCACACAATCGTCTGATTAATCAGATCGAGCGCACCATGGGCTTCCATGAAGCCCGAATAAATCGTCACTATGTGACTAGCACGCCCACGCACTTAATAAATGAATATACCCACCGAATAAACCGACCTAAAGAAACAAACAAACGAGCGTGTCGAAAAGTGCGTCCACAGGGCCCATGGGGGTACCACCGCCGATGGGGAAGCCCTCACCGTCGTTGGGGAAGATGACGGTTGAGCGGTTTCAAAAGGACCACGCAACCAAAGGCATGCGGTCCAATTAGGGCCGCCCACACTCATACGGCCCAGGGGTGGCCGTTCAACACCAGAAAATAGTAGGCCTGAAAAGGGGGATGAACGGTGTGTAATCCACCGCTTAAATGAGGGACGGGCCTAAATGGGCCGTTCGAATTATAGGAAGTTCCAAACCAATATGGCCCATGTCGGATCGTCCAAAAGAACCTGCGGCCTAGGTGTAGCCGCCCAAACTCAGAAAACGATAGAGAAATTACGAACTTGAACGGCCTACATCAGGCCGCACATCAGGATGAGTGGTTCATGGAGAACCGCCCTTCTGACAGAAAAAAAGGAATTTTGATTTTTCATTTATTTATGAAATGAAATGCTTAAATTAATTACTAAATGCTTTGAAATGAATGAATGAATGCATAGGAAACGCAGGACCCGCCCCTCGTGGCTGCAGGTCCGCGCAGTATATTTAGCACTGCCGGACTTCCAGCGGGAGCGGCTGGCTGCCATGGGGTTCGCCCCATTCCTGAGCATTGAGGTGTGCCGGTTTGACACAGCTCTGCTCAACGCCTTGCACGACCGCTGGGATCCAGTGAGTCGTACGTTCTTCTTCCCGTGGGGACATATGGTCCCCATGCTGGAGGACGTGGCCAGACTCACTGGCCTTCAGGTGCACGGGCTGCCGGTTAGCAGGACCACTTTTCCCGACTACCAGGTGATGGCTCAGGGGCTGCTAGGCCTAGAGCTGCGGCGCCCCGAGAGGCAGTCGACCCTCCTACCCCGGGCTAGTCTTCAGGACAGCTTGGGATTGCGACGAGCGGGGGTAGCGGTCGGAGAGCAGCCGGAGCAGCACCTATAGCGGCTGATCGAGCTGGCGAAACCGAGAGTTGCAGCATAGCTAGAAGCAGAGGCAGACAGAGTGTTACGACGATTCTTGATGTTGTTGTTCGGGTGACTCCTCTTCTCCACTCGAGCGGATGTGATGAGCTGCCGCTTCCTTCCTTTTCTCGAGGAGCTTGACCACATAGGTGACTACGCGTAGGGCGCGGCGGTCCTCGATTTCCTTTTCGACACGCTGAGTTCGACGGCCCGTCGGACCATGCTCGGGGGCTTCTCCCCCTTACTCCAGGTACGACTCCTACCCTAGACTTAGTTATGCAACTTCTATATGTTTCTTGAATGCTGACACAATGCTGTGATGCAGGTGTGGGCCTACGTGCGCTTACGTGGGCAACGCAGAGGCGAGGAGACCCGTCCTGGGCTCCGGCCTATTGCCCGGAGGTGGACAGCACCTCGAGAGACTGCAGCCCTGAGACGATAGGTCCGAGAGTTGCAGGATGACCTGGACGCTCTACCGTTTGCCTCGGTATGCTTCTAAACTTAGACTCTTTAATTAAATGCAATTCTAGATGATGATGCTGATGTGACTCCTATTTCTTGCAGGTACGGTGGACACCATACACAGAGGACAGACAGGAGGGTCAACCCTGGGTGGCAGGGGCCCTTACCTTCTCGGGATGAGACGTGTGGCTTCACTGCATGAATGTGGTGGAGCCACTGTACTACAGACTGGTGATGAGGACCATCGGGGTCCCACAGCCAGTGGTGGAGTTCCCGACGCCAGAGAAGGTGGGGGAGCGCGTGACGAGGACTACTCGAGGCCTGGCGACAGCGTTTGACTGGACGACGAGGAACGCTGCACAGGTCGCAGATTGGACGGCTCTTGGACGGGTGGTCACCGCCCGAGCAGAGAGCGACGCGGCATACTACACTGCGTACGCCAGACACTACCGGGACCAGGTGTTCCGGGGTGCCCACCGACCGATACGACTTCTAAACTCAAACTCTACTTATTATGCTTATGATTTCTATATGATGATGCACTGACCCTCTAAATGCAGATTGACCCTGAGGGATGACTTGCGGAGCTGCAGGGGCTCCTGCACTCCACGATCAGGGAGCGGGACGAGGCCCGGCAGGCCCTGGCCTTACTAGTGAGTTTTCTAAACCCTAAACTCTCTAAATTATGCAAATGCTTATGATTATGATTATGCATGTGACTGACCTGGAGTTTTGGATGCCGCGTGCCGAGGGGGCCCAGTGACAGGAGGTCGATGCTCCTTCTTCTTCACAGACCCAGACTCTAGACCTGTCAACGGATACAGATATTATCCGAATCTGCTTCGATTCGTATTCATTTTTTCGGATACGGATAATATCCGAATTCGAATCGGAGCGGATACGGATATTATAATATTCGCTTCGAAAAATATCCGTTCGGAATATTATATATCATATAATACATATTTTTAAATAATGTATTATAAAATAAATGATATTATAGAGAAATTTAGATATTTTATAGTTGTATTTTAATTTAAAATTTATTTTAAATATTTTTGACATTTTATAATTATATTTTATATACTTTTAATATTTTATAATTATATTTATATACTTTTAAATTTGAATCGGATAATTCGGATTTTAAAACGGAGCGGATACGGATAGTGAGATATTCGCTTCGTATCCGAGTCAAATCGGAGCGGATCAAAATCGGATAATTCGAATTGGAAAACGGAGCGGATACAGATAGTCATATATTCGCTTCGTATCCGCTCCGTTGACAGGCCTACCAGACTCCTACAGATCGGGACGAGCGGGATGCCGACTTCACTCGGATGGTAGCGCGGGCCAAGGCGGCCGAGGTGGCGCTCACCGAGAGGGTACGTAAATCATGACACTTTCCCTTTGTTGTTTATGATCATAAAATGTATGAAATGATATTGACTAACCATGACGATGCATATGCAGACGACTGAGCTGACCCGTCTTAGGACAGAGCTAGAGCAGAGCCGGGCAGCGGCTAGGGAGGAGGTGGCCCGCCTGCGGGAGGAGGCAGCACAGAGCCGACCAGCGGACACACTGGAGACGGCGCTTCTTCGGGCGAAGCTGGAGCGACTCCGAGCTGGAGCGGAGGAGCTAGTGCGGGTTCGAGCGGAGCGGGATCGGGCTCTGATCGAGGCGTCCGGGCTGAGTGGAGAGCTGCGGGCCTATAAGGAGATGAGCCGGCGATCACGCAGCGGGACTCCGAGCGGCAGCCACGGCACCCACGGCTCTGTGAGGAGTTACTTCACGGGTTCCTTTGGCCACCGGAGGAACGAGGAGGACGAGCAGCGCTGGCGACGTCAGCGTGACGAGGTGACTTCAGCGATGCCTCCACCAAAGAGGCACGAGGGCGGTGGAGACAGTGACGGGGGCCAGGGAGAGGGACAGTCATGACTTTTGTACTCGAGGCCCGACTTTTGCACATATGATATGATATGATAGTGATGTGCATTTTGTTTATTTCTATGAAATGAATGTATGAATGAATGGATGAATGCTAACCACAACTACTGACTCTACACGAGTGCGTGAGTGAGAGGCGGCTGTGAGTGATGACTGCGGGTGACATGCGACTATGAGTGAGGTAGAGAGACGCCAACTCAGAGTAAGAGAGAGATGCCAAATGAGTGAGAAGAGCGACGCCAAATGAGTGAGATAAGTGACGCCAAATGAGTGAGATAAGTGACACCAAATGAGTGAAATGAGTGACGGACACGACTACTAGTGACACAGGTGCACAACTCGTCAAATGAAGGCTTCAGAACGATAGAACGGTTTTTAGTGGACCGCCCAAAGAGACACACGGTACTGAGTAGACCGTCCAAAAGAGATATTAAACGGTCTTCTGAACACCATTCAACCAGTAGAACGGTTTATAAACTACCGTATGATCAGAAAAATGGTCTTATTCAGGTCGCTCAAACTCCAGCACTCGAACTCTCTAGAAGATGATAAACGGTCCCCATCGGACCGCTCAAGGAGATAGGCGGTCTATCGTGAGACCGTCCAAAATGGACGTCCTGCAAATTTGAATGAGACTCTCCTGGAGAGTCCTAACCCGAGGGTAAACCACTTTAACCCAATCCAAGGCCATCTTATCCTTTCCTAAACTTATCCAACCTTACTCATAAGGGGTCTAGGCCTCTAACCGAGCCCTATAAGTAGGAGGGGAGTCCAAAGTCATGATTCACACATCCTCCCTCTTCTAAGCCTTAAAACCCTTGCTATTCTTCACCAAACCATCATGAAGAGGGCCTTAGAGGGGAGTTCCATGGAGGGAGCATCTTTTGAGGGCCCTAGACCGGCCAGAAAGGAGCGGGAAGCACTCCAACGGCTGACCGCGGTCCCACGACATCTCAGCTCGAGCCCTCTGAGGGAGGTAAGTTATCATGAATTCCTTCAGTTCAAATCTTTCATTTACTTATGTGTTTTTATCTTCTTTCTTCCTTCCACCTCAGCTTCTCCCTGGCCCTAGGCGCTATTCCACTTTGAAGTGGCTGGCTCCCATGGTCCGTGCATTGCCCCTAGGAGTGACATCCATCCTGAGATCTTGGCACCTAAAACCTCTCCTAGTACTAGGTCAGAACTACCCAAAGCTTTCTCTTGATTGGCACAGCATCTCAGCTTTAGTAGAAATCTGGCACCCACAGACCCATACATTCATATTTCCATCATTCGATGCCACTATCCTAGTAGAGGAGGTAGAGACCTACTTCTCTTTCCCTAGGTCCCAGGTGGGAGAGGAGGACTCAGTGTGTCACACCGTTGACCCTATTGAACCTAGGCTCATCTTGGGAGGGTTCATACCAGACAGCAGGGACATCCATACCTTCATAGGCCCACGTCAGATCCACCTTCTTCCTCTTAGCCAGTGGGTAATTGAGCATTACAGGAACCGGTGTGGGTGGGATGAGGCCATAGCCAAGTCCGCGTCCATTTGCTTGTGCGGGGCTATCCTCTTTCCTTCAGTTGACCATGTGCTAGAGACTCCCCTTCTAAGTACCGTTAGCAGCTTGTGGCATGGTCTTTCTATCTCCCAGGCCATCCTTGCCTACCTATACGAGGGCCTCACCTCAGCAGCTCTAGGCAGTCCTCTCTTTGGTTCTATGATACTCTTAGAGTGCTGGATGGGTGTCAATATGAAATTCGTTTACAAGGAGGATGTCACTTCAGCTAGCAGGATCTTCGGGAGCCACCCCCTCTTCTTCATAGGCGGCGCATTCGGGTTCTCTCCACAGGTAGAGTGCAGGACAGCAGAGAAGAAGACCAGGGACGAGTGGCGACTGCACATCAACAGGCTGCCCCTGGATTGGTTCGTGATGCGCCCGAACTTCCTCCGTGACACCACTTTCAGAGTTCCCAGGAGGCCAAGCTTGGATCAGAGGGTCGTGAGCGACACAGCACTAGCGATGTACAGCCCGCACCGGTGCTACCTATAGGTTGGACTACCCCAGACTGTTCTACCAGCACTACCCTACCTTCCCGCACTCCAGGCGAGGAGGATTGGTACGGAGGAGGACGAGTAGGCGGTCAGGAGTGCCCTGATCATGTGGGAGATGAGCAGGGTGCTTACCCTGCCAGTAGAGGTTGCAGAGATTCCGGCGAAGCGCCAGGCGTATGTTAGAGAGCTGAGAGAGATACGTCCCTGCGGGGATGCCTAGCGGAGGACTGAGTGATTCTTCTTTCTTTCTTTTCATGATGGTATTGATGTAAAAGACGAATGCTTAGAGATGTTTGACATATGAATGAATAAAGCTGATGATTTGATTGGTTTGAGTTTGGGCTTTGCTTTGAGTGAATGAGTGAGTTGGGATAAGACTTCAGCATTTACGCGGTCACACATAGACTGCTCAGAGATTAGGACAGCTCTCTTAGAGCCGTGCATCAGATTTACAGCGGGTTTGATAAGAGGGAGTTGAGCGGAGTTGATTTAAAACCGTGTGAATGGTTGGACGGTCCGGCAAAGACTGTTGAAATTAATAGAACGATTGACAAATAGCCATGTGAAGACTGAAATGCTGAACCTTGAGCTTCAACCTGCCCCTACACGCACACAAAAAAATAAAAAGACAGATTAAACCTGTTTTAGGCTTAGCCCCTTGCCTGTAGCAAGTTAGGGAATGACCAGTTCTTGATTTTTGGTCAAGGGGGTAAGCCTTATTAAATAGGCAAACAAAGTGATAATGAATGTAATGGATGCTATAAGTGCAAATCATAAAAACCCTTTGTAATTTTGAGAATATTTTATTTATTATTTGGATTTTGGAATGTTTGATTTGATTTTTTTTTGAGTTTTGAAATGTTTAATTTTTTTGGATTTTGAAATATTTAATTTTTTTGGGTTCTGAAATATTTGATTTTTTATTTTAAAATATTTGATTTTTTTTTGACTTTGAAATATTTGATTTTTTTGGATTTTGAAATATTTGATTTTTTTTTGTTTTGAAATATTTGATTTTTTGGATTTTGAAATATTTATATTTTTTTGGTTTTAAAATATTTGATTTTTTTTGGATTTTGAAATATTTGATTTTTTTTGTTTGGTTTTGAAATATTTGATTTTTTTGAGTTTTGAAATCAGCTTAAACCTAACAACGGGGAACCTCCCATCTCACTAGAGATCTCCCAGGTCCAACATGTGCTAAAAGGGACCGCCTGTGATCGGGGCCAATTTCGCTTAACGGCGCCTCTACCGAGGCCATACCCGAGGTGGGATCCATTCCTTGGACAATAAAACAAGATTTAGCAGAAAAGCTGGCGATAGGTATAGAGGTTTTTAGGGCTTGAGTTCTTCTCACGACATCCCATTTTCAAAGAATTTTGGTCTGTTGCGCCGGGGCTTTGTGTCCGTCATCGAACCTACATCCGCTCTAGGCACGCATACGACCGGGCTCATAACGTCCCGCGGGAAAACTGTACTGCCACTCTTGTCATGCCTAGTTTCATTATTCTGGGGACTTTCAAACTTTTGAGAGCTTCGAGCTTGCGAGCTTTTAGCTATGATTTTTGATTTTTGCCCCTTTTCTCTATTTCTTTTCTTTCTTTTTTGTTTCTCTTTTATCCTGCGGAATAAGGTCGTAACGGACTGCCCCTATTTGAGACCTCTTTTATTGGAGGGTCTAGATCAGTTCTCGCCCCCTTATTCACCACTTGCCCCTATTTTCAGCCGAGAGAGAAGAAAAATAAGGATCTTTACCCTCCCCTAAGCATGGCCAAGGGAGAAACAGTGTTGCGCAAAAAGAAGAAAACAGAACCACAGGCGATCGTGTAGTGTGTGAGATGTTGGACCGGGGCTCTCCTTTCATGATCAGGTGAAGGCATACCCCGCCGCCGGGCTATCGCTGGCTTGACTCTATGGATAAAATCATTTTAAATATAGCCCATTCCACGGATTCGGCAATTCTTCACCCTCCGCGTTCACTAAACGATATGCGTTACCAGGATAGACTTCCTTAACTACAAACGGCCCTTCCCAGTTGAGTTACAGCTTAGACCTGGGACATGCTGATCTGATAAATTTGCATTTCAAAACCATGTTATCCACTTAGAATTTTCTTTCAATAACCTTCTTTTGGAAATACCGTGAGACGCATTTTTGATAAACCGAGACGTGATTGGCCGCGTTAAGCCTCTTCTCGTCTAAGAGTTCCAGTTGGACTAGCAACGCCTCTCGACGCTCGTCGAGATTAAGTTCCTTGTCTAGCTGCACTCTTAGGGAAGGGATCAAGATCTCGTACGGGAGTACCGCCTCCATCCCATAGGTGAGAGCAAAAGGAGTTTGCCCCGTGGGAGTACAGACGGAGGTGCGATAAGCCCATAGAGCTTCTACCAGTTTATCGGCCCAATCAGTAAATTTGTGTGACTCGCATGTTTTATTGATGATTTTTAGAAGGGTTTTGTTTGTGGCCTCAGCTTGGCCATTACCTTGGGGGTAGTATGGTGATGAATGATGCAATGAAATATTAAATCTCTTACAGAGGTCCCGAAGTTCCTGAGAAACAAATTGAGGCCCATTATCGGTGACGATATCACTTGGCACTCCAAACCGCGAGATAATATTCTTTAGGATGAAGCGACATACCGTGGTGGCTTTGATCTCTGCATAAGCTTCAGCGTCCGCCCACTTAGTGAAGTATTATGTAGCTGTCAGAATGAAGGACTTCTGCTTGACTGCGGAATTTGGGTCACCGAGAGGTCCAATGATATCAAAGGCACACATGGAGAATGGCCAAGGAGCGGAAAGAGGATGGAGAGAAGAAGCAGGAGCATGGATCTTGTCAGCATGGAGCTGGCATTGAAGACACCTACGGACATAGGTGGAACAATCTTCCTCTAGGGTTGGACAGTAATAACCCTGCCTAAGAATCTTCTTTGCCAACGCCTGCCCATTAACGTGCCCTCCACACTCACTGGAGTGAGCGGCTTCTACAACCTTCCAAGCCTCATCATCATCCAAACACCTCATTAGAACTCCATTGAGAGCTCGCCTATACAACTCTCCAGCGACAATCGTGTATCTGGAGGCAGCTCTTCTAATGGCCTTGCGCAGCTCGGTGTTGTTGTGCCCTTGTGGTTTTGATGATTGGCTTTGATGTGAGTTAATCATTTGATGATTGGTTTTTGTTGTGAGTTAATCACTGTGAGTCATCTTGCTGTATGAGTCATCTTCATATGTTCAGTCAGTCTACTGTTCTGTTAGTTTATCAGGTCTAAAAGCATTGCACATTTGATGTTCAGCCATGTTATCTACTGCATGAAGCATTCACATACACTTACATAAGTCTACACATCAGCATCACGCGGCAAGTATGTACATCGCCTTCAGTAGGCATGTCAAGTCCACACATTGCATAGCATGCATCGTTCTTCAACTGAAGTCTATACATCAGCTTGCATGAATTCAAAGTGTGTACATTGAATAGCGTGCATTTCATGAAGTCTGTACATCCTGTGTCTCTGTCAAGCTTCAAAGTCTGTACATGGCTCACCGTCTCATGCATAGTCTTCACATCGGTTTTTCAAGTGTGTACATTGGCACATGCATTTCTTGATCGTGTCTACACACTGTCTGCATAGTCTGAACAGTGATGGGTTGACGCCCCCCTTCTGATGGGTCGACGCCCCCTTTGCTTTTCAAGTCCATACAATGACACTGAAGCTTGCATCTGAAGTCTATACATCCTTTCAAGGGGTCAAGTCTATACATTCTCCCGTTCATTTCAGAGTCTACACATCGCCTTCCATCTTCCAAGTCTGTACACCCAGTTGAACCCCAAAGTCTACACATCGACCCTCCAGACTACCAAGTCTATTCATCAGCCTTTGCACTGCAAGTCTATACAGCGTGCATTGTTCAAAACGAGTCTGGCAGTCTACACTGCACTGTAGCTGCATCGTTTCACCTGAAGTCTGTGCATCATCTCAGCAACCGTCTCATTCAGCGTCTCACGCTTACAAAGTCTATACACTGGTCGGTGGAAGCAAGTCTATACATTCGACTGTTCAGCCTGTGATCAAGTCTGTACAGCCAGGGAGATCATTAAGTCTATACACTCATTCACTGTAGCTTGCACGAGGTGAAGTCTGTACATTGGCATTAGTTTTTCAAGTCTGTACATCCTTCTGTTGAAATTCCAAGTCTGTACATCGAACTGGTTGAGCAAGTCTGTACAGCGGTTGCATTCATTGAAAGTCTATACATTGGCAGCACTGTGCAAGTCTATACAATCCCAGCCTTTACCTACGTTTAGAACTTCAAGTCTATACAGTGGTAAAGTCTGCACATTGTGCTCTGAAGCTCACCAAGTCTATACATTGCTGAGCCATTCGTCAAGTCTCTACATTGGCTTCGGTTCTTCAAATTTGTACACCCTTCAAGGGCCTCCAAGTGTATACATCGTTCACAGCGCACACGTTCAAGTCTGAAGTCTGTACAGCCAAGGCATGTGCTTCGCAAAGTCTATACAACGCTCAAAGTCTGTACAGCATGCTTCGTCGTTCAAGCTTTCAAAACTCTGTACATCGCTATTGAGCTAAAGTCTGTACAGCCGTTTCTTGTGCCAAAGTCTACACACTGTGAACTTCCAAGTCTGTACAGACTTTACCTTGTTCAAGTCTGTACATCGACCAGTTGTCTTTGGCATGTCTACACACTGGAAGTCCATACAGTCAACTGCTTTGCTTTGATCTAGTATGTACAGAGTTTCTTTTGGCAAGTCCATACATTGAATGTCTCTGCTTTTTATTCTGATGAGTTGACGCTGCAATAGCGTGGAGTCGACGCACTGACATTATCTCAGTGTTTTATATTGTTGCCTCTTCAACTGATGAAATTGTCTGTACATCGAGTGAAGTCTGGTGAAGTCTATACAGCGCCCATCTCTCTTAGAGTCTCATGCATATGTGAAGTCTGTACATTGCATTTGCATTCACAACGTCTTCACAATTGAAGTCCATACATCGTCAGTTGTCTATCAGGTCTTCATATTGCTTAAGTCTGTACAGCGGCTGCTTCACATATGAAGTCTGTACAGTGTGCATTGATCAAGCCAAAGCCTATACATCGATATGTTGTTTTGATGCCGTTGCATAGTCTATACATTGTTGAGCTTCACACACATATCTTCATAGTCTATACATTGCATCACTGTGCAAGCATTGAATTCATTGAAGTCTATACACTGCATACAGTTATGCTTCGCAAGTCTACACATTGATGTTCTTCACAACAAGTATATACACTCTCTCACGTTGTACACACTTGCCTAATTGACATCTCTAAGTCTATACACTCGATGGCTTTATACATTTCACAGAAGTCCACACATTCCCCCTGTTGTGCTAATGCATTCTTCAGCTAGTCTATACACTGAGGTCGCATGAAGACTCACAAGTCTATACACTCCCTCAGTATGACTCAGGTTAATGACTGGGCGCGTGAACTGGGGATGATTCTTGGCACGTGATCCGAGGTGCTCTCTGGGGGGGAACCTGAAGGACACACGCCCTAGCACCTGCTGAAGCTGATATAAATAGAAGCCTTCGTCCACTGAAGAGAAATAACAAGAATAGAAGAGGGGCTGATCGAGACTGTGAGAAGAGAAGCAGAAGAAGAAGAAAGAAGAAGAAGAAGAGTGAAGATAGAGAGTGAGAGCAGCAGAAGAAAAAGAGAAAGAGAGAGCTCGTGAAGATTGAAAGAAAAGAGAAAGACAGTGAGAGTGAAAAGGAGAGCAGAGAAGAGAAAGATTGTGTGAGCTGAGAAGAAGAAAGAAGAGGAAGAAAGGAAGAGAGGAGAGAGGTCTATTGAAGATCTATTCAGTCTGTTCGTGGATCAAATCCAGAACGACTATGCTCATTGAGAGCTATACTTCTTGTGTTTCATTTCCAGCTTTTGTCGCTGTGCTTTTTATGTTTTCTTATTTTTCCTTTTGTTACTCAGGCTACTATTGTTCTTCCGATTCTCAGTAGTGAGGTCGGGTTCCTCCTGTGGACTCAAGAGAAGGTAGATCTGATCTCCGGTTCTGGGCTTGTGGGTTGCAAGTCCAGGGGTCCCTCCTGGTCTAGAGGAAGAGAGGTCTGCGACCTCTGGTTTGCTGGTGACGGGGAGTCACTGGTGTGTTCCCTCCTGGTCTGGAGGAAGAGAGACTGTGTGTCTCTGGTTTCCAAGTGGCAGGGAGTCACTTGGGGTGTCCCTCCGGTTGGGAGGAAGAGGGGAGGTTGTTCCCCTGGTCAAGCTATGTGGCAGCAACTTGTTTGCAGACTGAATCTGCTTTCTAGCTTGTGCTAGTGGAAGCCTCACTCCAGTTGGGAGTGAGGGGTGGACGTAGGTCTTGGTGACCGAACCACCTAAAAAATCTCTTGAGCAGTGGTTTGTCTGTGTGTTTGCTTCCGCTAGATGATTGCTTAGACGCGCTCCATGTGTTTGCTCATGAGTTTAATTGAACTAGTTTTATTCTGTGATTGCGTCTAGCATCTGTGTTTTAATTTGGGGCATTATTTCTGAAGGGGATACATTCACCCCCCTCTGTATCCGGGCATAGCACCCTATCAGGTGTTCGCCGTCTCGGGAAAGGAACCATCCCTGCAATACTGCTCAATCTCATAATACCACGGCAATTCTTCTTCTTCGATGATCTCCTTGAGCTCAGTTAACGAAACTTCTTTCACCTCTTCCCTTTCTGCCTTCCTTTCTACAGATTTCCTAAGGTTGTCGAACCAGGGATCCTGAAGAGAAGGAGCATCTAACCACTGGACCACAATGGTCTCAGTGGCGCGACTGAGGGGAAATGAAAGAGAAGAAGGGAGTGATGCAAGTGCATCAGCCAGGATGTTCTGAGAACGAGGAGTATGAATATAGATAAGCTTCTGGAATTGCCTAGCCAAGAACGTGACCAGATCTTGATAGGGCTTGAGCTTGGGGTCACAGGTGCGGTAAGTTGACAGAACTTGACGCAACACCAATTGAGAGTCTCCTATGATGTTAAGGTATCGCGCGCCCATGAGGTAGGCGTGCTTCAGATCAGCAAGGAGAGCCTCATACTCGGCTATATTATTCATGGCAGGGAATGAGAGTTGATAAGCTATAGGGATGGTCACTCCTTCTGGAGTGAGGAGAACGGCGCCGATTCCACGGCCCTGGGAATTAAGAGCACCATCGAAATGAAGAGACCAGAAAGGAAGCTGAGTGATTACTGCCAAGTGTTCATCGGGAAACTTGTCCTGGATCGAATCAGTGCGAGGGATAGGAGAATGAGCCAGATTCTCAGCAATGGCATATTCCTTGATCACTTTCTGGACGATGAAGGTGATATCGAATTGGGAAAGAAAGCTCTGCCAGCAAGCTAATTGGCTAGAAAGGACAGGTTTTTCTAACATGTAACGAATAGGGTCCATTCTAGAGATTAGCTTAACCTCATGGGCAAGAAAATAGTGTTTGAGTTTCTGAGCTACCCACACTAGCACTGCACAGGTCTTCTCCATGGCAGTATACTTGGATTCAGCGGGATTAAACAACCTCGAAAGGTAGTATGCTGCCCTTTCCCTTCCTTCATCATCCACCTGAGCCAGGACAGCTCCTAGGGAGTCCTCAATAATAGAAATTTATAGGATCAGGGGTTTCCCAGGGACGGGTGGTTGCAGAACCGGGGGATTAGAAAGATAGACCTTAAGATCCTCATAGGCCTTTTGGCATTGTTCGTTCCATTCGAATTTGGCTCTCGCCTTTAATAATTCATAGAATGGGCGGCATCTTTGCGAGTGTTGAGATATGAATCTTCTAATGAATTGTAAGCGCCCAATCAAACCTCTGAGTTCAGTGATGTTCTTAGGCGGTGACATCTCCATAACGGCCTTTGCTTTATTTGGATCGATCTGAATCCCCCGTTTACTATCTATAAACCCGAGCAATTTCCCTGATGCAACTCCAAATACACATTTCTTTGGATTCATTTTCAATTTATACTCCCTAACCCTTTGTAACACCTTGCCTAGAATGGCGGGGTGTTCTTCCTGAGACCTCGATTTTACCAAGATATCATCCACGTAAGCCTCTAAGTACACATGCATCATGTCGTGGAAGATAGCCATCATCGCTCGCTGATAAGTGGCACCTGCATTCTTCAATCCAAATGGCATAACAACATAGCAGTATGTGCCCCAGGGCGTAGTGAACGAGGTCTTCTCTTGATCCTCAGGAGCAAGACGGATTTGGTTATATCCAGAATAACCATCCATGAATGAGAGGGCTTCGTACCCAGCCGTGTTATCAACTAATACGTCAATGTGAGGAAGCGGGAAATCGTCTTTCGAATATGCCTTATTCAAGTCCCTGAAATCAATACAAATCTGAATTTTCCCATCCTTTTTCATTACTGGGACTATATTTGCCACCCATTGCGGATATAAAACAACTCTAAAACTTAGCCTTGTGTAATTTGTCGACTTCTTCCTTGATTCTTAAGGCCATTTGCGGGTGGAATCTTCTTGCTTTTTACTTAATGGGTGTTGTCCCTGGTTTAAGAATCAGTCGATGTTCAACCAACGTGGGGTCAAGACCCGGCATGTCCTCATAGGACTAGGCAAAAGAATCGTTGTACTCCCTCAACACCTTGATTAGCTCCTCTTCAACTTGAGGAGGGAGGTTAGTAGAAATGAGCATGGGCCTGGGATCCTCTTCTGTTCCAAGGTTAATTTCTTTAGTGGGTTCATCCACTGTCGATGACGGTTCGTCAAACCTCTTCAAACCTTGCGCGTACAAGTTGGCAGTGTCATCCACATCGCTTTCCTCATCATCGGCTGGGTCCTTCTCATCTACAATCTCATATACACCTAATCCGTCATTGCTCCACACCCCTTCCAATTCCTCATCATCTTCTAAAACAATTGCGGTCTCTACAAACTCCAAGCACTTAAGAAGGGCATGGCATCTCTCGGCCAAATCTTGCAGAAACCTATCAGGGATGGATTTAGGATGACGCATCACAGGGTGCGCCGCAGACGTGGATGGGCCGACTAGACTCGAACTAGACTCTACCCCAACTGACTCAACTATCCTAGGAGACTCTGCACACTGTACATCTACCCTAGGAGATAAGAAATCTACTGGGAAAGAAGCATGGGTCTCGTGCCCCTGGGAAGAGGATGGACTGAAAACAGCGTAATCTTCCATAGAAACCTCCGTTTTAAAATTGGCATTTTTTTTGGAAGTCGGAGGAGATCACGCAACAAGAAGAAGAAGATGGGGGAGGAGGGAGTTGCATGGAAAACAGATCGGGGAAGATGCAATCGAAGAATGGATCAGAGGATCAAAACCACATCTCGTGGAGTTGGGCATTGGGGGGAGGAGGAGTAAACAGAGTTGAAAGATCAATAGGTGGGCAGTGCCCACATGCACATGGCACGAACAGAATTTCAGGTGGTCTTTCCGTGAAGTACGGGTCGACCATAATCGGAGGGGAATGGGGGACAAATCCCAATTGTTGAAATAGAGAGGCGAGACGGGATGGGGACAGAGAAAAGGTGGTGATAGAGCTCCCCACTTCCCGTTGTTGATTTTATTTTGCTTATCTATCTTCTTTTCTTGGGGTCTTAGTGATGATATGTAGCAAGATGACAAGCAAATAATCAAAGATCTGCACTCAACCTATGAACATGTGATCATGAACCTAGGCAACCAAAACAAGCTATAGCATGGGCATGCTATCTCAATCAAACTAAGCTAAGGAATAAAGGAAAAACACACGCCGGGGCGTGGAGCAAGGAGTAAATAGAAACACACCGCGAGGGGTGAAACAAGCAAGGAAATAAAAGATGTGAGATGCGAAAGAGAAAGCTAATGCCTAATACTTAAGAAAGATGTGATCGCCACCAAAGTAAAAACAAGCCAAAGACCTGAAAATACCTTGGAAATAGGTGGATAAAGCACCCGCCCACGGGAGAGAAAACCAAAGAGAACCTGCAGGTCAACTAGAAGTAACGGCCAGAACCCCGTGCGTCACTTGAAAGTGACGGTCGCTCGATAGACCGCTGGAAGACTCTGACGCGCCTGCACAAGGCTGTCGTAATACCTGCAGTAGCAAAGTGTGGATCCTTTTAACTCCAACTCTTCCAGCCTGCTAGAAGACTTGGGCCTCGCCCTAGTGAACCTGTAAACCTGCCAAAGAAGTGGAAGACAAGAACAAAACAACCCAAATCATCCCTTTCAACAATATAGCATCAATTCTTCAATAAACAAAATATCATCAAAAGGAGAGGGGAATACCGGGGAGTTTTGGTTTTTTTAACCCCTCTGGGCGTTTTAAAAGATTAGGATGATGTTTAGATGATGAAAACCAGTGAAAAATGTGGAGAAAGGAGAGAAATAATGCTTATGATGAAAGGGAGATTGAATGGAAACTCAATATACAAATATGAACTTTGGAACCAAGAGGAACAAATACTCCCTTCACCAGGCAGCAAACGAACGTGAGAAGCACTTCTCCTTGATCAAACGTGACTCTAAAATGCGGCAGCACTTCGATGCAACTCCAGATCTTCCCCCCTCTTGGCCATGAAGTTAAGGGTTCTATTTATAGACCCCCAAACTCTCAGGTCGAGCAGAGGATAATCCGACAAGAGAAAGGGATAACTCTTAGCAAATCCTTGAAGATGATATCACCAAGAGTCCATAGAATCAAACAGAAGGTCCTGAGGATCAGATTTGAAAGAGATATCGCCAATCCAAGTTCTTATCTCGACCACGGAGTAGCAGAGAAAAGGCCTGGACTGCCAGGACTCTCTGAAGGAAGTAACGGCTGCACGACAGACCGCCACTTGGAAATAACGCACCAAGGATCGTCCGTTACTTTCAACCTTATCCCTAAAAGATAAGATCAACAGGGAGAAGGCCAAAGCAATAGGACTCTGTGAAGAAAGCAACGGCCAAGGCATAGGGTGTCATAATGAAACAACGGCTGCACGACAGACCGTTATTATCAACGTGTAAGCCAAAAGATAAAGATTGAAACGAGACCTTAAGCCTTAGGACTCTTCAAAGAGTAACGGCCCAGGACCCACCCGTTATAAAGAAACAACGCTCCTGGAGCAGACCGTTATTATCAATGGAAGAAATGAAGGTTTTGCTAAGCCTTAGTCAAATGAAATGCCATAAAAAGCCACATCCAATCAAGGAAAAGACCCAAGAAATAGGCTCCAAATCAATCAAGGAGACTCAATGAAGAGTGAATTACTCGGAGCATCATGTAGAATGAACAAGGAGATGACCCTGACTCATTGGTCATAAAACGGGTGTCAACAGATGCCCCTCCTTAACGTCCTCTTTGCAGGGGAGCGAGCGGAGGTGAAGCGGAAATGAAATGGAACATGGAGATTAAGCAAAAATGAAGCGGAGTGGATCAAAAAGAGGGCGTTAAGGTAAACGACACCCGTTCTTTACCAACAAGCGATAGGAATTTTCTGGAAAAACTTTGAACTGATCACGAAGACATAGTCAACCAAAGAATGCAAGTCTGGAGGAGCTAACAACTAAGGAAAGGAAACACGGCTAGCTGCCGGAGGCAACGGAAAGGAAAGAGAACTGACTAAACTCCAGACAGGAATCTTCAGCCAACCAAATCAAGTGACGAGATCAAAGGAAACCTTCTAATTCAGAGTGGAATGATTCTCCTCGTTCGAGATCAAGAACACAGCTATTCACCATCATCGATCTACCTCGAACAGATGAAGCACATGAATACTCAAAAAAGATGCGTATGATGCATGCTGGGCTAAAGAAAAAGAAATCTTTAAAATAAATGCAAAGAAAGATGAAATATCAAGATACTCGAGAATAATATTGCTACACCAGAGAAATTAGGGTCAGGACACCATCTGCAACCACGGCGTGCAAGATAGAACCATCGTCCCCAAATTTTTCCAACCTAACGGCTTATCCAACGATTAAACATGTGAACTCAGATCATCATCATTTTTGTTTAAGGGGAACATCAGATCCCAGAACACATGAATGACCAGCCGATTCTCGAGATAATATGTCATAGATAACATATAGTAATGCATTAAAGGATAAGGAAACGAAATACAATACCTGACTTACCTGCCTGACGGACAGCAAAGTGTGACTTCGTTCATAAATTCCTTCATGAAAGATAGGTTAGCCAAAAATAAATATGATCATGAATCAAGGCATAACCATTTGTACGTGCGAGAGACATCATCATTGAACATCTTGACAGAAAATGGAACCATTTTGACATCAATTAGACCATTTAATTCATCAAGAAACTTGCAAGTTTGTAACGGTCTCATGTACATGCGTCACATCAAGTAACAGACCACCCCTAGTCCGTCATAAACCAGGCGGTTCACATTCTTCAATAAAACAGGGCCAACACATGTAACGGTCAAATCCAGACGCGTCAGAATGATGTAACGGTCGGTCGATAGACCGCCACATTTCCTGAGCGTTCAAAAAAATAAAACCGAACGGTCACGGCCTTCATTCAATCACCAAGCAATCAAACGCCCCCAAAAAACTCCGGCGATTCCAACCCCCACCACCACCATGGCCGGCGATGAGGGTTCCCAGCCTCCACCACAGAAGAGGGAGAGGGGAAAGAAGAAAGCAATCCGGCGGTTTCACCGCCGGCTTGAATGGGAGGCGATCCCGCCGGTGGAAGAAGATCAACCGGTGAGAAGAAGTCCAAGGGAGGAAGATGAAGCTCCCACGGCCGTGGAGAACCAAGGAGAAGCCCCATTGGGTGAAGAAGAGCCCAAAGAACCAGCCAAAAAGAGGAGAAGGGGCATGGACCATGAGGTGGGTCCTCCCGCCCTAATTCCTTCAATTTTTAATTTTTAATTTTTTTTTTGAGTTTTTATGTGAATGCATGTGGGTTTTGAGGGTAGAAAATGGGTCCACGAACCCATTAGGATTGATTGTAGGCCATTTGGCCAAAGTGGGAGACCACAGGAATGCAAAGAAAAAATGCCAAAATGCAGACAATGTGACGGTCCTACCAGCGACCGTCACACGCCTGACGCGCCACCCTGAGTGCGTCAGAGCCAAGCAACGCCCTACCCCAGGGCCGTTACATCTACCAGGGACCTAAACTATTTTTTAGGGTTTTTCAATTTCAGATTTTTGTTTGATTTTCATTTTAAAATGCTTATGCAATGTTTTATGATGCAATCAACTAACTTATGATCTAAATGACATGCAGGGAAAGCGAAGATCAAGGATCTCCTGGCTGCAGATCCGGGTAGTGTACCAGGCATTGCCCGACTTCCAGAGAGAACGACTAGCAGTATGGGATTCGCCGAGGTGCTCAGCATCGAGGTGATCCGGATGGACACACCATTGCTGTACACATTGCACGAGAGGTGGGACCTGATTAGCAGGGCCTTCATCTTCCCATGGGGCCATATTGATGTGACACAACCTCGGACCTAATGCAAGCAAGCACAATCGCATTCAAATGGGCCGAATTGGGCCACCGCTCTATCGACACTCACCCAAGTCCCAGGGTAACTTGGCAATGTCAAGGTGAGGTTGAGGGGTTGGGCCCTTGCTGGTAGAGGGCCAGCAAGGCCAAGATGGGATTCCCAATGGGTGTGGAGGCCCAATTCAAGGGGGCCGACAAAGTGCCAAAGGCACCGGTTGCACTTCTCCCACGGTGATCACTAAAGACAACGGGGCTTGAGGATCGGGCTCTCACTCGCATAACCAGCGGAATTAAGAACTAATATTGAAAGACAAGCACAATGAGCAAGGGTTTAGAGCACTTACTCGACCGGTTTGAAGAAACCGGTCCTGGTCGGAGACGAGGGCGAGCGGGGAGGCGAGTGGATCCCCACACGCCGCGCCGGGGTAGCTTGACCTGCCCAAATGAGTACAATACTACACCTCTCGCAGGAGGGGGATCTTGGGGTGGGGGTTAATGGATTACAATCAAAACTACCTCCGCACAGGGAGGGGCCTTCAGCCGGCCAAGTGGGGTGGGGAAAACTAGGGCTAAAACGATATAGAAGTGGTGATGCCAAATCTGTCTGCCCTCTGTAATAGAGGACTGACAGATGGTGTTGAAGCTGCAGAACTCGATCCGGAATTTCGCCAAGGGTGAGACCAGTGGGGAACTCTTCGTAGCTGGGAAAGGAATGCCTCAGAATTTCTTTAATTTCTTCTGGAGCCGCTGCTGACCAGGATGGAGGTTTCAACAGAGCTACAGATTCTCGGACCTGCAGTTGCAGACTTCTAACAGTAGATTGCAGAGGACGCCCTGGCAGTTCCCGACCTCAGAATCAAGCACCGTCAGATTGGAATCGTGGACGAGTCCTCTTCGCAGCAAAACTGACGGGGAAGCCAACCGACGTCGGAGAAGACTAGGGGATGCAGAACAATGGCGACTGGTCGTTGCAGACTGTGGGTAGCAGGACGACGGAGCTGAGGGAGGAAAAATGATAACTTCTGCTACCGGATGCCGAACGGGATTCCGCTTCTTGATTCTGAAAGTAGACAGGAAGAAGAGGAACGTTGTAGAAGAGCTTGTGGGCTGATTCCTCCGAGGTTCGTCGTGGCAGAGCTACTAATCCGGTTCTGGTACTCAGCAGGGACATCTATGCGCAGTCGTGGGAGAACGGAGCTTCTGAGCAGCACACCGATCGGAAGAAGATGAAACCACTTCTGTTGAAAAGGAGACTGGTAGATGCTTCCAACGGTGGCTCTTGGGTCTCCAAACTCGTCCGGAGGTGGTCGTGGTGGCCGCTGCAAGTTGCTGATTCAGCTGCTACTTCTGGACTGCAAACAGTAGCTTTGACATAGCCTCCAAGTGACCCTAAAAGAAGAAGAAGGGGATAGTATATGGTGAAGGGGTGGATGAAGAATGGTGGGGGGAGGTATGGGAGGTGTGGAGGGGTGCAATGGTTGAGGGGAGGTGGAGGAAGAAGGGGAGGTCGCAGGTTTTCAGTTGGAGGAAGAGGGGTGGGGTATGCAAGGGTGGTGGAGAATGGGTAGAGAAAGGGGCGACCTAGCCTAATGAAAGATGGGAGGGGGGCGGACAAAGACTTGGAGGGAAGGGGAATTCAAATTCAAAATGGTCTTGGAAGATGGGAGATGGTGTGGGGAAGAGGGGTGATTGTGTTGGAATGTAGAAGAATTGATTGGAATGAGGGAGATGGTGTTGGAATGGGGAGGGCTCTACCTTGGAACTAGGGGGGAAAAGTAAATGGGGTGTGGGGAAGTGGAGGGGTCTTAATGGAGGTAGGTGGGGGTTGGAGGTGGTTGGGAGGAGGAGGAGAGAGGAAAGGGGCGAACCTAGGAGAGAGAAAGAGGGATAGAGAGAGAGGTGGGGTGGGGAATCACTCCCCTAGGGCTTCTCACCCAACTATAGGATTCACTCCACTAGAACTAAGTTTGAACACTCAAATGGAAATCTTTTGTATTGAATCATTCATTACCTCCAAATGAAGGAAATGGGGCCCTATATATAGGAAACCCACATTTTACAATAAGTCCCTTACAAAAGACTCAATAACAAATAACCGAAGGGGTAGGGGGGCTCATGGGCCAAGCCCGAAGAATTGGGTCCAATAGCACATTACACAATCTAATGACACTCAATACTTAGGAAAATAAATGCAAGACCTAGGGACGTGACTCAAATAAACTGAAAATTACATCAAATGACTCAAGTAAATAGCATAAAAAGGATAAGTGGGCCTTTATAGAGAGAGGCCCGAACTCAAACGATGCCGGAGTGTGAAGAAGACCCTAGCCAAAGGGAATTGTGGATGATGCCTCCATCAAATCCCCTGGGCTGTGAAGAGCTCGACTCCGTCGAGTAGGGGTCCATCCGGCTGTGGTACTGCTCGAGGAGGTATGGATCCAACCGCTGGAGATCCTCCCGACTCACCCAAGAATCCTCCGAAGGAGGCCGATCCTTCCACCTGACGAGATAGCGCTCATATACCTTGCTCCGAGTGGTAGTGACTTGTACATCCAATATTTGTTCAATTTGTTCACGCTGGGCTCTTTTGGTTGGTGGCCTCTCTTCACGGGTGGGTGCTCTCTCAATGGAAGAAGTAGGCTCAATCTCCTCACTAGGTACCACCGTGGGCCCCTTATATGGCACTAGGTCGGCGACATTGAATGTGGGACTTATTCCATACTCCTCAGGGAGATCTAACTCGTAGGCATTTGCACCAATGTGCCTCAAGACCTGGAAGGGACCAGCCCCACGTGGCCTCAGTTTAGAGTTGGCTCCCGGGGAGAGCCTCTCCGTCCTTACCATCACAAAGTCACCCACATGGAATTCTTGGTGACGCCGATGAGAGTCGGCCAACCTTTTATAAGCCTCATTCTTTTTGCTGATGTGCTTGCGAATTTCTTCATGCAATTCTCTAATATGTTGTGCAAAAGACTCAGCTGAAATGGACACTCTAGCATGCTGGGGAGGGGAATGAGATCGGAAGGCTTTCTTGGTTTGTATCCATGCACGGCTTCAAATGGACTCATCCCTATGGACTTATTGATGGAGTTGTTATATGCAAATTCGGCCTGGGGTAAGATGAGATCCCAATTTCTGGTAAGATGAGACACCTAAGAAGGTTCCCTAGACTCCGATTAACAACTTCGGTTTGGCCATCTGTTTGGGGGTGGTAGGCAGTGGAGAATTTGAGGAGGGTACCCATCATGTGCCAAAGAGTTTTTCAAAAGTAGCTAGTGAATTTGACATCCCTATCGGAGACTATGGTCTTAGGTAGCCCGTGGAGACGGACTACCTCATCAAAGAACAATCGAGCCACATGGGAGGCATCGGAGGTTTTGGAGCATGGGATGAAATGGGCCATTTTGGAAAATCTATCAACCACCACATAGATGGAGTCATGCCTTTTTTGAGTCTTGGGTAATCCTAGCACAAAGTCCATGCTCAAGTCTTGCCATGGACGGTCGGGAATGGGGAGTGGGGTGTATAGGCCAGTGTTTTGCTTCACCTGTTTGGCCGAAGCACATGTGCGACATTGACCCACTATTTTGCCTACATCTCTCTTGAGACTTGGCCAATAAAACTGACCCTCAACTAGAGCAATGGTCTTGTGAACCCAAAATGACCGGCTAACCCTCCCGCATGTAATTCCCAAACCAAGAAATCTCGGAGTGAGGTCCGTGGAATGCAAAGCTTGGGTCCCTTGAAGAGGAACCCATCCTCTAAGACAAACCCCTCATGTTCCTTGCTAGAATGGGTGGTCAAGGTAGTGAAGATGTGCCCAAAGTCGGGGCAGCTAGGGTACTCATCTTGATCCTATCAAATCCGCTCACTTCCACTTGGATAGTGGATAACAAGGAAACTTTCCTACTAAGGGCATCCGCTGCTCGATTCTCACTCCCGGCTTTGTGTTTGATGACAAAAGTGTAGGATTGGATGAACTCAACCCATCGGGCATGTCGGGCATTTAGCTTTTGTTGGGAGTTGAGGTATTTGAGGGCCTCATGGTCAGAAAAGATGACAAATTCTTTGGGTAACAAGTAGTGCCTCCAATGTCGGAGGGACTGCACCACGGCATAGAACTCTTGTCATAAGTGGAGTATCTAGTCCTAGCATCACATAGCTTCTCACTAAAGAAGGCTACCGGGTGTCCCTCTTGACTAAGGATCCCTCCTATCCCTATCCCGGATGCATCACATGTGACTTCAAAGACTTTAGAGAAATCAGGAAGGCATAGGACCGGGGCTTGGGTCAACTTCTCCTTAAGTTCTTGGAAGGCTTTAGAGGCTGATTTGGTCCATACAAAAGTCCCTTCTTGAGACAATCGGTGATTGGGCCAGTGATAGTGCTAAATCCACGAATAAACCTCCTATAGAATGTTGCCAATCCATGGAAACTTCGGACCTCATGAAGGGTGTGGGGTTCCGGCCAATCAATAATAGCTTGGACCTTGTCGGGGTCCATGGAGACGCCTTTGGTGGACACCACAAATCCTAGGAAGGTGAGGGAGGTGGTCATGAAGTGGCACTTTCCTAAGTTGGCAAATAGGCTCTCTTGTCGAAGGATGGTACAAACTTGCCTAAGGTGGTCAAGGTGGGCCTCTTGGGATTGACTATAGATGAGTATATCATCAAAGTAGACCACTAGAAAGATCCCAATGAATGGCCTAAGGACCTCCGTCATAAGACGCATGAAAGTACTTGGGGCATTTGAAAGCCCAAAAGGCATGACTAACCATTCAAAGAGACCATCTTTGGTTTTGAAAGCCGTTTTCCACTCATCCCCGGGCCTTATCCTAACTTGGTGATAGCCACTCTTAAGGTCAATTTTGGAGAAAATGGTGGCTCCGGCTAACATATCAAGCATGTCATCAAGCCTAGGGATGGGAAACCTATACTTGATGGTGATTTTGTTAATGGCCCTACTATCCACACACATTCGCCATGACCCATCCTTCTTGGGAGTTAGAAGGGCCGGGACGGCACATGGGCTTTTGCTAATGCGAATGAAGCCCTTCCTAATGAGTTCCTCTATTTGCCTCCGAAGTTCGGCATGATCTGTGAGATTGAGGCGATAATGAGGAAGGTTTGGGAGAGTGGCCCCCGGGACTAGATCAATTGCATGTTGCACATCCCGCATGGGAGGGAGTTGGTCCGGGAGCTCCGTTGGGAATACATCATGGAATTCTTCTAGGAGTTGTTGGATTTCTATGGGATGTGGATTGGTGGGAGTGGGCTCTCCTAGACAAATGATCACCGCACATAGAGGTACTCCTTAAACTATCTCTTCTTCTAGTTCTTTCCTAGTGATGAGATGAAGACCCTTGGTCAACCCCGAGGTCCCACTTTGTTTGGGAGTTTGGGTGGGGGATGGGGTTGGAGGGGTGGAGTTCCCCAAGACTTGGGGGGTGATGGGGTGTTGTCCTTGAGGGAGAGTATCCCTCTTGGTCATGGGACGAGGTGGGGAGGGGTTAAGACGGATAGTCTTTCCCTCATGTTCAAAGGTGCACATGTTGCTCTTACCCAAGATGGTGGCATCTACATCATAGAGCCAAAGTCTTCCTAGAAGGATGCTACCTACTTCCATGGGTATGATATCACACCATATTTGATCATGGTATGAAGAGAAGGTGAGGGGCACAAGACATTGGGTGTTGACCGGGATGGAGTTGTTGTTGATCCATGAGACCCGATAGGGATTTGGGTGGGGAGTGATAGTAAGCCCAAGAAGCTTAACGGTATCGGGGGATACGGCATTGACACAACTCCCACTATCCACGATCACTTTTCTTACATGGCTCCCTATCTTGACAAAGGTGTGAAAGATTGAAGTTCGGCGCCAATCCTCTTCTTGGGGTTTGGTGAAGGTGCACCTAATCACTCCTAGATGGGAGTTGGTAGATGGAGTGGTGTGATATAGACCCGACTCAAGGTATTGGGCCTCATACTCTTCTTCCCAATCTAGGGAGACTTCATGATCCTCAACAACATTCTCAAGTTCCTTTTGGGGTGGGGGAGCTTCTTCCTCAATAAGCAAACTAGATAATCCCTTGGATGGACATTGCCCCGCAAAGTGGCCAAACCCTTGACACCTAAAGCATTATTGACGCCCGCTACCCCAAGTAGTTCCTACATTTGGGCCTTTGGGAATGTCTTCCCTCCGTGGGAGGGGGTGACTAGGGGTGGGTTTGTTTGGAGTGATGGTGGGAGGAGGGTTGTAAGGCCTTAATGGGGTGTTCCCACTTGGATTATGGGCTTTCATGGGAGTGGCCGGAATGGGCCTTGGTCCCATGTTTTTGGGATCGACCGGTCGGGGAGTAGCAAATCGAGGGATCCTAGAGAATCTTTCTACATCCCTAGCTATTTGATAAGCTATCTCAAGGTTATCAACATCTCTCATAAAAAGCTCTCTTTTGATGTGACTTTGAAGCCCATTCCTAAAGCGAGACAAGGTAACGGCCGGGTCCTCATGAACTCCACACTTCAAAAGATAGGAGTCAAACTTCTCAATGTATTCAACCACGGTCTTCCCTTCTTGGGTGAGGCTTTGCCATTCATCTAAGAGCATTTGATGGTAGGATTGGGGAAGGTATTTGTTCCTAAGTTGGTTCTTCATACCCTCCCAAGTATCAATAGGCTCTCCCCGCCTAATCCTTCTTAGACCCTCTTGGTTTAACCAATAAGTTTTGGCTAATTTGATGAGATGCATTTTGGCCAACCTTACCCTCCTTTGGTCGGACATAGGGTACCATTCAAAGTATTGGTCCATGGCGGTTTCCCACTCTAAGTAGACACTTGGTTCATGGGAACCATCAAAGTTTGGGGCCTCTACTTTAATCATCCTTAAGAGAGGGTCATCCGGGTCGTCCCGTGGACGCCTTTCATGAATGGGATGGTGTCGGGGTCTCTCATGGTCATGGTAAGGGTCATGATCCAAGTCCTCCCTATAAATTTCAGCATGTGGATGATAGGCTCTTGGTCCATGGTTCCTAGGATGGAACTCATCCCTATGAGGCTCAATATGTGGAGGGTGGACTCTTGGGTCATTGTTCCTTGGATGGAACTCATTCCTATGCAACTCACCATGTGGTGGATGAACTCTTGGCTCATTATTCCTTGGATGAGGGTCTTCCCTAGGAGGCTCAACATGTGGAAGGTGGACTCTAGGCTCATTGTTCCTTGGGTGGAACTCATGCTCTTCAAGCCGAGCAATTCGAGTGGTAAGGGACTCAAGTTGGGCAAGAATGTTGGTAAGGGCAGCATCTACCCTATTCATTTGACCTTGAGGTTCCTCCCTAGGAGCATCTTGATTGAGTTGAGGATGGGGATCCATGGGTGGATTTGAAGATGAAGGATCGGATCGGTAACTAGCACCACTACGGGTGGACATGCAAGACAAGGGGTCAAAGATGTTGGACACACAATGCAATGGTCCTAAGACTTAGACTTGATAGAGACAAGTCAAATACTTGCTCTGATACCAATTGATGTGACACAACCTCGGACCTAATGCAAGCAAGCACAATCGCATTCAAATGGGCCGAATTGGGCCACCGCTCTATCGACACTCACCCAAGCCCGGGGTAACTTGGCAATGCCAAGGTGAGGTTGAGGGGTTGGGCCCTTGCTGGTAGAGGGCCAGCAAGGCCAAGATGGGATTCCCAATGGGTGTGGAGGCCCAATTCAAGGGGGCCGACAAAGTGCCAAAGGCACCGGTTGCACTTCTCCCACGGTGATCACTCAAGACAACGGGGCTTGAGGATCGGGCTCTCACTCACATAACCAGCGGAATTAAGAACTAATATTGAAAGACAAGCACAATGAGCAAGGGTTTAGAGCACTTACTCGACCGGTTTGAAGAAACCGGTCCCGGTCGGAGACGAGGGCGAGCGGGGAGGCGGGTGGATCCCCGCACGCCGCGTCGGGGTAGCTTGACCTGCCCAAATGAGTACAATACTACACCTCTCACAGGAGGGGGATCTTGGGGTGGGGGTTAATGGATTACAATCAAAACTACCTCCGCACAGGGAGGGGCCTTCAGCCGGCCAAGCGGGGTGGGGAAAACTAGGGCTAAAACGATATAGAAGTGGTGATGCCAAATCTGTCTGCCCTCTGCAATAGGGGACTGATAGATGGTGTTGAAGCTGCAGAACTCGATCCGGAATTTCGCCAAGGGTGAGACCAGTGGGGAACTCTTCGTAGCTGGGAAAGAAATGCCTCAGAATTTCTTTAATTTCTTCTGGAGCTACTGCTGATCAGGATGGAGGTTTGAACAGAGCTTCAGATTCTCGGATCTGCAGTTGCAGACTTCTAACAGCAGATTGCAGAGGACACCCCAGCAGCTCCCGACCTCGGAATCAAGCGCCGTCAGAGTCGTTGGAATCTTGGACAAGTCCTCTTCGCAGAAAAACTGACGGGGAAGCCAACCGACATTGGAGAAGACTAGGGGATGCAGAACAATGGTGACTGGTCGTTGCAGACTGTGGGTAGCAGGACGATGGAGCTGAGGGAGGAAAATGATAACTTATGCTACCGGATGCCGAACGGGATTCCGCTTCTTGATTCTGAAAGTAGACAGGAAGAAGAGGAATGTTGTAGAAGAGCTTGTGGGCTGATTCCTTCGAGGTTCATCGTGGCAGAGCTACTAATCCGGTTCTGGTACTCAGCAGGGACAGCTATGTGCAGTCGTGGGAGAACGAAGCTTCTGAGCAACATATAGATTGGAAGAAGACGAAACCACTTCTGTTGAAAAGGAGACTGGTAGACGCTTCCAACGGTGGCTCTTGGGTCTTCAAACTCGTCGGGAGGTGGTCGTGGTGGCCGCTCCAAGTTGCTGATTCAGCTGCTACCTCTGGACTGCAAACAGCAGCTTTGACATAGCCTCCAAGTGACCCTAAAAGAAGAAGAAGGGGATAGTATATGGTGAAGGGGTGGATGAAGAATGGTGGGGGGAGGTATGGGAGGTGTGGAGGGGTGCAAATGGTTGAGGGGAGGTGGAGGAAGAAGGGGAGGTCGCAGGTTTTCAGCTGGAGGAAGAGGGGTGGGGTATGCAAGGGTGGTGGAGAATGGGTGGAGAAAGGGGCGACCTAGCCTAATGGAGATGGGAGGGGGGCGGTCAAAGACTTGGAGGGAAGGGGAATTCAAATTCAAAATGGTCTTGGAAGATGGGAGATGGTGTGGGGAAGAGGGGTGATTGTGTTGGAATGTGGAATAATTGGTTGGAATGGGGAGATGGTGTTGGAATGGGGAGGGCTCTACCTTGGAACTAGGGGGGAAGTAAATGGGGTGTGGGGAAGTGGAGGGGTCTTAATGGAGGTAGGTGGGGGTTGGAGGTGGTTGGGAGGAGGAGGAGAGAGGAAAGGGGCGAACCTAGGAGAGAGAAAGAGGGATAGAGAGAGAGGTGGGGTGGGGAATCACTCCCCTTGGGCTTCTCACCCAACTATAGGATTCACTCCACTAGAACTAAGTTTGAACACTCAAATGAAAATATTTTGTATTGAATCATTCATTACCTCCAAATGAAGGAAATGGGGCCCTATATATAGGAAACCCACATTTTACAATAAGTCCCTTACAAAAGACTCAATAACAAATAACTGAAGGGGTAGGGGGGCTCATGGGCCAAGCCCGAAGAATTGGGCCCAATAGCACATTACACAATCTAATGACACTCAATACTTAGGAAAATAAATGCAAGACCTAGGGACATGACTCAAATAAACTGAAAATTACATCAAATGACTCAAGTAAATGGCATAAAAAGGAAAAGTGGGCCTTTATAGAGAGAGGCCCGAACTCAAACGATGCCGGAGTGTGAAGAAGACCCTAGCCAAAGGGAATTGTGGATGATGCCTCCATCACATATGATCCCCACACTAGAAGATGTAGCGAGGATTACCGAGTTCAGAGTCCACGGAGCCGCAGTGACAGGATGGACGTACGGCGACTACCGGGAGATGGCGCAGCAACTGCTCGGGTTGGATTTGATCAGGCCGGGACAGTCCTCATCTCAGCTCTCGAGATCAGTACTACAGGAGAGCTTGGGGCTGAGAGGAGCGGCGATCGCCGTGGGAGAGCTACCCGAGGAGCATCTGGGCAGAGTGATAGACCAGGTGCGCCCTCGCGTGGCGACGGAGGCGGGACCAGAGGGAGACAGAGTGCTCAGACGCTTCCTGATGCTGCTATTCGGGAAGCTCCTCTTCGCGACTCGAGCGGACGTCATCAGCTAATGACTGCTTCCGATGATAGAAAATTTGCACATAGTTGGGAGATACGCCTGGGGAGCGGCGGTGCTAGCGTTCCTGTTCGAGTCCCTCAGCACGACGGATCGGCAGACGATGCTGGGCGGCTTCTCGCCTTTTCTGCAGGTGAGTGCAATTTAAATGATTTCCATATTATGCAAAAGAATGCTATGCAAATGATTATGCAATTTGACTGACTTGATTTCTAAAATGCAGATTTGGAGCTATATGTATCTCCCGGGCATCGGGAGAGGTACACTACTCCACCCCGGCCACATCCCGATTACGAGACGGTAGACGGTAGCGAGGGACACAGGGTCGATCATCAGATTGACCCGGACGATCCAGGACGACCTGGACTCCTACCCACACACGTCAGTAAGTCCAGGTTTCTGCATGCTTCTAAATGCTTCTAAATGCTTCTAAATGCTCTTGAATGCTTCTAAATGCTTCTGAATGCTTCTGAATCTGATGAATGGACTGAATGCCTTCAGGTGAGATGGACCCCGTACCGCGGCGAGGGTTACACGGGACAGCCGTGGGTGGAGGCGGCCTTATCATATCGGGGACGAGATATCTGGCTGCACTGCATCCATATCATCGAGCCTCTGCATTACCGGCTGATCCTGCGGACT